>CM077504.1:6223584-6506065 GCA_039654745.1 Houttuynia cordata
GGTTTTCTATTCTTTTTGGTTCAACCAAAACGGGTCCGTTTTATTATGACCGTTAACGGACGGACGCGTCCGTTTAACGGGAAAGGGTTTCAACGGGCTTTAACTGGAAACGGTGTGGTTTCAACGGGTTTTAACGGGATTTCTATAAAAGCTTGAAAAACGGGTTTTTCTGTACGGAATTTTTCCTGCATCTTCTTCTTCCTCCTCTCTTCATTCTGTGATTGCATTGCACACTGTGGTTCGCTGCGCGTGCTGTTTGGAGTGCTCCTACAGCGCGTGGTTGATCGTCTTATCCTGGGAGGCAGACGCCCAAGAGTCCTAAGCATCGTAGGGAGGGCGAATTCTGTCTTAAGGACAAAGTGTTTCGCTTGATTCGATCATCAAATTCTTCTGATTACTTATTATCATCTTTGAAAAAGGTACACAGATCATCCTTAAGACAATAGCAGTAAGTAATATTAATAACAGTCTACTCCGTCAATCTCACTGCCTTACATTTAACATAACAACCCACACAGGTTTCACTTTTAATTAATCTTTTTGGCGGCGGAGATGATGAACACGCCGAAGGTTCAAAGGATGATACAAGTTTCTCTGATGATAGGTTCGGGGTTTTTTTATGGGACACGGACGTCCGCGGAACTTGTCCGTGTCTGTAGCACCTCATACATCGGACAAAAAGTTTCCGTCCGTGTCCGCTCCGTGGTCCCTACCGACCGTCTGTTAAAAAATGGACGGACACGGACACTGACGTCCGTGAACACCCCTACTTATTATATAAGTCCAATTAAAATAGATGTTCGGTCAGCTTAAATAAAAAAAATACATGTTCGGTTCACGGAAGCGAGGTGCTGAGCTGGGCCCAACTAACAAGTGGCCACGTAAGAGCCGGCTGATGTTCACGTGTAGTAGCCAATAGTGTTCAAACACGTGTAAAGCCCTGGAATTTGTCAGCCGTTGCAGGAGCCAAAAAAAGGGGGCAGCTTCGAGCCCACTCCACTACCCCAGGCTTAGGGTCCCACGAACAAATTGGGCAATGTGGACGTGTAGTCTTCCAGGGTCCACACAAGTGCGGCTCTAGCCGCCATTTCTGGCGCGCGGCTCCTCTTTCGGACAATGCCGGAAAGGCAGAGCAGAAGCCGACCGAAAGGAGAAAGGCAAAAAAAGGAAGAGAGAATCCCATCCATTGGAGAGCTCTGACCAGGCAGGATCCCAACTCCTCACCATTTATATAGATTCCATTCCTCCTCCTCGCGTCCTGTCCCTTGTCTCCTTCCTCGGCTCTCTCTCAGTGCAAGATCTCTCGGCTACAACAATAACCTCCATTCCTCTCTCTTTCTCTGTCGTTTTCGTTTTGATTAAGATAAGTCTGTTTCTTCTTTGTTCTAGTCAATTCATTGGCGGAGATCGGCCGGCAAAGGAAGAAGTTGATTGGTCCTTTTCTTCCAAATCCGTTTTGTGGGTCTGCAGCTGTATCTTTGAATTCGAGCAGTTGGGGTTGGGCGTTTCTTGCCGAAGATTGAAGCTTTTCGTTATTCCTCAATTGGGTTCTTGGTTTAAGCTTTCATTTGTCAGATTTTGTGATCAAGTTTTGAACTTGTTCTGATTTTGTGTCTTAAATGTGAACTTCCAGGAGGAAGATCCAGTTTATTGTTCTGTTCTTTTGGAAATCTATTGCTTTTGTTGATAATTGAGTGTATAGGTTTCTATTTGTGCGTATGATTCGCCATCAGATGCTTCTTTTCTTCATTTTACATCGAATTTCTGTGAATTCTGTTTCATTCCATTTCTCTGTTTCTACAATTGATTGTCTGTCTGATATACATGTCTTGTTGATGCAACGCGCAAGAGTTTTGCTGCAGAGTTGTATATCTTTCCACCTTAAACCGTTCTCTATTTCGCGCACCTTCTCTTCAAAAATTCGGTTCAAAAGAGTCCCCTGAGGAAGACCTGTTTTCATCAATTGACTCAGTTGGTCAAAATTCACTCCTTCTGTCCATGCTTGCGAAGGATCTAAAAATTCGTCGAAATGGCTAATCGGGTGGTCTCTTTTTCGATCGAAGAATTACCTTCCCACTTGATTCTGGAGGTTTTGACAGCGGGCTGTTTAAGTGCTGCCGATCTTGCTGCTTTGGAATGCTCTTGTAGAATTTTTGGTGGAAGCTATGGCGTATACCCACTGAAGTTTCGGTCCATGGCCGAATTTGCTGCATATCAGCTGTGCAGGTCACATCCGCTGTTTGGCTCTCTCTCAGTGAATGCTCAAACGGAGCTTCTTGATAGGTGTGGGCAGAACTGGAAGCGTGCTTTGAGGTTTTTGCAGTCAGTGGAGCATTCTTCTGGGGTTGTCGAGACATCAGCAGGCAATGTACTAGTTCTTTGATGTTCCTGTTTGACATAGAAATTGAATGTCTTATGCATACTGAATAGTATCTATTTATGTTGCAGTCATCGAAATTTTAACTAATTATTATTTGAGCTAACACATGTTTGTCTTGAAAAGGAAATGTATCCTTGAACGCGGATTTTGTATATTTTAGATACGTGGAGCTTAACCCATGCATTCTGATTGGTCCATGTTTCTTACGTACACAAGTTTTGGAAATTAAAAGTAGCAGAGATAGATCAGGGGATGGAATGCTACATCACATTACTTTTGACTCTGTCATTTGTGATGCAAAAACTTGTTGTACTACTTTATTTGTCTCTTTATGATAGATTGTTGTATAATGTTCAATTTTTGGTGTATGACTTGTATTAATTTTGCATAAGTATATTATATATATGAGGTAGAATCTCTTTATCATACTTGGCAGCATTTTATAGTGAAGGCATCTTCTGGTCGTGTCCTTTTGGTCTCTTTGGGTGTCACTTCAAGTTGAGAAAAAAGTTCTTGGTGGATTAGGAGTTTTGGAAAATTATTAGTGCATACAAAAGAAAATTAGTCTGTATGTCAGTGTATTTGGCCTTGCCAATCTTGACTAGCACTCTACTTCTGTAAAGCGGGGTTTTGACATTTGGCAAACAATAGAATAATTTTTCGTTGAGGATCTGACTATTAACAGCTGCATTACCTGGGTGACAGTTTGATATCCTTTCCTCCTTTTCTTATCATTTGTATGTCTCTTGAGTCATTACCAACTCACAGTATTGAAACTGATTTCTATTCGGCATAAATGGAAGTATTGAAAACAAAACTGGAAGATGAGTAGATAGATAACTGTGTGAATGCTAGTTATTGCTTTGCTTCTTTCAAATAGACAGAGTTGTGTACCTGTCTTAAAAAGACATGGATATAAGGAGGGTTCCAGAAAACGAGTAGATTGTAAAATGAATCTGCATGAGCTGCTTCTTTGACTGATTATTTCCTAAAAGGAATAAGTGTAGACTATTTTTAGTCTCACTTGAATTTAGTGATGTAGAAAATATTAAATTATTAAGTCTCAGTCCAAGTTTCTGACTGTCAAATTCAAATTTTAGTGGTTGTCAACACCTTCATTGGCAGTAGAAGTTTTTTATAGCCTTTCTGGAAGAAGCTATTTCTTTATTTTCATGAACCAGTTGAATGAATCATTAATGCTTCTTGCAGATGCAGATTACTACTGGAAGATATCACACCCTTTTGATACATAATTCTGAAGTTTACTCTTGTGGTTCCAGTATTTGTGGAGCTCTTGGCCATGGTTCAGAAGAAACTCGATGTGATGCATTCTCCCTTATTAGGTTTCCATCATTCTCACGTGTGATCCATGTGTCAGCAGCTCATAACCATGCAGCCTTTGTTATGGAATCAGGAGAGGTTTGTTCTGCGGGTGCGAATTGCTAATTGTACTTGTATAATTTTCCTTCAGCTTTGAAATTGCATTCGTAATTTTGTTATTCTAGGTGTTTACATGTGGAGATAATTCATCATTTTGCTGTGGGCATGGAGAAGTTGGGCGTGCCATCTTTAGACCTACTTGTGTCGAGGCATTGAAGGGAATTCCTTGTAAACAGGTATATAAGATTTTTAGTAATGTTGTCCTGCCATATGGGAGGCAGTATTCTGGCTCGCCTGCTTGATCACCTTGATAAGAACCTCTAACTAGCTTAGGGAAGTCAATCACTGTTTTCTTTTCTTTCTTTCTCTGTCACGTCATTGTTCTCATCAAAGATAAACTAAATTGGTTTCTTGTCCTACATTATTTCAGGTTGCTACAGGTCTTAGTTTTACAATTTTTCTCTCGAAGAAAGGGGATGTATATTCATGTGGAAGCAATGCCCATGGGCAACTTGGTCACGGGGATTCTGTTGACAGGTCTACTCCTAAGATTGTCAAAGCATTTGAAAATCTTGCTTCTGTGGTTCAGATTGCTACTGGTGCAAGTTATTCATTGGTTGTTACCAATGATGGATCTGTTTATTCTTTTGGTTCTGGTACCAATTTTTGTCTTGGCCATGGCGACCAACATAATGAGCTATCAGCGCGTGCTATCCAATCATTCAAGAGGAAAAGTATCCATGTAGTTCGTGTTTCTGCTGGGGATGAGCATGTAGTGGCCCTTGATTCAAACGGATATGTAAGTCTTCATACTCGTTTTTTGTTTTTGTTTTTGTTTTTGTTTGTGGCAAATGTGGTCTTCATACTACTCGTTCTAGATTTTTATCCTTCTTTCTAGCTCGTTATGGAGTAGATACACCACTCAATGCAAATAGCTGAAATTCCTATACCTATATGCAATCAGAAGAAAAATAGTTGATACGACAAAAAACATAAAAGACACTCCCTTGGACAAGTAGCTCTACTATTTCTCACAACCTGAAACAGGACAAAGTCCCATAGAATTCTCTGCTCTAACCGTTTTGGTTTTTAATTGTGTTTCACAGGTGTACACATGGGGCAAAGGCTATTGTGGTGCGCTTGGTCATGGAGATGAAATAGATAAGACTAGTCCAGCCTTATTAACTAAACTTCAGGACAAGCTAGCAGTTCAGGTGCTTTCCATATGCATTGTGCTTCATTTATTTTCTGCTATAGCGTCGAAAACTGGTGGCTCATGCACATAAAATTAGATTTTCTTTGTGTTTCTATACTTGTACTAAATGCTCCCACTATCCTACATTAAGTTTCTTATGGTTTTTCAAAATGAACTATTTTTTTGTTTACTTTGAAAAATCAAATGGAATATTTAATATGGGACGAAGGATGTATGTTATTCATTACGACATACAGCCAAGTTGCAACCTCACCATGTTCAAGCTTTTAGTTGCGTTGACCTTATGTAGAAGTTTAGAGTGGTACTCTTTGTTAGTAAAAGATAATTACTCTGTTTGAACTGAGATCTGAAATGAGGTTACACCTACAGGTATGTGCTAGGAAGAGGAAGACATTTGTTCTGCTGGATGACGGCAGAGTGTACGCATTTGGATGGATGGGATTTGGAAGCTTGGGTTTCTCTGATAGGGGCACCTCCGACAAGATCACACAACCCCGGATTCTTGACGGTCTTCGGCACCACCACATTGCTCAAGTAAATACAGGTCTCTACCACACTCTGGCAATCACCAAGAAGGGTCTCATCTTTGGGTTCGGAGACAATGAGAGAGCCCAACTCGGGCATGACACATTAAGGGGATGCCTTGAACCAACAGAGATAGTGCTGTAAACAAGGGAGAGGCACACAACTGAAACAATAGACGGTAACTTGACTTAACTTCCATCAGTGTAGAATGCGAGCTTGTAACACAGGTGATTTTCCATCTTCCTATTTGTGTATGACTATATATGTAGCTTTAAGTTATCTTTTTCTATAGCAACTGCCCAAAGAGAAAAAATAAACACAGATGTATGGTGTCAAGTGTTTGTAACATCCTGTCCTTATGTTGAGATGTTGCAGATTTGAGATCTAAACTATAGAAAGTGAATGATATGTGCATGTTGCATTAAGTTAAACGATTGTAGAGGGTAACAAGTATGGGAAATAAGTATTAAGAGTGTTCAAAAACGTAACTGTGAGGTAACACTTGTGGTGTCCTGAGTACAAGAAGACAGATATATGCTGTTGATCTCTTCTTGGCTTTATGTGCATCTTGGATAACAAGTGCCATTACCTTATACACCTAGGGTTACTGCAGAGTCTACACGTGATTCCAATTTCAACTGGGTGACAAGAAGACAGATATATGCTGTTGATCTCTTCTTGGCTTTATGTGCATCTTGGATAACAAGTGCCATTACCTTATACACCTAGGGTTACTGCAGAGTCTACACGTGATTCCAATTTCAACTGGGTGACAACTCTCAAAAGGTTTAAGTAGCACAGATGGATGACATGAAGAACCACTGCCCTGATGCTCCTTTTTTTTCGATAATGCCCTGATGCTTCTCAAAAAACAAATAAATGGCCACATGTTGCACCATCCACTGAATCAGATTTCTTCTTTTTTGGTATTGGTAAAGGAATCAGAAGCCACTCATAAGTCATAACCCAAATGGTTGTACAAAAACAAACTAAGTTAGAAATTGTGAAGTTCATTGACATTATTCGCAAGAGAATGAACTTTTTACAATGGAATACACTAATTTGTTTCATATGGCAGTTCTTATTTTATTTCATCCTGATTCTTCCACCCAAAGTGCACACAGTCACTGGCTCTTTAGTCGATTCCCTTCCCTATCCTTCCCGGAGCATTTCTCTCTTTGTTTGAAGAAGCTCACATAGCCTCGTGTGTCTGTTTTAGCTGCTAGGAATAAGCAAAACGAACAGTAAGTAAATGGTAAGGAAAAAATTAATATGAGCCCGGGTTGATGCGCATTGACATGAGCCAAGATGACATGGCGCACAAGGCTAACAATGATTCGCACTTGCCTGCCCACTGTATTAAAGCCCACCGCCAAATCGATATCTGACGTCTCAGCTCACGCCAATGCACGTGAGACAGAGCTCTCGTGTTTACGGGGATTCAAATGGAAAAGCCACTTTGTATCAACAAAGAAATCGTAAGAGTCATCAAAGTTGCCATGACTTACCAAAGTTGAATAAAACAATCCAAAATAAAAATAAACGTAGCCTCGTGAAGTGTCAACTGTTAAATTGCCATCGTTGACTATTAAGTCAACTCACCTTGTCTCGTCCAATTCGGCGACCAGCAGCCAAAGACGGTCGCGGAAGACGCCGAGAATGTCGGTGAGGGGGACCATGCCGGCCAGGCCGTACTCGCGTCCTCATCGTCTACAACCCGCACGTATCCCACCCGGTGTGCCAGCGCCTGCGCCATAATCGCCACCAGCGAGCTCCTCCTCCAGCACACGATGGCCTCCGCCCTCCTTCCCATCCTCGTCGAGTACTTCCCCGACCGTGTCCACCTCAGCGGTCCCTTCGGGGACCTCTCCCGTCATTCTTCCTCTTCTTCCTCCTTTGATGAAGAAGACGACTGGCTTGGAGATTTGACCGACATCAGCTGGAGCAAACCCCTCCAGCCCCCGCTCGCTCAGCCTGGCCTGGACGGCTCGGACGAGGTCCTCCAGCGGCGGACCACCACCGTCAATGTAAGTAAGTGATGAGCTCCCCGATCGAGAGGGTGAGGAACTGGATGCAAGGCAAAACCGGACCGGCAATCGAACCGGATTGATGGCCGGTCCGGTCAGACCGGGGTGAGCCGGTGTAGATGAGAGGAGTGTAAATATATGATAAATATATAACTTGTATAATATAGACATCAATACAACATAGTTTATTTACAAGCGCACAAATATCCAATACTTGATTTTTGGTTTAACCTACTTCTAAATTTTAGTTAACCAATTCGACACAATGGAACTTTAAATAACTAGTCAAAATAAAGAAAAACTAACAATAAATTTTTATATAAAAATTTTAAAGCAACGAATCCACCACTAATTAAATTAATTTTATCTCCTTTTATTTTAATAAATTGTAGTTGATACATTTAACGTATTTATCTTAGACATGCTCAAAATAATCATGCAAATTCCTCTCTACGTACAATTAATGCAGTGATCAATAGAGACTCTTTCTTGAACATAGAAACTATATAAAAATTTAAATTTTATTCAAAACTACCTCGGAGTGCACACGTTCTTTTCGGACACGGGTGCTCCTCAGTTTAATTTTATACAAAATTCTACTATACCTTCTCTCGAGCGCATAGAATAAAAATTGACGAAATTATCATTAATTTATGGAATAAAATTCATACATCAAATTAAAATAAAAATAAGATAAAAAGATATAGAATTAATCTAATTAAGGTTTCATCTAAGCTTCGGACAAAGATTAGCTAGTCATAGATGTCTAAGAAGAAAACTTTGTTTTGTATTCATTTGCGATGTATAATCCTGAACCTCTCATCCTCATCCAATCCTCACAGACTTGACGTTCTATTTTTTTATTGTTCAAGCATTGTTCACTATTCATGACACTGTTCTCTGGTATTGTTCAGTGAGCATTGTCCATCATCTTCTTCAGACATTTTTTTACAATAGAAACCAACCGCTTGAGCGGTCGTCCTCCCCCGTTTCTTCTCTTGTTCTATTTTTATAGCCATCCCAAATGAGATACTCCAAATCCAAATCGAAGATTAATTCAAATCCAATTCCAAATCTTTGATTCCTTCCCATTCGAGCCTTTCCAAGTCTATGTTGAAATCCCAAATTTGAGATGATTCAGTCGAGTTTATCTGTGGCAAAAGTCCAAATCGAACACTACTCTTCTTCTAATTCGAGCCTAACCTTTAGCAAGTTTCCGAGAGGCCCAACTCGTTCGAATCAAACCTCTGCATCAACCCATCTCTTTGTTCTCTTCGTCTCTATTCGAACTAGAAATTGGGCGCTTCTGATCATCGAGCCAAGCATAGCTTCTAATCGAACCCAAGCGCAAGCGCAAGCGCGAGCTCGAGCTCAAGCTCCTTTGCTTTTGCTACTTGAAAGGCCGAGCACAACTCAATCGTTCTTTCCTCTTCATTCACGCTTCTGCTCGAGCGGCAAAATAGATCCACTTGACCCTTTTTTTTTCTTTTGTTAAAACCCGACATATCTCTCTCATCCATGGGATCATTTCTAGATTGTTCTTTTCTTAAAATCAACTGTCGTCTCTTCAATTGCATATCAACAACTCAGATTATGATTTCCGAACTTTAGTTTTAATATTTTGTAATTGAGCAATCAAAAACCACCAAAGCCTTCTTAACCGTTGAATATTTGATCTCTTTGCATAAAAATTCGTTTAACGCGCAATAACCTCATAATCTGCAACTCGAGCTCATGAAACTTACATAAATAAAATTAAATCCAAATTAAACGTGTAATAAAATATAAATCTATTCAATCAAATTAATGCATCTAAATTATTTAATTAAATATATATTAATTATTAAACACCTAATTACTAGCTTAACACTAATAACCTGTAATTATCCTATTTTATCATAAAATAGGACTAACATATAGATAGAAAAACATATTCCCTCCGTTCCAAAATACTACGTATATTTGAGAAAATTCTTATTTTTATTGGACCATGAAGCCCGCAAGGAAATCACACGACTTCTTCTCCCTCATATCCCGTCCAACTCATATGCTCGTTCATGAACTAAATTCAAGTCAATCCTTCTAAGTCTTCTCTAATTTTGAAAAGAGGAAGTCACATAATTTGGTAAAATATATACAATATTTTAGAAAATAAATATTTCTAAATGTACATAGTATTTTGGAACGGAGAGAGTATAAAAATATTTATATCAATTTTTGAAGGGTTTTCAGGGCGAGGTGGGGAAGACCTTAAAAGCAATTTCCGTGTGATCTCAAAGTCAGCGAAATGCATGAGGGGGTTAAACTGCCTCAACCTGCAATTTCACTCTGTTATCAGTAAAATGCATAACCTTAAAAAGTGTATTTCCGAGTTTCTTTTGCTGGAAATTGCAGTTTTCAACCACTATGTAAATGAAACATATTTTCGAGTTTATTTTTCAGGCCATGCATTTTGCTGATAACAGAATGAAATTGCATTTTTGCTGGTAGAATCACCTTCGTCATGCATTTTACAATTTCATATAAATTGCAATTTTGCATGCTCTTAAAAGTGAGAATTATACATTTTAAAGTTCGATTAAAATGTATCCTATTGCACGAATTTTGCAAAATTGCTGCAATTTGTCCTCCCTAATTTAAGGTCATGACCTTAAGAGAGAGGAATTGCATGCGATTTGTACACTCAACCTGCAATTTTGCATGGTTTTAAAAGAGACAAATAGGATCTTCCCTATTTGTGTCCTCTTTCTTACACTCAACCTGCAATTTCGAGATCCCCGAATTACAGCCCTTGTTTTTGGGGTTCTTTGGAGCTAGACCCACTCCCATGTGGGCCTTATGTGGTCCTAGGAGTGGTACGACTGATTGGTATTAGGCTGATTATTGGAAGAATAATTAGCGGGCCTAAATTCGTTCCAAGGAAACTTGAAATATGATTGGCTTGAAGCTTAGGCTGAAAATTCATGCGGAGTTGAGGATCCACCTATCATGGAAATTTCTGTTGGGTTTTAGTTGTGGAATGATGGGCCCACATGTGTCAGGTAGGCCCATCTAAGGCCCATATTTGATTGAGTGATTAAAATAGGATTAGTAGTAATATAATATTAACTTTGTGCTAAGTTAATTGAGTGATTCCTTTAGTCCCACATAGGAAGCACATTTGAGTGTGATAGGGTATATATAAGAAATGAATCTTTCTCTATGTATATCTTATGGTTGTGGAGACTCTTCCCAAATGATGGTGTACACATTCGTTGGTGTACCTTATGGTGCACACGCACGCACATGGCGTGGGCGAATGGGCGCATTGTGGCGTACTTAACACTCGCATCTCGCATCTAGAGCCTTTGATTTCTTATCAAATGACTATTTAATTTTTAAAGATTACAAGTCGATCGATCACGTAAATGATCGTTATCGATCGGTCTTGCAAGCGATCGATCATATCTACTGCAATCTTGAAATTTCGTAGATCGTTAAAGTGATCGATCGGCTTGATTTAAGTGATCGAAAGTGATTGATTGGACACAAAAGTGATCGATCGTATATACTGTGAAAAACGAAAATACTGAGAAGCGCCTGAGGCGATCGATAGCCTATGGTAGCGATCGATCGCCCCCGGCGGTTACTGTGCAGTTTCTTGCATTTTTCTTCTAAAAGTTGCGTCTTTTCTTTCGAGAAAGAACCCAATTGAGTTTTCTATATAATATGAATGGGAAAAACACAGAAAAAATAGATAGAACACAAATTGCTCTTGGTTTTTCGATTCTTCTTCATCCGTGATTCTTCTTTAAAAAAGGCAACAAATTCTTTTCTCTGAGTTCGAGTTTGACGAGAAGAAGTGCATCGCTTGTCAAACTAGTTCGTTGTATATTGGAAATAGATTGCTGGAGAAAGCCATGCATAAGAGGGTGGCAATATCTATTTCGAAGTCAGTACTGTAATGGCTGTGCTTCGGATGTGTGGATTTCAATTTCTATTTCAAGTTCTATTCGAGTATAAATCAATACCAACGGGTAACGTGCATTCCCTCTTGAGTGATATTATATATATTTTCCAACAATTTCAACTGAATGACCGTGGGACTAGAGATTGAATTAAAAGACGATCCCATAGAATTAAAATAAGGTTGAAAAAGATGAGCAGATAAAAAGCTACACCAATTTTGCAAAAAAAAAAGAAAAATTAAAATCTATACCATTTAAAAAAATTTACTCCCTCTGTCCTATTGTTCCGTAGTTCGATACTTCAACTTGGCTGATAAGCTCTTACACAATCAAGCGGCATTTGAATCGGCTTTTCAATAAAAGGATGCTGATTTGGGATCTCGCGAGGGCCATTTTCCCGTAAAAATCTACATTTTTCCAAATCAGTCTATTAGAATCCAACGGAGGGAGTACACAAAATTTAGTCTAACTCTAATCTTTATAGGCAGTTATTACAAAATGGAAGAAGTTTATATCTGTCCTAGCTCACGTGTTTCAGCATGCGCACACAATATAGGTGGGAATCCTATAAAATTACATGTGTCAAATAATTGTATATCACTCTAGGCAAAATATATGTTATTAGAATAATTGTATATGACTCTAATAAAGAATTTTCAGTGCTGATCCAACACAGTAAAGAAGGTGTAGATTGAGGGGCCGTTTGGGACGTGATTATTACAAAACATCAAGACTGGATTTTGGATATCCACTATAGCTAGCATCCATGTTTTTTTTACATCTAGCTAAAACACGTCCTGAGGTGTTTCAGCTGGATATATAAAATACCTGGATGCTACAGTGTATAAACATCCCATCTGGATATATAAACATCCCATCTGGATGTTTTGCTTTTAATCACGCCCCAAATGGCCCCTAAACTTTAAGATCTCAATTAATATATATGCGAATTTTGTACAATTATTTGCAAACATCAAACAATGCACAACAAATACCAAACAAGGAATTGAATGTCAAAATTCAATTTTAAAGCTATATTATCTACAATGGTCTGGATATATAGAAGGGGATAACTACGACATGACAGCTTGACGTTGTAAAAGTTTAGAAATTTCTACATCCACTAAAATAGAAATTTTTAATGGAAATTGATTCGTTGGTTTGGGAGAAAATAATGAGTTTTTTCAGGGAGGCAAGAGAAGCTGGTTCAGGAAAAAGAGAATGTGAGCTGAATTATAGAAAATTTGGAAAAAAAAAAAGAATTCTATATTAGTAGATGAATCTCCCTCCTTGGACCTTTCTCCTCTTATAGTCTCCGGACCTCTGGAGTTATTTTTTGCTTCTTTATGGAACAATATGTCATCTATCATCATCATAAGCCTTATCTCAGCTATCTGGGATCGGCGGCATGGATTATATACCGCATTTGACTCTTATCGGAATCAAAGTGGTACAAAATCTATACAAAGAAACATAGTGGCAAGTTTTCACGCGGTAATCTCCACTAACATAGATCATCTACCTCTATATTGTCATAGTATAACAAAGCATAGTAATAGCCTAACTATGTAAATAGGAAGAGAAGAAATCAAAGCTCGAAGGGGTTGGGTGTGATCCAAATTCGTGGAGAATTTGAAGAACGAGAGACACCTTTATAATGGGATTTTATATTGCTGCTTTCCAAGTGAAATATCCCTCGGTCGTCACCTCCATTGTCTGATCCCAAATAAAACATAATCTGATCAAGGGTTGTCTAAATCTGCTCATTAGTCTATTCCAAATTGACAGATTATGATTATGTCATTTGAACGAGGACATCACAACCTCCTATCTCAAGTTTCTAAACTCATCCCCCATGTATATAAAATTTGTACAAAGTGGACCAGCCGGCTGCTGTGTGAACTGAGGAGCAGGGTCGGCCCGCCTGTCCTATGATCCCCTTCCCATCAACTCTCAGGAGATGACACCTTTATTATAACTATTTGATTTAATCCTGATTGAATTAGGATTTACCATACAAGGAGAGAGAATAAATTAGGAAGATTGACTCCTAATTAGGAGAGGACGTGGAGAGAGAATTTGGGGGAAGATTGACTTCCCCAAATTGTGTAACCGAAAAAGGCATGACTCCCCAAATTTGTGTAACTGAAAAAAAAGGCATTAAAAGGGAAGAGGTGGGGATGCCCTCTCACTTCATTTTTTATTTTTGCACAACTTGCACTTTGGCTGGTTGGGGACTCTCTCTCTCTCATCCATCATCTCTCACTCTTCTTCTTGGTTTTGATATTTTCTCCTCTTTGGCTTTTGGAATTACGATTGATCTTGGAGATCGAATCTATGCAAAGTATTGGGAGAAATTGAAGATGATATTGATATCTCGTGGAGAATAGTAAATCATAGATCCACACACGAACGGTTTATCAAAGGTGATATTTGACATAATTCTTCGTTCTTCAAGGATTATTCATCTCCTGCAATCGGATTGAAAAATCGCAATTTCAATATGGTGATCGATCGGCATTCCAGACGCGATCAATCGCTAAAGGTTTTAAAATGAAGAAGACGACCGGTAACGATCGATCAGAGCCATTTGCGATCGATCGTAATTACTGGAAGTGTCATTTAAAAGAGAGAAACGATCAATCGGTATTATTAGCGATCGATCGTATCTACTATTAAAATCGAAATTGTGGTAGAAGCAATTGATCGGCTGAGAATGCGATCGATCGTATCTACTGAAAAAATCTGCTATTGTGCAACTATCGAAGCGATTGATCGGTTGAAAGAACGATCGATTGCATCTACTGGTTCAACCAGTTTGAGGTACGCGATTGATCGAGCGTACGATTGAACTTAATATTACAAGTTGAACGATCGATAGGCTGGGTACACGATCGATCGTATCTGCTGTAATTGTGCAAAGACTGTAGCAATCGATCGGCAGTTTTGACGTGATCGATCGGTTGGTAGCGATCGATCGAATATTTTGATGCGGTCGGTCGGCTAGAAAAGATTTAAAAAATCAATTTGTTTTGAAGCAGTATTTGTGCCACATAATTACCTAATTTCTAATAGTTGATTAGTGATTTAAACTTTGCTCTTTCCTCTTTCACTGGTTGTAGATTTTTTATCTTCACCTTGTTGCATCACTTACTGATTTCATAAAAGTTGCAATGGCATCCCGTATGGTCTCCAGTGAATTGGCTAAGACTAAAAGGTTGAATACCACAAATTTTGTTACCTAGAAGAGGCGCATCCGTCATATTTTGTTTCTTGAAGACTTGGTTCATCTCTTGGACTAAATAGTAGAACTTCTAAGTGATAATAGTATTATCGCTCAAAAGAGAGAGTACGAAATCCGGCTAGAGGATGCACGAGCAAGGATCACTATGTAGACATTTATGGAGCCTAATATTGAGCTGCTCTTTGAGAAGCACAAAACGGCCAAGGAAATGTGTGAGGCCATTCAAAGAAGTTCTGACTAGAGCATACAGAGGCTCACATTAGGTGGCTCCACACTCGCTATGCGAATATGAAGATGGAGGAAGGCAAGAATGTGTGCTTGAGCACATAAATGCCATGTCCATTATTGCTACTGAGCTGGAGATGCTTGGAGATCCAATTTCATTGGGAGTCCAAGTGTCTACGATACTCACTAGTCTTCCTCCATCATGGAAACCAGTTGTGGTGGCATTAAACCTGAGTGATAAGAAACTTACATTGGATGACCTTACTGCTAAGCTGGGTTTGGAGTAGGAAAGGCGGGATCATGTGAGGGCCTCTAATGCATCTGCCAACCTTGGTAATCATGTTGGCTCCAAGAAAGGTGGGTCTTATGCTGGCACCTCGAAGAAGAACTTCAAGAGAAAGGGAAAGAAGCCTCAGTTCCAGGTAGGAGACAAGGCTAAGAACATAAAGAAGGGAGCCTGCTTTATTTGAGGCCGGTGTGCCACTATAGCAGGAACTGTCCTAATGGCTCTCAGAGCAACGAGAAAAAGAAACATCAGGGTGGAGGAAAGGATATAGTGTGTATGATTTCTGAGGCACTGATTGTGAACACTAACACGAAAGGTTGGTGGCTTGACTTGGCTGCAACTCGTCATGTGGCCATGACCAATGAGTCATTTGCTGAGTTGAAAGAGATTAGTCCCAGAGAGCACAAGATATATATGGGGAACAACACCTATTGTGATGTGCTGGGGATAGGTTATGTTCGTATTCCTTTTTCAAGAGGAAACACTCTAGTCCTCACAGACGTCTTGCTTGCACCAAGGATTCGAAGGAATCTGATTTCAATCCCTTTGCTGACACAAAAGGGATTTGAAGTCAGGTTCAAGGGTGGCAAGGGAACTATGGGATAGAAGAATAACATTTTATTTACTGCTTCTTTAATTGATGGTTTATTCAAACTGGATGTTTCCAATGACTTTGCTGATTTTAATGAAATGATTAATTTTGAGTATATTGCTTGTGTTGTTGTTGATAATGCTTTGTTGTGGCATTTACGCCTTTGTCATGTTAATGCGAGAAAATTATACCAAATGTCGGGTAGTGGGTTACTACCTAGAATAGGTGATGATTTGCGTGTGTGTGAAGATTGTTTATATGGAAAAATGACTAGGCTACCTTTTCCCAAAGGTTAACAAGCAATTGACTTTTTAGAGGTCATTCATTCAGATATTTGTGGGCCTATAAACGTCAAGACTCAAAAGGGTATGACGTATTTTGTTACGTTCATAGATGACTATTCTAGGTATGGTTAGGTGTACTTGTTATCCAAGAAATCCGATGCCTTAGAGAATTTAAGGCTGAGGTTGAAAACCAATTAGGACGAAAAATTAAAGTTCTAATAACACACAGAGGTGGTGAGTACACATCTGATTTGTTCAAGGACTACTGTACAAATCATGGAATAATGCATCAGCATACTTTGCCGTATACCCCACAGCAAAATGGAGTCACGGAAAGATGTAATAGGACATTGTTGGACATGGTAAGGTCCATGTTAAACCACTCTGAACTAGGAACGCAGTTTTAGGGTGAAGCACTAGACACCGTTGTTTATGTATTAAATCAAGTACCCTCTAAGTCGATCAAGTTGACCCCGTATGAGTTATGGACGGGTAGACGTCCAAACTTTTCGAACTTAAGAGTGTGGGGTCAAAGGCCCATGTTAGGGTACCTGATCAACTGAGAACTAAGATGGATCCTAAGACCATAAAATGTAATTTTATAGGTTATTGTGATCATTCAAAAGGGTATCATTTTGTACACCATGATGATGGGATAGTGGGGGTAATTGAGTCTAGAGATACTTATTTTCTTCAGGAAGATGTAGAGCTTAAAACTTCTAGTTAGAGAGTGGAACTCTTTGAAATAGAAAAAGAGAAGGTTACTGTCACCAGTAATGAACATGTGATAGGTAACACATCCAATGAAGATGTTGATTCACGAGCATCGAGAGAGCGTAGATGATCGTTTAAATATAATCCCTTGCAAGTGCACAAGGCAATCATACTACAATGAGTATTAGGGTTGTCGAACCTTAGGGACGGATGAATAATTTTACCAAATTCAAGAGAAGAAAAGTTGTAGTTTTTAGTTACGCTAAGGAAAACAATGAACTTTAACTAAACTAAGTGTTGATTAATCATTGGAGAGAATTATCAAGGCAATGAATCCATTACTAGACATGCAATTACCACTCTTAATTATTATTAAGCATACATTGACATGATATGATAATTCGTGTTCTTGATCGGACACACGAATTACTAATGAATTCACTAACGTTCTTGATCGGACACGAAAGTTCATCCACTATTGTGTAATCAATCCTATCCTTGATCGGGCATAGAATCAATCACAACTCTATTATAATGTAATTAATCTTATCCTTGATCGGGCATAAAATCAATCACAAAATGTAATTCCATTCATAATCAATCAAATCTTTGGTCAAGCATTCAAAAGAATACTCATGAAATCGCATTAAGCATGAATCATAATCAACTTTATAAAATTAAACTAACAAGAGTAGCAATACAAATCTAGGGCTTCATCAAGCATTGATAAAGAATTTAGTTACACATAGAAAGAAAGAAAAGAAAAGCATGTTCATGCCGATCCATCGTCATGAATCCTTCTTCTTCTTTTTCCCCAAAAGACTCATTCTCTTGCTTCTCTCTAAACTCCAAAGAATGTTCTCAAGTAGCCAAAACATTCTTCCATAAGGCCTATTTATATGTTTGAAGAGAAACCATGAAAATCCCCTTCCAAATCCGAGTTAAAATAGGTCAAAATCGCATTTTCCGTATACAGTGAGTATAAAAGGGTTGTCGAACCTCAGGGACGGATGAATGATTTACCAAATTCAATTGAAAGAAAGTTTGTTTTAATTAATCTAAGAAAGCAATAAATTTTAACTACTTAAAATGAGTTTAACTAATATGGAGAAGTACCAAGGCAGAGAATCCACCACTAGACATGCAATTACTACTCTCAATTATTATTACGCTCAAATTGA
This sequence comes from Houttuynia cordata, assembly GCA_039654745.1. Taxonomy (NCBI): domain Eukaryota; kingdom Viridiplantae; phylum Streptophyta; class Magnoliopsida; order Piperales; family Saururaceae; genus Houttuynia; species Houttuynia cordata. The sequence goes on from CM077504.1 coordinate 6,241,586, forward strand.
CATGATACGGTAACTTGTGTTCATGGTCAGACACACAAATCACAATGAATTTACTCACGTTCTTGGTCGGACACGAGAGTTCATCCACTATAAATTATTGTAGGTAATTCTATCCTTGGTCGGGCATAGAATTATCATTTAGGCTAATGATCCTATCCTTGGTCGGGCATAGAATTAATACCATCCTACTTTTAGCTAAGCATAGGAATTAAAAAGATTTAATTTCATGCATATCAATCAAGTCTATGGTCAAGCACTCAAAAGAAACTCATAAAATAGCATTAAGAGTAATCATATCAACTGTATTAAATAAAACAATCAAGAGTAATAAAACAAATCTAGGGCTTCATCTACGCCTTGGACGCGAATTTAGCTGGCCATCGAATGAGGAGAACGCTGCTGATTCGTCGGAGTCATTTTGTAAAATTCACCAAAAATCACTGTTCACAACACTATAGCAAAAATCACTATTCACAACTCAGGGTACTATTCATCGTCTTTGTAAGGACCCTAACCTTTGAACCAGTTTATATTAATATTAGTCATTGGTTAATCGAGTGGTTTAAGTGATTTCCGATTTAACTCGGTTGTTTTCGAAAATAAATGAATTTACAATGGTTTTAATCAAAACTGATTTCACAATAATGAGTTTCAAGTGATTTTATATCAAACCTGTATTTTTGGAATTTTTCAGATTTTTCACTAATTTTCCGAAAATTAGGGTTTGACGTGACCCCGGTGGGCCCCGCCGTCGAAATTAGGTTTTTGTGACCAAAACACCCTAAACATTATAGAAAGTCATTATAAAAATTTTCAGAATTTTCTGGACTTAATTTCGGATTAAAATCGCCAAATTATCCAATTTTAGCCAAAAACCTTATTTTTACCCCAAATTTTAATTAGGGCTACCCCAAATTTTTCTATAAAAGGAAAGTGCTGTGCTCTTTCCCAATTTGGGAAAAAGGCTTCGCTGGGAGAATTAGGAGCCTCTTTCCCCTTGCTTAAAGAGGAAGGGATTAAAGGTATTTAGCCTAATCTTTGTTATTTTCTTTAAAATTCTTTTAATCATTTCTTAATCTTGATTCATTCAATGTTTTAATCCATTTTGAAAGCATAAAAATTACTGTTTTATACTTATCTACTAAGCCTAATCTTCAAAATCATATGTCTATGTTTTTAAAAGGCCCTAGATCTAAGGTTTAGCATTTATTTTTCAAAGCTTAATAATGATTAATAGAGTATTAATATAAAATCATTTTGTTTGAAAGGTGTTCAAGGTGATTCAAGGTTTCTCTCATCAAATCAAGGTAATGGGTTCTTTAATCTCAGTTTTGGGTAGTGAATGGTTTGTTTTAATAGCTTTTACTTGAATGAGTGTTCTTGTTTAGGGCTCTAATGGTAGGTTTAACAAATGCTAATCTTTTGCTATGATTTCTTAGGGTTTCATCTTAGAATGATATGTGAATATGTTCTGGAATGTTTGATGGGTTTTTATTAATGTTTGAGGCATGTATTAAGCTTTCAAGATGTGTTAATGGAGTCTCGGTTTTTGAAAATTTGAAAATGGGAGAGATGACCCGCGATCATCTTCTCAGTTTTGATTTACAGCCCAATTTTCAAATGAGTATAATTTTTTACTCCGAACTCTAAATTGAGCGTGGTTGGTGGCGTTAGAAAGCTAACTTCGTGAAATTTAAAATGAGTTTTGAATCAATCCAATCTAATATCTGTGCACGAAGTTATAAAGATTTAAATATTAGAGTTACTTTTTACCCCATTATTGCATCTTACTCTTGTTTTCCTATAAAAACCAAAAACTACATTAAAGTACCCCTAATTCTAATCAAACACCAACATAAACATAGGTTAAATGGCTTATGAAATGTATCATTCATGTGTAGATCATATTGCTTATGAGTAATTGAGGTGATCATGTTATGGTTTATTGTATGGTAAAAGAGCATGCTTGTAGGAGTAAGCCTTCAACTCTACATGGATGGATTAAGCTAAGTAGGGTATGTGATATTGTTGCACATGTTGATAATGACACATGATATTGAAATTATATCATGGTGAAATCCTTGTGAATAAGCATGTTTTCGGTAAAGTATGATATTGTGAACTATGAGATGTGCCCTTTTATGTCAAGTATGGTTTTATCGAGAATTGTGATTTGAAATGGGATTTAAGAATGCACATTCTAATCATATTGCCATGTGATTAGAATGTGCATGAACACACACTTATTTGGGAGTTTATCATGATATTGTAGTTGATATATGCTTTAATTATGATGCATGAGGGGATGGATTGGGAGCACGTTCCATGTGTTGGAACTCACGTAGGATTGCTCATGGATATACCATGATAGCATTCATCATGTATCGGACTTCATGGATGAAGTTTTATCGTTGTTTAAATGGAATTGATCGATTGTATGCAATGTGTGAGATTGTATGCCGGATTAATCGATCGATGGATTAATCGAAACTTGGTTGGTCCGAAAGGACATGTTTTCGATTTCGTTCCCTCCTGGAACAGGTTCACTCCCCGGGTTGAGTTTGATTGAGATATGAGGGGGCGAGGGATGGACTCGCCTTGCGGAGTTGAGAGGTCAAAAACCGGACACTGAGCACTCGGGTGGTAGGCTCTTGTGCACCAGCTACCACGTGTTCTAATTTCTCAGGATGAGATTCGGGCTCTCCCCCACCGCAGGAGACTACCCAGGGCGAACACACCTGCTCTAGTTTCTCTATTTGAGATTCGGGCATCCTTGGCCAGGATTGTCTAGGGCGAGCAGCACGTTGGTATTGACCACCCCCTTGATTTCTGTGTAGGAACCGGACCATGATACGCCTTCGGGCCTTGATTGTGTCCTACCTTTTATGGCAGATTGTGTTACTCCTTGATGGAGGCATTCACTGTGGTGATGATATATGCTTATTGCGATGTTATGCATGATTGTACCATGTTTTGGTTACATTGGACATGCAGGGTGAAATTTTGAGATGTGAAAGCATAAATGTGCCAAGCTGGGCTACTTTGGTTATGTAAGGTGAATGTATGAGATATGAATGCCTGATCAAGATGAAAGTATGTGAATGAGATATCATTATGTAGGATTATCGAATAGATGCGCGATATGATAGCATGTGAATGTGATATGGTTATGCAGGTTTATGTGCTGTACATGCATGACTAGATAATGGAATAATCATGTCGATTATGGATTTTTAGCTATGTTATGATGCATTGTGATTTTTGATTATTGTCGATTATATAAAACCATTACTGAGTTTTATACTCACCCCTCTTTCTTTGTTTTGTTTTGGGGCTGCGTGGTGCGACACGCAGACGGACAGGATCCTCTATTTGAGGAGTGATTGTAGAGAGAGCGGGATTGGGTGTGGATGCCTTAGACTTGATTAGTTTATCTTTTAGAGTTGTTATATTTGGTATGTTGACACTTGTAGACCCTTTTGATTCGAGCTGGTGTGTTGGCTCAAATTTGTATTTTGTGGGTTTAATGACTTGTTGATCTACTTTGAGTTAGACTTTACTTTTATTCCTCTTATTTACTCTTGCTCAAAACTGTTTATGCGTAACTCTGTTAGTGAGACTGCCCGTAAGAGGGGCATAAGTCTTCCGCTATATCTCTTAACGTCGCCCCCGTGTGCCGGTTCGACTCTTGGACCATTTTCGGTTCGGATCGGGCGGTGCCCGGGGTGTGTCAAAGTTTTCCTCGCACAGCCGGTTACTGTAGCAGTTGAAATCAGTTCAAAACTCCGAGCTTTTCTTCCTCCTTATCCTCTCCTTCTCCCTCCGGCCAATACCCTCTCTCCTTCCGGCCGAAACCCCGCCGGAATCCTGCGGAACAGCAGCGGAAAGCCTCTTGTTTTTCGGACGAATTCGTCTCTGTTTTTTCTCCTCCGGCAGTCCTCTCTTTAGCTCTGTTTTTATAGACCTTCGATGTTTCCTAATCAAAGAAGTAATCCTAAATTGATCCTGAATCGAGGAACTTTTCTAATCAAGCACGCCAGTTTTTCCATTTCCATTTTCTATTTTTTCTCAGTCGAGATCTATTCCTCACCGTTCGCATCGTCCTCGACTGTCACCGTCGTTCCTTTCCGCCGTCAAAATCGCCGCCAACTCAAGCTGCCGCCGTCGTCACCATTCACCGGCCCAGCTCAGCCTCACCGGAGTCTCAGGCCACCACAGTCCTTCACGTCTCTGTTCTAGAATGAAGGCCTGAGCTTTGGCTCGGCCCGGGTTCTTTCTTTTTTTCTTTTCTTTTATTACTGAACCGAACCAGACTCTGAACCGTTGAACCGATTCAGGTCTATTTCTCTTTTCTGTGCTATATTTTCAATGATCATAACTTTTTGCTCAGAACTCCGAATTGAGAACGGTCAGTGGCGTTGGAAAGCTGACTTCGTGAACCTTAACATGAAGCTTCAATCAGTCCCATCAGATATATGCACACGAAGTTGTAAGGATTCAACTATTTGAGTCGCGTTTCACCCCATTTCTGCATATTACTCTTATTTCCTACAAAAACCAAAAACTATATTAAAGTAGTAGTAATTCTAATCTAATACTAGCATAAACATAAGTTTAGGAGATAATAAAATGCATATTTCATGTGTAGATAAGTTACTATTCATGAAAATCTTCCAGTCGATACGATCGATCAAACGGCAATGATCGATCACAAAAATTTCGATTTTTTTCTCGGGCGATCGATCGCCTCATTTAGCCGATCGATCGGTTACTATTCATCCTGCAGTACAATTTTCCAATGGTCATAACTTTTTGCTCCGAACTCCGAATTATGCGTGGTCGGTGGCATTGGAAAACTGACTTCTTAAACTAAAGTCATGTTTCACCATATTATGAGACTTGAATAAGTTCAATCAGAGATATACACACGAAGTTATGAAGGTTTAACCATTTAAGTCATGTTTCACCATATTTTTGCATCTTTGTTCTCATTTTCCTACAAAACCAAAAACTATATTAAAGTAGCACTAATTCTAATCAAACACTTAAAATGCATATTTCATGTATAGACTAGTAGACCTTCAGTATTATTGAAGGATTACAACCCATGCTTGGTGAAGATGAAATTACGGTAGATGAACCTGTACTTAGTGATCCGGTTACGTTTGAACAGGCTATGTGTAGTTCAGATTCCAAGGAATGGTGGAAGGCTGTTCAAGAGGAAATAGATTCAATCTTTAAAAACAAAATCTGGGAGATTGTTAACTTACCAGATGAGAGGAAACTCATTGGGTGTAAATAGATCTTCAAGAAGAAGCTCAAAGTTGATGGATTAGTAGATAAGTATAAGGCTAGACCATTGGCACAGTCTTTAAGGAGACGTATTCTCCTGTGTCTAGGTTCATCTCAATTTGATGTTTGTTGGCAATTGTGTCATACTTGGATTTAGAGTTGCACCAGATTGATGTAAAGACTACATTCCTAAATGGTGATTTAGAGGAGGAGATTTACATGGAACAACCCGAGGGGTTTGTTGTTTCCGGGGAGGAAATAAAGGTGTGCAAGCTTATTAAATCATTGTATGGACTGAAACAGTCACCAAGACAATGGTATTTCACTTTTCACAAGGTGATAAGTGAATATGGCTTTGTGGTCAATGACTATGACCATTGTGTATACTCCTTTAGAGATGGGAGTAGATTTATGATATTGTCACTATATGTAGATGGTATATTATTGATGGGGAATGACACTAGTATGATTCTCAGTCTTAAAGAATGGCTCAAGACCCGATTTGAAATGAAAGATATGGGTGAAGCATCTTACATCCTAGGGATGAAGATTGAGAGAGATAGAAAAGCGAGGAGGCTAAGTATATCTCAGGAATCATACATAGAGAGTGTATTGAAACGCTTTGGCGTGATTTATTGGAAGACCATAGATTCGCCCATCTATAAAGGGACATTTTTGTTCGAGAAAATGACACATGCATCAGACGAGGAACGTCTAAAGATGCAATATGTGCCATATGCGCAGGCTATTGGCAGCTTGATGCATGAATTGCACTCGACCTAATTTGGCTTTTGTGGTAAGCCTTGTGAGTCTATATCAGGCTAACCCAGGTATGGAATACTGGTAGGCTATTAAGCAGGTGTTTAGATACTTGTTGGGTACCAAGGATATGAAACTCACATATCAGGCCGAGAACTTGTCATTTGAAGATTATAGTGATTCAAACTATGCCGGGTGTAAGGATGACAGAAAATCCATTACCGGGTATGCATTTATGTTTGGTAGTGTGGGCTAGTAAGAAGCAGAAATGCGTTACTTAGTCTACAATGGAAGCTGAGTTTGTTGCATGCAGTTTGGCAGCTTTCGAGGCAGTTTGGATTAAAGAGTGGGTTACAGCTAGAATAGTGGACTGATGCTCCTGTCCAAATTTATTCTGATAATTTGGCAACTGTGTCGACACTCCGTAATGGGGAGATCAGTTCCAGAGCTAGGCACATTGAGGTGTATTATTACTATATTTTTGACATGCTACAACGGAGAAAGTTGACGGTGAGTCATCTTCCAACGTGTTATGTGTAACACCCAGAAAATTAGTACGTTAATTAAAAGTATCTATTTTAGGAAACTAGTCTAAAATAGGAAAGTTTCGTTTCCTAATTTGATTTCTGGTTACGTGATGTGCTTTGATGTGTTATTCGATTTAATGATATGATATAATTTATTAATCGCATGGCTAATAGCAGTAGAAAACCAGGACGCGAGGGTTGGTCCTGGCACTGGGCACAACCTGGCGCTGAGACTAGCCTGGCGCCAGGGTCTGAGAACACCTGACGCCAGGAGAGGGGCTAGGTGCAAGGGCATGTGTTCAGTGGATTACTCTTAATTAGTAAAGTGAATTTGGTTTTGATGTGTGGTTAGTGATGCACACATGTTAGTATGACGAGTAGTGCAACCGCGGGACGTTAGAGACTTGTGCGCGTAGGACTCAAGCTAAGACGCAAGACCTGGGTGCTGAGCCACATGACACTGGCCTAGGGGTGATTTATGAACGTGGGTAACCTTGCCATTAGATGATCTTTGGATGGTGGGAGTAAATCTTAGTGCAAAATCTATGATTTGACCTAATAGCGGTAAATATAGTAAGTATCGCGGAGGATCGGGAAGTATCAGTTCGGTTGAGATAATTAGGGAAGATAAATCTTAATTAAAAAAGGATAAATATTTCACATTTTAATCAACCAATAGGAAGGGGACGTCTAGTTGGTTGGCCTAGATATGGTAGTTTCCTAGTTTAGAACGAGATATGTAAAGTATGATTAAGATTGTAAGCTCGGCCAGTACTATTTCTATGTCCACAGTCAGACATAATTAAATCATAACTAATTCAAGGAAAATCGGAAAAATATAAAATTAGTGGGGTTAGAAACTAGACTCATAGGGTTAACTCCAATAAAAATTTCATAGTCAATTGTACTAACCGTGGGAAGAGTCGGAAGTGGACTATTATGCATATGACAATGTGCTATAATTAGGATTAAGATAGTGAACGAATTTTATTAGAGATTTGAAATCCTAATTAAATGAGGAAAACCCAATGGATTAACATGGATGAACGTCCCTTACTAATGAGGGAGAGCTTTTAATTGGTAGTGAGAGTTTGGATTAGGAAGGAGTATTGATTTGGAGATATCCTAGTTGTAGTAGGTTTTGGGTCTATATAAGCACAAGAGAGAGGGCTGGCTGGTATTTTTCAAGCCAAATCCTTTGTGAACGTCCCAAGACTTTCTCCTTCTCCTTATCCTTTGTTCCAGCAAGCTTTACACCTTTTTCCTTCATCTCAAGAGTTAACGATCGAAGCGCTAAAGGACGGCATCGTGTAGAGGAATCAAACGCCTTCGCGAGGAAGCAAGAAGATACTACGTTTGGACTAGGTAGGATGATTTTTCCCACACTCTTGGATCTGAATTTCATACCTTGTTCAAGTGCTTCTTGTGTCAATATATTGATTTATGATTATGAGTCTTCATGAGAGTCAATCGCTAAATACCAATCTTTTGAATTATCCAGTTATTACGTGTTGTTGCTCAATCGTGTGAACCTTGATGTTCCAATTCCTAATTATTACACATGCTAGCCCAATGATGAGAAGTTTGAATTATTTGGAGTCCTATTTGAAGCTTCCTTATGTTCTTTTGGCCTCTGACATTGCTGTTCAAATTTTATCGTCCTTAATTCGTTGTCCAGTTTGCCTAATTCAACTAGAAAAAGGGGTATGTGTGTGAGATGAATTAAGATAATGAAAGTATACCTCAATCCTTGTAAATATTATGACATATCATACCTAATAAAGTTCTGGAATGAGTAAGATATGGAAGATATTCAAGTATACTATGTATTATTGAACGGATTATGGGGTAAACTCACTCACAATTTGATTAGAACTATGATTAAGGGTCTCGGCCAGAACTGTTTCTGCACTGACGACCTTCATTAAAATATTTGTAACTAATTATATAAAAATCATAAAAATATGCAGTTTATTGGGTTGTAAACTAGACACATAGGAGTAATCACAGTAAAATTTTCAGAATTCCTTCTGCTTTGACGTTGGTAAGGGTCGGAAGTTGACTAATATGTAAAAACAGAACACTGTAATTATGGTAAAGGTTGGGAAAACTTTAGCAAAGCAATAACCTATGCTATAATAAGTGTACTAAGAACTTTATATGTATTATATAAGACTTTAAGTAAGTATTACAGTAGGATGGACTAAGTATAATACTATAGTTTCATGGGCTAATGGTGAGTGGTTTGGTGTTCATCAAGTCTTATGTGTTCCACTAGTGATATTGACTCGATTCGTGTTTCCAATTGGAAACCGAACCATCTATTTCTCTTTGACCAAAGTTTAAAACCTTGAAGTCTTGTCATCAGGTATTTGATCAATGCATTTCCATTCGTTTGAGAAACTTCAGTTGACCTGTTATTGAGTCTGTTTGAGTCAAGTCTTCTTCGAAACCAGAACTTGATATTCTTCATATAACTTGAGCTTTCTTGGAGTCTTGAAAGGCAATTCTTGATCAAGTCTTTCTTCATAAGTCTTATCTAGGGCTATGTATGTGTAACATGGTCATTGTTAAGAGTCTTTGCTATTCTATTCATACTCCAGAATGTGAGTCATACGTTATTGAGAGTCTTTGTTATTCTATTCATACTCCATGAGTCAGTCATTGAAGTAAGAGTCACCTATTCTCAGAAAGTTGAGACCTCTGCTATTGTTGAAACATTGTCCAGTTTGACATTGACCTATTTCTCCACTAATTGTTCGGTGGAGTCATAGTATGCTCACGAGCCATTGCTAGGTCCAGCGTGACCTCCGATATTTATGGAATTTTGATTCCTTATTGCCTGAAGGGAGGCAAATACGTACGTTTAGGCTGTATGATATTACGGAAGGTCTGCAGTCTCCGCCCATTGTGCCCGCAAGCACGGATGAGGCCAGCATGTCTAGACGCGTGGCCGGGTTCCGAAGGGAGAACCTCTAGCATGATTCTGGTATATTCTACCTTTCGAGATCGGTAAATTCAGCGAGCAGAAATTATAACTCCTTGCACTTTAGATGCCTGGAGCCTTTGGTATTTTGACCATTCTCTCCTTACACCGATATGTGTTTGGAGTCGTATAATTTATTGTCCTTGCTCTATACTTGAGAGTAAGGAAGCGTTGATGTTCGGAGTCCTGGATTATGGTAATTTCTCTCCTTACACTTTGGATGTTTAGGAGTCTTCATTGATGATGTTAATTCCTCTTATAATGGAATCCTTGTTGCTTAGTTCAAATATTCTTGATTATTCAACTGTCTCATATTAAACCCTACTCTTTGTCCTATATTGTATATTCTGTTCTTGTGGGTTTTTGCTTTCTACTGGGTATTTCTTCGGAATACTCATGCATCCTCTGATGCAGGCATGAAGAAAGTATATCTATGGCAAGTGCAGATAATGGAAGACTTAAAGACAGTTGTGGAAGATAAAGCTATCTTTATTATTTTAAATTTAGTGTTAATATTATTGGCATGTTGGCCAAAGCATTTTAATTATTTTGATTTTTAGTTATTTTAGATGACTTGTATTATGGATTAATTTAAGATTATTAAGTTCTCATTTCATATGTGTTAATGATGTTATTTAAAGACTTAGTTGTATTATGTCGAGTACACATCTATTCATGGTGATGTATTAGACGGGATGTTCGAGTATTCAGTTATATCTCAGGGTTTCTGGCCTCAAACATACTTGTGAAAGAAAAAAAATGTCTTCCACACTCCGATGAGGCCGGGAATTTTGGGGCGTGACATTATGCATGAAAAATACACATTTTTATATGCCTTTTTACCTATTTGTTAGGCTTAATTTCTAGTTAAAATAAGGAATAAAATGAGTTTTAGTAATTAGTTCAATAATTAGGAATTAAATAAATAATGCTCTCTAAATGGCTCAATTTAGATATGTTCTGTAATTTTATGAATATTTGGTGCTTCTAATTTGGGACATATTTTATTCTGTATAGGTTCAAGTCCTTTGAGTGCGGAATGTCAAAAGTGAAGCCATTAGACGGGTTTTAAAGTGCCAAAGTGACCCAAGAGCTGAGATCACGTGCATCGAAGATCTGAACCGTTGATGAGTCATTTAAGAGAAGTCGGGCGCTGAGTTAAGATAAAGAGCCATTCAGATTCGATCCAGCGAACGACATTGCTACAACGGGTTTTACCCGAGAGAAAGAAAAAAAATAAAAATGAAGAAAGAGAACCGAATCGGCCAGTTCGGTTAGAAGAAAATAAAAATAAAAGATAAAAAAACAACCCGAGCCGGAGCTCGGGTGTTTCAGACGAAAAGCAGTGCGCTCGAGCTCTCTGCTCGAGTGATGACTGGAGGGCGGCGGCCCTGGGTTCCTGCGAAGGATGAGGCGGCCCTGAGAGCCATGATTGTCATATGCTTATTCTTATGCCTTGGTGTTTTAAATTCCTGGTTAAAGTTCGAATTTTTATTTGTCAAATTAGTTTCTTTTGAGTAAGTTTATTAATTATTTTTATATTAATTAGTTAGTTAAAGTTCTTTAATTGCAATAAGTCTTTGATTAGTCGTAGCTGTAGTTAATCAAATCAATTTAATTCTTCCACAAAGGTAGTAATCTGATATTAGAACTAGAATTCCATAAATACAAGTCCCTGTGGGTTCGACCTCGTAAAATTGTGCGACTATACTCCAATACGATTCGTACACTTGCGAGTAAAATTAAGAGATGAATTAAAACAACAAGAAGTTTTTGGCGCCGTTGCCAGGGACTTTTAGGAAATCAAATTCTAAGACTAATTTTACCCTTGCAGTTAGTTTTAGGTAAAAAAATCAAAAAAATTAAAAATTTTGAAAATTTAAAAATAATAAAAATACACACGTGAGAGATTGACGGTGTATGACCACGTGGACACGGGATCAACATTGCGTATGGTTAGCAATAATTCCAATCCCTTAGAGAATAGCAAAACTGTAATTGATTTTTTAGTTAAAATGGACGATCAACCTGAGAAATCTCTGAGGGAGTTATTTTCTCCAATCACAATCAACCCTCCATCTTGCATAGTATTGCCTGCAACCTCTGCAAAACATTTTGAATTGAAACCTCAAATAATTCAACTCCTGCTAAATTATCATGGTCTTAACAGAGAGGATCCTTACATGCATATAAAGGATTATCTAGAAATTTGTGCATATTTTAGGTTCACAGAGTTCTCAGATGAGTTTGTTCGTTTGCAACTTTTCCCCTTCTCTCTGAAGGACAAGGCCAAGGCATGGTTGAATTCTCTTCCCGCTGATTCTATCACAACATGGGATATGTTGGTGAGCAAATTTTTACCCAAATTCTTCCCAATGGCCAAAACTAATTAATTAAAAAGAGAAATCACTGACTTCATGGAAGACAAAAATTAAAAATTTTATGAGAGTTGGGAAAGATTTAAAGACCTTTTACTAAAATGTCCACATCATGGGTTTGAAACATGGGGGTTAATTCAGCACTTTTACAATGGTTTAACTCAAACACATCGCAATATGATTGAATCAATGAATGGTGGTGCGTTTTTAGACTTAGGAGGTGAAACTGCGTATAATTTCTTAGAGCGATTAGCTGAAAGGTCCCAACAGTGGGATTTTGCAAGTCATAGGGAGAGACAACATCAAGGTTTTAAGAAGGGAGGTCTCTACGTGATCAAAGAGGACATAGATGTTACGGTGTGTGTGCTAGCCCAATGCATACATCTTTGAACTGTCCTTCATTGAATACTTATCCAGAAGGTTATGCAGAACAAGTCAATGTCCTGAATAATTATGGAAAGCCAACAGGCAATCCTTTCTCTAAAACCTATAATTCAAGATGGAAAAATCATCCAAATTTCTCTTAGAAACAAAACCAACCACCTATGAATGTCGGTGGGCAGCCCATGCAACCCATGCACAACCCACCTTATCCAGTTGTGCCTCAACCTCCCACCTAATATCAACAACCCGCCACTCAATCTCAAACTCTTACACAAAAATAATCATAATTAGAAGACACTCTAAAATGTTTCATGCAATCTACGAGCCAAGTTATTCAGTCAACTAACCATGCTATGCTTGAGATGAAAAACTCTACACACATGAACACTCAGGCAATTGCTAAGTTAGAGACTCAGGTTGGTCAATTGGCTACTCAATTAGCAGAGAGAGAGAGAGAGGGAGATTCCCTAGTCAACCAGTGCCTAACGAGAAGGGACAATTTTCCATTGGTAGTAGCTCTAATTCTTCACATAATGAGGAACATGTTCAATCAGTTATTACCCTTAAGCTTGGAAAACAAGTTGATAATAAAATTGAAATCCCTTAAAAAGAAGAAAGTGAGAACATTAAGCCTGAAATAGAAACTAAAGAAGTTAAGTCTTCTCCAATTGTTGGTAGTAATTCTCCACCGACGAATTTTGTACCTAGGGCACCATATCCGCAAAGACTGGTCAATCCTAAAAAAGGTGCACAATTTGGAGATATTCTAGAAGTGTTTAAACAAGTGCAAATAAACATTCCTTTTCTAGATGCAATTCAACAAATGCCTTCATATGCAAATTTTTTGGAAGATCTAGTTTCTGTCAAAAAGAAAAACAATGTTCCAAAGAACGCATTCCTAGCAGAACAAGTCAACTCTGTCATTCAATGTAAATTGCCTATCAAATATAAGGACCCTGGCTGTCTGATCTACACATGAAATATACATTTTATTATCTCCTAAGTTTACGTTTATGTTAGTGTTTGATTAGAATTAGTGCTATTTTAATGTAGTTTTTGGTTTTTGTAGGAAAACAAGAGTAAGTTGCAAATGCGGTAAACGTGATTCGAATGGTTGAATATTTACAACTTTGTGCGCATATCTTTGATTGGGCTGCTTCATGTTAAAGTTCAAGAAGTCAGCTTTCCAACGCCATAGACTGTATGCAATTCGGAGTTCTGAGCGAAAAGTTATGATCATTTGAAGATTTGTACGAAAAAATAGTACGTGATCTATTGGCACATTATACGCGATCGATCGACTGAACCAGAATGAGCCGTTCGGATGAGAGTTGACAGATGAGATCGTTACAACGGATGTTGGTTTTAAGTGAAGAAAATAAAAAAACCATCAAGACGAGATTGGACGCGCGATAGCAATATGACGGGTTTTTGCCTAATAAAGGAAAAAAAGAATAGACCGGTTCAGTTTTGTTCCGGTTCGGTTCGATTCAAGAAAAAAAAAAGACTCGATCGACCCGAGCTGAAGCTCGGGACTTTCAGAAATAGAAGATCGAGCTTCTGCTCGAACAACCGCCGGCGAAGGAATCAGGGCGGAGCCGGGCTGAGCTCCGTGGGGCGACGACGATGGCAGAAGCACGATGGCGGCATTGAGGATGGCGACGAAGAACAGCACGACGGCAACGACAGAGAGGTCAATGAGCGAAGGAACAGTCGTGCTCAATCGGGAAAGCAAAAATAGTCGGTGCCGGATTTGGAAAGTGTGGATTTGAGTTTCGATTAGACTTCAACTTGGACTTGGATTGTGTTCGATTTGGGACGGGATTGGCGTCTATAAAAATAGAGAACTTTGGCCGAAAAACAGAACTTGTAAGGAGGACTCCCGGTCAAAAAAAAGGACTAGATTTTGGGGGAAAAACAGAGCCGTGGGGGGGGAGATTTTGTGCCGGATTCCGGTGCTGTTTCCGCCAGAATAGGAGGAGAGAAGAGAAGAAGTGGCCGGAGGGGAGAAGGAAGAAGAAAAGGTCTGATTTTGGGAACTGCTACAGTAAACTCAAAATTGCTACAGTGCACGGCTGATTGAAGGAGATGATGAACAGTGAAACTGCTACAGTATTTCTGTGAACAGTACCCGTGAACAGTGTTTTTGTGAATAGTATTTTTGGTGAATAGTGCAAAATAACTCCCGACAAATCAGCAGCGTTCTCCTCGTCCGATGGCAGGTTAAATTCGCGTCCAAGGCGTTAGATGAAGCCCTGGATTTGTGTTATTACTCTTGATTTTTTCATTTAATATAGTTGATATGATTATGCTTAATGCGATTTCATGAATTTTCTTTTTGAGTGCTTGACCATAGACTTAATTGATTATGAATGAGATTTGATATTGTTAATACATGTGTCTAACCAAGAACAGGTTTGTGATTGATTTTATGCCCGACTAAGGATAGAATTAATTACATGATAGTGGATGAACTCTCGTGTTTGACCAAGAATGTGAGTGAATTCATTGTGATTTGTGTGTCTGACCATGAACACAAGTTACCGTATCATGTCAATTTGTGTGTAATAATAATTGAGAGTAGTAATTGCATGTCTAGTGGTGGATTCGCTGCCTTCGCACTTCTCCATATTAGTTAAACTCATTTTAAGTAGTTAAAATTTATTACTTTCTTAGATTAAAACAAACTGCAACTTTTCCTTCTCTTGAATTTGATAGAATTATTCATCCGTCCCTGAGGTTCAACAACCCTTTAATACTTACTGTAATACAATTGCCTTGTGCACTTGCAAGGGTTTATATTTAAACGATCAAGTTTTTGGCGCGATTGCCGGGGACGGAAGCCAATAGTTTACCAAATTCTTAGCTAGTAGAGTAGTTAGTTTTAGAGTAGTTTAGCTTAACTTAAATTTCCTTTCAATAGCTTAATTTTGTTTTTCTTCTTCTGCAGAATTAAGAGAGGACGCTGATTCTCGTCATCGTTGAAGGGCCATCCCTTCCCACTGTTGGCACTCTCTTAACCTTCTTTTAGAGTAAATTTGGGTGCTTGGTGTTTTCTATTTTATTTGTGGGAGTGCATGACATGCTAGTTGTCGCTATCTAGGATTGATGCTTGCTAGTTGTCGTTATTAGGACTGTTACAGGTTTTGTTTGATATTTATTGTGAATGCATGGTCATCGCTCCCTGAACCCCGACCTTGCCTTTGATCCTGATCCTGGGCGCCTATATAGAATTTGTAGAACTCCTAGCATACTGATCCCTGAAATCCATCCAATGGCAGACAACATGAACCTTGGGGGTGGGAATGGCCTAAACCAAATTCCTGTAGTGCCCCATATTCGTACCCTGTAGGACTACTACCGTCCCACCACCTACACTTTCCCCTCTTGCATCCGCCTACCTAACAATGTGACTAATTTTGAGATAAAGCCCAACATCATCCAGATGCTACCCACATACCATGGCCAACTCAATGAGAACCCCTATAGGCATCTCCAAAACTTCCTGGATATTAACGCAACCTTTAAACTCATACTGTCTGATGACCAGATGCACCTTAGGTTGTTCCCATTCACCTTAAAAGACAGGGCCAAAGAATGGCTATACTCCCTTGAACACAATTCCATTTCCACTTGGGAAGAACTTCAGGCCGAATTCTTAAAGAAACATTTCCCTGTAGGGCGGACCAATAAAATCCGAAATGAAATAATCATATTTACCCAGCTACCTAATGATATGCCTGGTAGGAGTGCCTCAAGGGGAGGCACGTACGATGTTAAAGCCACCACCAGCCTAGAACACCAAGTGGCGTCCCTTACAGAGAGGTTTGACACGTTTTTCTCTAAGACTCCATCTTATACCCCAACCTCTCAAGATGCCTGTGCAATTTGTACCAGCCCTATGCACACCATAGTTGACTGCCCCTCAGCCTCCCAGTATCCAGACCTTGTACAGGAGCACGTCAACCTTGCACAGACTTACCCTAGAGCCAATAACCCCTACTCAAATACCTACAACCCGGGGTGGCGAAATCATCCAAATTTTGCCTAGAAACAACCTAACCAGGGGGGTCGCCTTTAATCAGGCCCCAAGATAGGAATTCCAAAATCATGCTCAGCCTTACCAGCCAGCCACAGTTCCCCCATTTGGTCAAACCAACAAGAAACCATCCCTAGAAGACCAAATGAGCCAAATGCTAGCTGTCTTAACTGAGATGAAAGCTGATATAAAAATTGAGATAGAATCCAAACACAGAGAGCTGAAAGGTGAGCTAAGAACTCAGGCCCAGCTTGTCCACTCACATACGCAATCCATAGCCAAGATAGAAACCCAGTTAGGACAACTAGCCCGATCTATGAACCTTAGGGAGGTAGGTACACTGCCCAGCCAACCACAGCAGAACCCGAGGGGCCAATTTGCTGTCGAAGGTTCCCACTTTCCCAATGAGCAGGTTGAGGCCATTACTACCATACGAAGTGGTAAGCAACTAGATCAGCAGGTTAGGAATCCATCCGCTGGTATTGAGAGTGAGAGAACTTCCTTAGAGAGACCTAAAGAAACCACTCCTACCACACCTGTTCCATTGAGTCCCCCACTGCAGCAGGATGCCCCTACGGAACCCACCAATGAACAATCCTATATCATTAGGGCTCCCTTCCCTCAATGCCTCAACAAACCCTCCCCGTTTAGTAAGTCCCATCAAAGAATGGAGGAAATGTTAGAGGTGTTCAAGCAGTTCAAAATAAACCTTCCCTTATTAGATTCCATCAAACAAGTACCTGCCTATGCCAAGTTCCTGAAAGACCTGTGTACCCAAAAGAGGAAAGCCAAGTCCAACATCACCCAAAAGGTTTTTCTGACTAACCAAGTGAGCTCTTTGTTGACCAGTGAAATGCCACCTAAATTTAAGGACCCAAGTATCCCTGTTATTTCTATTGTCATAGGTGACCATACCCTTAGTCGAGCTCTCTTGGATTTAGGGGCCAGTGTCAACCTCCGCCCATACTCCGTTTATGAACAACTTGCTTTAGGAGAGTTATAGCCCACCTCAGTCACCCTTCAATTAGCAGACAGACCCATCCGCCGACCCAGAGGTGTTATAGAAAACGTTCTTGTAGGAGTTGACCGGTTCTACTTCCCTGTCGATTTTGTCGTTTTAGATATGGAACCTGTTGCCCGTTCCTAGCCACAACCGATGCCACCATTAACTGTAGGTCAGGGCTCATGAACGTCTCTTTTGGGAATATGAAGGTTAAGTTAAACATCTTTAGTGCTTCCTAACAACCCTCTAGCGAAGCTGATTGTCTAATGGTTGATGACATAGATGACCTAATCAAGGAGTACCTTCCCTTTTCTGTGCTTAAAGATGCCTTAGAGCATACCCTTTTCTATGACTGGCTAGATGCATATGAGGGCACACCTGACCTTGAGGAGGTCCATCACCAATTAGTCTCTACTTTACATCTTGGACATATCCCATGGAGACCTCACCCCGACCCTCTTCCTGTGTCCACCGCCCTACCACTAAAACCTTCTATAGAGTCTCCACCCACACTTGAGCTAAAACACCTTCCTAGCTCCCTGAAATATGTTTTTCTAGGACCCAACGACACCCTTCCTGTGATTATCTCATCGAGCCTATCTAGTGACCAGGAAGCCCAGTTGTTGGAGATCCTCATGTCACGCCCCAAATTTTTAAGACCCGATTTACGCGGAAGCGCTAATCCAATGACGGTTATAGGGTAGGAAACCTGGGACTTGCCGAATACTCGAGACTTCTATTGGCCCATTAAAATATCATGGGACTTGCAGGATCCATATGACTTAAACAATATTTACTTACAAAAATATAGAATAACTGAAAGGAAGTCTAATTAACTATTACAATAACTGAAATTGTCTTATCAACCACACAAATCAAAACGGCACGCAGGCCGAAGTTCAAACACCAAAATATAACAGAAACATAAAGAAACGAGTCTTCAAAACTCCGACATCAATCCACGTCGCTGGATGCTATCACTTCTGCTCCACCTTAATTCCTGCATCAGAGGATGCATGAGTATTCCATAGGAAATACCCAGAAGGATACAGAAAACCCACACTGGGATAATAAGAGAAGACTCCAAATAGGTATAGTTTAACAGACTCAGGTTCAATAAAGACTGAGTTTACATACCTGAAACCAACTGCCATCCGAGACACATCAAGGTCAAGGGCAAATAACTCAAAGACTCCAAACTTTCATGGAGGTAAGATAGAAAAATAAGCTTCGGACATCCAAAGTGTCAGAGTACAATTTCTGCTCTCAAATCTGTCAACAATACCAGAACATCCTAGAGGTTCTTCAGAGGAACCTGGCCATGCGTCTAGGGATGCTGGCCCCCATCGGTGCTTACGGGCACAATGGGCGGAGATTGCAGACCTTCCGTAATGTTATACAATCTAAGCGCACGCGGTTGCCGTCATCAGCTGAACTACAGAGGTTCATCAAATCTGAGATCTCGCAAGATCTAGCAATGGCTCGTGAGCATACTATGATTCTGATTAAGAGCTCTAAATGCTACTTAGCGGAGAAACAATTCTTGGAAATATTTGGCCTTATCGGCAAAAGGCTTAGAACAAGATTTTCTAAATTTTGACTCTTCGTAGGAGTGAAAAGCAAACATCGGACACAATCCGAATCGACTCACTAAGGAGTGTTTATATCTTAAATAAATAAGTCTGGAAACTCAAATGAGACTCGACTATAATGACTAACACCACGAGGTTTTCCAAAAGTTCATGTCCGCCATCTTCATAGTCGTACCTAACCCTAGAATTGATAATCCCCGAATCGGAATAATTCGGATGACGTGTCTCAGATAGACCACGTCAGAGACATCGAATAAAATTCAAGCTTTGAATACTCTTGAGTCATGAATGAACCAAAAGAAGAACAAAAGGGACTATTATTATGAGACACCACGTTTAGCTCTAAGACCCTTAATATTCTTTTAGGGTTACTGTTCTCAGTACTATATAAATCATATTATACTTGATTAAGGTCTTAAATATCAACTTAACTCAAGCCTCTTAAGTTTATTAAGATTTTAAGTCCTATATATTCAGAAACAGTGTTCTGTCCAAAACAGAACAGCTCACTATATCTGGTTACCACGTTCTGTACAAATTGATTCAATCTATGAAAGTTTTATCTTGAATAGCTTCAGATGTCTATTTTTCAGATTGATAAACAACTTAATTTTCTGATTACTGTATAATTAGTTATCATTTTTCGAATGAGGTCTGTCTGCGCAGGATTACTCCTAGTCGAGACCAATTATCTTATGTCATACTTAATTTACTAATGTATAAACTTTAATAACTCCTTATTAGTCTTTTCTGACATTAATTTAATATTACTTAAGATTTTTACAGAGCCCTATTGGTTCTGAAATCTCAGTTTTTAATTCAACCCGATTTCTTAGTCATTTCCATAACTCATTATGCAAGTGATACTAACATATAATTCCGGAGAACTTTAGGATTCATGACTCACTGACATTAAGTCGAACCACAACTGAAATCTCAGAGAAACTCATAAAGAATGATATCTTAGTCATCATAAGGTATACATTATTCGATTATCTATTTAATTGATGTTATACTAATAACAATAGATATAACAATATTCTTAAGATGCATGAAATATCGGACAAGGAAACGCACCAAAGTGCTCTGATATGACACAAAGATCCAATCTTTATTCAAGAAAGAACATGAATACACGAATAGTCATCAACGATAGAATGTGAGCACGATCTAGAAGTCCATAAACAAAACCAACTTTCGTTGGGCAGCACATGTAGAAGTGATTGAGATGAAACACAAACACTATCGAAATCAGGAAATCATGTGGGGATATCAATCAGGGTTCGGCATAGAGAAATCAAAGTATACGATTACACGATTTCAAAGCATCAACATTTATTTCATGCAATCAACAATATCAATATCAAAGAAAAAAATAGTGGGAAAAGACATCCTACTTGATTGAAGATACCGAATTCTTCCCGAGCACTCTTGACTCCAACAATGTCGCACCACCACCTCGCCGGTTGACCTCGCTTGGACCACCACGAACACCACCGGAGATAGGCTACTGCCGGTCGGAAAAGGGAGAGGAAGAGGTCGAGCTAAGGGTGCACACTAGCTGATTTGATGGCTAAGGCACTTAAGCAAAAACCGACCCACTAGAACATCTATTTATAGACTTTTTAGATGATTCTCCACCATTGATCTTCCCTCCAAATCAAGGGCTAAGATTACACCAGAAAAATCCAGAATTTCACTTTCCCAAATGCCTCTTCGGTTTGCTACTAATGAGTTAATGGAGTCAATTGCATTAGTGAATAACTCCCAACTAACCATAAAGGCTCACTCGATCCATTCTCCTAATAAGTGGTTTAGAGTTTCACAACATCTACCACCTACCCATCTTGATTACCAAATACTAATATCTTATGATAATTCCCAAATCAAATTGATTTCTAAAAAGGGTAAACCATTAATTATAATTAATGAAATTTCAAACAAAAAGGGTCCCCACCACATGGCGCCCAAGGGTGTCCACGTCACCCATAAGGTGGCGCACCACTATTGGGTCCACGTGGCCCTCTAATGGTTCTCTCGCGTCTTAGATCACAGTTCTTCGATGAATGGTTAAGATGGCTTACACGCGTGATGTGCAGTTCCACCGTGCATGAGTCCTACACCTGGTAGCACGTCCATTAGGCTCCGCCACACGTATACTCGCCCGCGTGACTAGCCCTAGCCCTGGCACTCATATGGCCCTGGCGTCAGGTGTATTCAACCCCTGGCGTCAGACGGGTTACAGCGCCAGGCCTAATCCTTGCTCTCGGTAAAACCTGCCCAATCGATTTTTTGGGCGCTACATCCTCCCCTCCTAAAAAGAACATTTCGTCCTCAAAATGCCGATAATCATTCTACAAAGAGTTGAGGGTAAGATTTCTTCATCTCATCTTCTGACTCCCATGTCATTTCTTCGGAGTGCTGGTTTTGCCACAGAACCTTCACCAGAGGAATAGTCTTCTTTCGTAGCACCTAATCCCTCTTGTCCAAAATCTTGATAGGTCTCATTGGAAAGGATAAATCTGCCTCTAGTTCCATTGTTGTATAGTCCAACACATGAGACTCATCTGGTACATACTTCCTCAACATTGATACATGAAATGTATTGTGAACATCTGCCAGCTGTGGGGGGTAAGGCCAATTTGTAGGCAACCGGCCCGACCCGCTCCAAGATCTCAAACGGTCCAACAAACCTCGGGCTCAGCTTCCCTTTCTTACCAAATCTCATAACTCCCTTTGATGGAGAAACTTTGAAGAATACCTTGTCGCCTTCTTGAAACTCCAAATCTCGTCTTCGGTTATCTGCATAGCTCTTCTGTCTGCTCTGTGCTGTTTGTAGTCTTTGTCGAATCTGCTTTACCTTCTCTGCACAATACTGTACCAATTCCGACTTCATTACTTGACTTTCTCTTACCTCTGTCCAGCACGTAGGTGATCTGCACGGTCTCCCATATAGAGCTTCAAACGGTGCCATTCCAATACTAGAGTGATAGCTGTTGTTGTAGGCAAATTCGATCAATGGTAGATGATCATCCCAATTGCCCTTCCAGTCGATAGCACATGCTCGGAGCATGTCTTCTAAGGTTTGAATGGTTCTTTCTGACTGCCCATCGCTCTGTGGGTGAAAAGTTGTGCTAAAATTGAGTTTAGTGCCCAGTGCTTCCTGAATTCCTTTCCATGTCCTGGACGTAAATCTTGGATCTCGATCTGACACAATCGATATTGGCGTGCCATGTAATCTCACTATTTCTCTGATGTACAACTCTGCTAAACTCTCCGGATTCTGCTTCTATCTGATTGGTAGAAAATGAGCCGTCTTAGACAATCGATCGACGATCACCCATATCACATCCTTCTGCTTCTCAGTCTTTGATAAGGCCACCACAAAGTCCATTGTAATGTGGTCCCACTTCCATTGTGGAATCTCCAAAGGTTGTAACAATCCCGCCGGTGTCTGGTGCTCCGCCTTTACTTGCTGACAAGTCAAACATCTGGACACGAACTTTCCAATGTCTCGCTTCATTCCGTTCCACCAGAAGTTCCTCTTTAAATCTTGAAATAACTTGGTACTTCCTGGATGAATCGCATATTGTGAGTTATGCGCCTCACGAAGAAGTTCTTGTCTCAAATCCGCATCCTTCAGCACGACCAATCTTCCTTGAAATAAGATACTCCCGTCAGTTCCTTTTGTGAAATTTGGCTTTTCCAGCAGCTTCTGCAACTGAGGGTTACTCTTCTGTGCTTCCAGCACCTTCTCATAGATCGTTGATCTCACCGAGATGTTTCCCAGGAATGAAGTTCTCTGAGTAGTTGGCCATTCCAGATTATACTTTCCCAAATCTTCCATCATACGCCATTCTTGCACCATCATATGCGCCATGGTTCCTGTCTTTCTACTTAGCTCATCTGCGACCACATTCGCCTTCCCTGGATGATAGTGAATGGAGAAGTCATAGTCCTTCAAATACTCCAACTATCGTCTCTGTCTCATATTCAAATCCTTCTGAGAGAAGATATACTTCAGACTCTTGTGATCTGTGAATACTTCAAAGGTTTCACCATAAAGATAGTGCCTCCAAATCTTCAAAGCAAACACGACCGCCGCCAGCTCCAAATCGTGAGTTGGATAATTCTGCTCATGGATCTTCAGTTGTCTCGATGCATATGCCACTACATGTCCGTTCTGCATCAATACACAACCCAGACCGCATTTCGATGCATCGCTATAGATGACAAACCCTCCTGATCCTGATGGAAGTTTCAGAATCGGTGCAGAAGTCAGTCTCCTCTTCAGCTCCTGGAAACTCTTTTCACAATAAGCATTCCAGTTAAACTTCACTCCCTTCCTTGTTAACTTAATTATTGGCAAGGCTAAGCTGGAGAATCCTTCGATAAATCTTCGGTAATAACCTACCAATCCCAAAAAGCTTCTGATCTCGGTCACGCTCTTTGGTTGCTCCCAATGAAGAATCGCTTCTACTTTTGTCGGATCCACCGAGACTCCATCCTTTGATATAACATGACCCAAGAAGTTAACCTTATCCAACCAAAACTCGCACTTGCTAAACTTGGCATACAATTGATTCTCTCGCAGAATTTGCAACACTTGCGCCAAGTGTCTTCTGTGATCCTCCTGACTTGTAGAGTAGACCAATATATCATCCACGAACACGATCACAAACTGATCTAATAATGCCTTAAAGATTCTGTTCATCAAATCCATAAATGTTGCAGGGGCATTGGTCAGACCAAACGGCATCACTAAGAATTCATAGTGTCCGTATCTGGTTCTGAATGCTGTCTTAGAAATATCTTCTTCCTTGATCCTTAATTGATGGTATCCTGACCTCAAATCGATTCTTGAGAAAATTTTTGCTGACTGCAGTTGATCAAACAAGTCGTCGATCCTCGGTAACGGATACTTGTTCTTTATTGTCACTTGGTTCAGCATCCGGTAGTCAATACATAATCTCATAGATCCATCTTTCTTCTTCACGAACAAGCCTGGTGCTCCCCATGGAGACACACTCGGACGAATCAAACGTTTATCCAGTAACTCCTGAAGTTGTTCCTTCAATTCCTTCAACTCAGCAGGTGCCATCCGATACGGTGCCTTCGATAATGGTGCTATCCCCGGTATCATGTCTATAGTGAAGTCAACATCCCGTCTTGGTGGCAAACCAGGCAACTCCTCCGGAAAGACATCGATAAATTCGTTTACTACCTCAATTTCTTCTATACTAGGGGTAGTTTTCTCGACTGATAGAACAGTCGCTAAAAAGGCTTTACAACCTTTAGCTACTAGTTTCTGCACTTTCATTGCAGAAATTAGACGATTATCTTTTCTCACTCGAATACCCTGGAACAACAGTTCTTTCTTCCCAGGAATTCTGAAGTAAACTCTCTTCTTACTACAATCTACTGTAGCACCAAACTTGGCTAACCAATCCATACCGAGAATAACATCAAAATCAACCATATCCAGTAACACCAAATTAGCAGGCAACACCATACCATCAATCACAACAGAGGATCCTTCCAGATACTCAGTAACCACGACTGAGTCTCCGACAGGGGTAGAAATAGAGAGATCATACTCCAGTCTAGAAGGTTGCCGTTCTAGACTCACAAACACCACAGATATAAAGGATCTCGACGATCCTGGATCAATCAAAACCCTAGCCAGTCTATCCAGAACAAGAAGAGTACCTTCGATCACATCATCCGAAGCGTGAGCCTCTTCTGCGGAGGTTAAAGCGAAAACTCTAGCTTGACCCTTCTTGCTGGTCTCCCCTCCTGGCTTCGAGTTGCGGTTGGGGCAATGAGGTGAGATGTGTCCGACTTCATTGCAACTGTAGCATCTCCGAGTGTCTTTCGGACACGGCTTTCCTGCATGAGACTGCTGTCCACAAAATCTGCACTTTCCTCCGGCATCCGAACCATTACCACACTGAAGTTGACGGTAAGGAACCATCACTTGACTCTGACCATTGCCACGATTCCCTTGTGGTTGGTGCTTCTGTTGCTTAGCCTGTCGATTGTTAAATCTGCCACCACTCCCAAATCGCTTGAAGCCAGAGCGCTTGGAGTTGTTTTCTGAACCTTTGCTTGATCCACTTTTACGCTCCTGAGTCTTCTTGTAATCATCCTCCAGTATTGATGCTAATTCCACAGCTTTGGCCACCGTGGTTGGCTGTGAAACCAGTACCTTAGATCTTAAGCCATCGCGCAAGCCATCCACAAATCTTCCTGCCTTTACCAACTCATTTGGACAGGCGTCTGATGCAAAGCGTTGAAGCTGCTCGAACTTCGTCTCATACTGTAGAACAGACATGGAACCTTGGACTAGTTCCAGAAACTCCTTCTCCTTTCTGCGCTGAATATGCGGAGGAAAATACTTTTTGTTGAAGACTTCTTTAAATTCTGTCCATGAAATCTCTTGCCCTGCTTCAAAGTTATTACGCTCCGCCGATTCCCACCAAAACACAGCTTCGCCGACAAAGAGATACGTCGCGATCACGACTCGTTCCTCTTTTGGAACCTTCATTCCTTTGAATAATCGTTCCACCTCGACTATCCAATGCTCCGCCTTCTCTGGGTTATCTTCTCCAGAAAAAGCTGGTCCCGCTCTTTTAAACCTCTCTAGTGTTGGTGCCTTCACCTTAGGCGTACTGCTGCTGCTTCCACCATTCCTTAGTTCCCTTGCCAATTCTCTTACTATATCCGTCAGATTCTGGCTAGATGCCTCTTCCTGCGAGGAATTTGGCACAGTACCCGATCGCCTTCCTCGATTTTCAGTCATCGCCATCACAGAAAATCTACAGCCAGGGAAAGAAGGAGAATTAGAACTTAACACCAGTGTTTCATTTTAATTCGTCCTCCAATCCATGACTCCTAATCGCAAACATCACAGAGGATCACACAAGGCAATCAAAACACCAATATCAAAAAGAAAGATGTCTTTTATTAATTCCACTTAGAGATTACACCTAAGCCCTGGAAAAACAGGGTTACTCAAGATTCTACTCATTTTAAAGATTCCTATTCGAGTCCCTGAACACCACATCTCAGAGGTACTCGTCTAAAATTGCTAAGGACACGTGCATAGGTGCAAACACTAGAAAATCTCCATACCAATCTATCTCCCATTCGGTCATGTGAGGCCACCTATAACCTAGGGATTTAAACCTGATATAAAGTGTATAAAAAAGATCTGAATCGTCCCTTGCACGAACGTATACTGGATGATCTAAGACCGTCCGAAACTCTTGGTTAATCACGAACACGTGCTCCTCTTCGGGGTCCTCCTCCGGATCCTCTTCCGGATCTTCCTCGAAGTCCACCACATCTGGTTCTTCCTCTACATCAATCAAGTAAGGTTCTTCCTCCGTTCCGAGACCCATGATCTCCAACTTCTAGTTGTTCAGCCATTGACGAGCCGCCTCCTGTTGGTCCTTCTCATAAGTCCGTCCGCTACGCGTTAACACCATAGCCTAAAGAAAAGGGTTCAATTAGGCTTCAACTCTCATTCTAGGGTTTTAATTTCTCATTCAAAGTTATCCTAATCTTTGTACAGTAAACAATTATTTAAGTCATTATGATGCTCTGATACCAAGCTGTCACGCCCCAAATTTCTAAGACCCGATTTACGCGGAAGCGCCAATCCAATGACGGTTATAGGGTAGGAAACCTGGGACTGACCGAATACTCGAGACTTCTATTGGCCCATTAAAATATCATGGGACTTGCAGGATTCATATGACTTAAACAATATTTACTTACAAAAATATAGAATAACTGAAAGGAAGTCTAATTAATATTACAATAACTGAAATTTTCTTATCAACCACACAAATCAAAACGGCACGTAGGCCGAAGTTCAAACACCAAAATATAACAGAAACATAAAGAAACGAGTCTTCAAAGCTCCGACATCAGTCCACATCGTTGGATGCTATCACTTCTGCTCCACCTTAATTCCTGCATCAGAGGATGCATGAGTATTCCATAGGAAATACCCAGAAGGATACAGAAAACCCACACTGGGATAATAAGAGAAGACTCCAAATAGGTATAGTTTCACAGACTCAGGTTCAATAAAGACTGAGTTTACTTACCTGAAACCAACTGCCATCCGAGACACATCAAGGTCAAGGGAAAATAACTCAAAGACTCCAAACTTTCATGGAGGTAAGATAGAAAAATAAGCTTCGGACATCCAAAGTGTCATAGTACAATTTCTGCTCTCAAATCTGTCAACAATACCAGAACATCCTAGAGGTTCTTCAGAGGAACCTGGCCATGCGTCTAGGGATACTGGCCCCATCGGTGCGTACGGGCACAATGTGCGGAGATTGCAGACCTTCCGTAATGTCATACAATCTAAGCGCACGCGGTTGCCGTCATCGGCTGAACTACAGAGGTTCATCAAATCTGAGATCTCGCAAGATCTAGCAATGGCTCGTGAGTATATTATGATTCCGACTAAGAGCTCTAAATACTACTTAGCGGAGAAACAATTCTTGAAAATGTTTGGCCTTATCGGCAAAAGGCTTAGAACAAGACTTTCTAAATTTCGACTCTTCATAGGAGTGAAAAGCAAACATCGGACACAATCTGAATCGACTCACTAAGGAGTGTTGATATCTTAAATGAATAAGTCTGGAAACTCAAATGAGACTCGACTATAATGACTAACACCACGAGGTTTTCCAAAAGTTCATGTCCGCCATCTTCATAGTCGTACCTAACCCTAGAATTGATAATCCCCGACTCGGAATAATTCGGATGACGTGTCTCAGATAGACCACGTCAAAGACATCGAATAAAATTCAAGCTTTGAATACTCTTGAGTCATGAATGGACCAAAAGAAGAACAAAAGGACTATTATTATGAGACACCACGTTTAGCTCTAAGACCCTTAATATTCTTTTAGGGTTACTGTTCTCAGTACTATATAAATCATATTATACTTGATTAAGGTCTTAAATATCAACTTAACTCAAGCCTTTAAGTTTATTAAGATTTTAAGTCTTATATATTCAGAAACAGTGTTCTGTCCAAAACAGAACAGCTCACTATATCTGGTTACCACGTTCTGTACAAATTGATTCAATCTATAAAATTTTTATATTGAATATCCTCAGATGTCTATTTTTCATATTGATAAACAACTTAATTTTCTGATTACTGTATAATTAGTTATCATTTTTCGAATGAGGTCTGTCTGCGCAGGATTACTCCTGGCCGAGACCAATTATCTTATGTCATACTTAATTTAGTAATGTATAAACTTTAGTAACTCCTTATTAGTCTTTTCTGACATTAATTTAATATTACTTAATATTTTTACAGAGCCCTATTGGTTCTGAAATCTCAGTTTTTAATTCAACCCGATTTCTTAGTCATTTCCATAACTCATTATGCAAGTGATACTAACATATAATTCCGGAGAACTTTAGGATTCATGACTCACTGACATTAAGTCGAACCACAACTGAAATCTCAGAGAAACTCATAAAGAATGATCTCTTATTCATCATAAGGTATACATTATTCGATTATCTATTTAATTGATGTTATACTAATAGCAATAGATATAACAATACTCTTAAGATGCATGAAATATCGGACAAGGAAACGCACCAAAGTGCTCTGATATGACACAAAGATCCAATCTTTATTCAAGAAAGAACATGAATACACGAATAGTCATCAACGATAGAATGTGAGCACGATCTAGAAGTCCATAAACAAAACCAACTTTCGTTGGGCAGCACATGTAGAAGTGATTGAGATGAAACACAAACACTATCGAAATCAGGAAATCATGTGGGGATATCAATCAGGGTTCGGCATAGAGAAATAAAAGTATACGATTACACGATTTCAAAGCATCAACATTTATTTCATGCAATCAACAATATCAATATCAAAGAAGAAAATAGTGGGAAAAGACATCCTACTTGATTGAAGATACCGAATTCTTCCCGAGCACTCTTGACTCCAACAATGTCGCACCACCACCTCGCCGGTTGACCTCGCTTGGACCACCAGGAACACCACCGGAGATAGGCTACTGCCGGTCAGAAAAGGGAGAGGAAGAGGTCGAGCTAAGGGTGCACACTAGCTGATTTGATGGCTAAGGCACTTAAGCAAAAACCGACTCACTAGAGCATCTATTTATAGACTTTTTAGATGATTCTCCATCGTTGATCTTCCCTCCAAATCAAGGGCTAAGATTACACCAGAAAAATCTAGAATTTCACTTTCCCAAATGCCTCTTCGGTTTACTACTAATGAGTTAATGGAGTCAATTGCATTAGTGAATAACTCCCAACTAACCCATAAAGGCTCACTCGATTCATTCTCCTAATAAGTGGTTTAGAGTTTCACAACATCTACCACCTACCCATCTTGATTACCAAATACTAATATCTTATGATAATTCCCAAAGCAAATTGATTTCTAAAAAGGATAAACCATTAATTACAATTAATAAAATTTCAAACAAAAAGGGTCCCCACCACATGGCGCCCAAGGGTGTCCACGTCACCCATAAGGTGGCGCACCACTACTGGGTCCATGTGGCCCTCTAATGGTTCTCTCGCGTCTTAGATCACAGTTCTCCGATGAACGGTTAAGATGGCTTACACGCGTGATGTGCAGTTCCACTGTGCACGAGTCCTACACCTGGTAGCACGTCCATTAGGCTCCGCCACACGTATACTCGCCCGCGTGACTAGCCCTAGCCCTAGCCCTGGCACTCATATGGCCCTGGCGTCAGGTGTATTCAACCCCTGGCGTCAGACGGGTTACAGCGCCAGGCCTAGTCCTTGCGCTCGGTAAAACCTGCCCAATCGATTTTTCAGGCGCTACACCTTACCACACACCGGAGATCTATAGGATGGACAGTGGCTGACCTCCGGGGTATAGACCCCTATGTGTGCATGTATAGAATAAACCTTGAGGACCAGGCCAAACCTTCTAGGGAGGGGCAGAGACGGTTGAACCCTCACATGAGAGAGGTGGTGATGAAAGAGGTAGTGAAACTCTTTGACGCTGGCATCATATATCATATCTCTGACAGTGAGTGTGTGAGTCCCATCCAGATTGTACCCAAGAAGTTAGGCTTAACTGTGAAAACAAACTCTCATGGTGAGCTAGTGCCTGTGAGAGAGACCACGGGATGGCAGGTGTGCATTGACTATAGGAAGCTGAACTCCAATACCCGTAAAGACCATTTCCCTCTCCCATTCATTGACCAAATCCTGGAGAAGCTAGCGGGCCAAGAGTTTTATTGTTTTCTAGATGGGTACTCGGGATATAATCAGGTGCCGGTCTTTCCAGGGGATCAGGAGAAGACAACTTTTACATGTCCCTTCGGTACATTTGTATACCGTAGGATGCCTTTTGGTCTTTGCAATGCCCCTGCTACATTTCAGCGCTGCATGATGTCCATTTTTTTTGACATGATTGACAAATTTTTGGAAGTTTTTATGGACGATTTTTCTGTATTTGGCACTTGTTTTGATGACTGCTTACACAACCTTACTTTGGTTTTGAAATGTTGTGAGGAAACAAACTTAGTGTTAAGTTGGGAAAGAGCCATTTCATGGTTTAACAGGGATTATGCTTGGACATGTTATATCAAAAAGAGGAATAGAGGTTGACAAGGCCAAGGTTGACCTGATTACTAATTTACCACCGCCTACATCAGTTAAGCAAATACGGTCTTTCCTTGGCCACGCAGGGTTTTATCGTCGATTCATCAAAGATTTTAGCAAGATATCACGTCCATTATGCCACCTTCTCGGTCAAGACATGCCATTTGACTTTGATGATTCGTGCAAAGAAGCTTTTACAACACTAAAAACCCTCCTCTCTAGCTCCCCCATCATTAAGCCCCCTGACTATACACTGCCCTTTGAAATAATGTGCGATGCATCCAATTTTGCTGTAGGGGCAGTGTTAGGCCAACACATCAACAAAATTCCTCATGTTATATACTATGCTAGCAAAACACTCACTGATGCTTAATTAAATTACACTACCATAGAAAAAGAGTTGTTTGCTGTTGTGTTTGCATTGGATAAGTTCAGGTCATATCTCCTAGGCAGTAAGATCATTATTTTCTCTGATCATGCAGCCTTGCGGTACCTTCTTTCCAAGAAGCATGCAATGCCCGGTAACTTCTTTCCAAGAAGGATGCCATGCCCGGTACCTTCTTTCCAAGAAGGATGCCATGCAGGAATTTGACTTTGAAATTAAAGATAAGAAGGGATCTGAAAATATCGTGGCTGATCATTTATCCTGAATTCCTACTCATGACCTGCTCAGCCATGAACCTTTGAGGGATTCCTTCCCTGACGAGCAGCTCTTTGCTGTCTCCACCATATCCCCACCTTGGTTTGCACATATTGTAAATTATCTTGCTGACCTTTTGGTCTAAACATGATAAAGACATGTTCTTCTCACGCGTCAAACATTATTATTGGGATGACACTAATCTATTTAAGATATGTGCTGATCAAGTCATAAGACGATGTGTCCCAGAGAGTGAGTTTCATAGCATCTTATTTTTTTGTCACTCTCAGGCCTGTGGTGGACACTTCGGTGGAAAGAAAACTATGGCCAAAGTACTTTAAAGCGGTTTTTATTGGCCAACTCTATTTAAAGATGCCCATGCTTATTGTCAATCTTGCGATAGGTGTCAAAAACTAGGAGCTTTGTCTAAAAGATATATATGATGCCCTTACAATCCATTTTAATTGTTGAATTATTTGATGTTTGGGGTATCGATTTTATGGGACCTTTTCCACCTTCTTTGGTCATACATATATTCTTGTTGCTGTGGATTACGTGTCTAAGTGGATTGAAGTTGTTGCCACTAAGACCAATGACCATAAAGTTGTGCTGGAATTTCTGAAATCTAATATTTTTTGTAGATTTGGAACTCCTCAAGCTATTATTAGTGACAGAGGTTCTCATTTTTGTAACAGGTCTTTTGATGCGCTTTTCAAGAAATACTCTGTCACCCACAAGGTTGCCACACTATATCATCCTCAGACGAGCGGCCAAGTGGAGGTTTCCAATTGCCAAATCAAGCAGATTCTTGAGAAGACGGTTCGCCCCGATAGGAAGGATTGGTGCTTGCGACTGCACGATGCATTATGGGCTTACCGGATAGCTTTCAAGACCCCTATTGGCATGTTTCCTTACAGGTTGGTATATGGCAAAGCTTGCCATTCACCTGTGGAGTTGGAACACCGGGCTTATTGGGCAATTAAGGCCTACAACCTTGATATGGATAAAGCCGGTGAACAGCGGAAACTCCAACTAAGTGACTTAGAGGAGATGCATTATGAGGCCTATGAGAACGGCAAGTTATACAAAATGAGGACTAAAGCTATCCATGACAAGATGATTTTTAGAAAGTCCTTTGCGCCTAATTAAAAGGTACTACTTTATAACTCTAGGCTGCACTTATTCCCTGGGAAGCTCCATTCTCGGTGGTATGGCCCATTCATTGTGAAACAAGTCTACCCCCATGGAGCTGTTGAGATTCATAATCCACAAGATGGGAGTACATTTAAAGTCAATGCCCACCGATTGAAACCTTATCTAGAGGCTGTGGCAGACATGGATGTGATGATTGCTTATTTGGATGATCCAGACCCTATAGCGTGATCGTGGCTCAGTCTGGCTGAAGACGTTAAACTTAGCACTTGGTGGGAGGCAACCCACGTATCAGGTGTATTCTCTCATTTTTTTCATTTTTCTTGTTATGTTATCATTGTCATTTTTATATTGTGTTCACATTGAAGACAATGCTCATAATAGGATTGGGGGAGGGAATATTGCTTCCATAAAAAAATCAGAAAATAAAAAACCATAAAAATTTGATTAGTTTATAGGTTGTTTGTTAGTAGTTTTTCATAAGTTTTGATAGTTTATCCCGTGATAATGTATTTTTCAATTCTTAGAAGATTAATTTATATTGGAAGTGTGAGTAAGTATACTGGAGGATAGAACACTTAACTGAGAGTATCTTTCTGTTACAGTCCTCTTAGAATAGGTGCTTGAACTAATAAAATTCACTCACACACATTAGTACATAAAGTAATACCATCTAGAGATTTGTTGAATACTAATCTTCAGTGGGATGTCTTTAGGCAGAGTCATTGGATGATATGTGGTTGTATGTTGAGCTTAAAAGATCATGATAGACCATTTACTTGGTAATGGGAAGGGCTTGGAACCGGAAATAGGTTGAGAGTATAATACCGCCTGGATAGAATAAAGATGCTTGAAATATATTTGCTGAAAAAAATGAAAAATGAAAGAAAGAAAGGAGCTGCTTGTCTATTATAGGATTAACTTAGGCTGATGCTCAGGCTCGAAGCGGTCTACTTAAAACCTAACACCCTAAGCCACATTGGTTGCGAGTCATTGGCCTGAATCATTGCTAAACCTAAGCATCTTGAAGTCAGGCCTTACACAGTCCTATTGAAGAAAAAAAATAAAAAAAAAGTCTATGGTGTATTATCCTCTCAGATCTAGAATATTGGACCCGAATGAGGCGCGCACGCATTTGTGCTATTATGAACCTAAAGATTGGGATGACTATATAGATTATGATGTTCTTTGGTTAATGGGTAACACTGAATCTGTGTAAAATAGAAATTTAGAATGTATTGCTACAATATTCTACACTTTTACTATTTACATTATCATGCTATATTATATTGAGAAAAAATTTCCAAGATGAAAGTGTGGAATAAAACCACTTACTTGAGGGCTTCTATATTCCTGTTGATTATGAACCAAGTACGTGTGGTTGATTTTCTTAAGCATTGTGGTATGCATTTGAAGGGATAATAGGTTTGCTTGTTTTGCCCTGTTTTAATTTTTATTTTGTTTTTACACTTAGGTTAATTAGGTTTATAAATATATGTTTGTGGGTAGCATGGCTCTAAACCCTCACGAGACACAACTCGTCCTACTAGGGATACCTAGAGGTTTAACGTCTTGTTGTATACGCTCAATGCAATCATGTTTCCTACGAAAGTGGCATTTACTTTTCTGCATTAGTTCCTTTAGTTGTTTGTTTGATTTTGTTTTGCTAGGGACTAGTAAAATGTAGGTTTGGGGGTGTGATCTACACATGAAATATGCATTTTATTATCTCGTAACCTTATGTTTATGTTAGTGTTTGATTAGAATTAGTGCTATTTTAATGTAGTTTTTGGTTTTTGTAAGAAAATAAGAGTAAGTTGCAAATGTGGTAAAACGTGACTTGAATGGTTGAATCACTACAACTTCGTGTGCATATATTTGATTGGACTGATATTAGATTCATGTTAAATTTCAAGAAGTCAGCTTTCCAACACCATAGACTGTGTGCAATTCAGAGTTCTGACCGAAAAGTTATGATCATTTGAAGATTTATACGAAAAAATAGTATGTGATCTATTGGCACATATACGCAATCGATCACCTGAACCAGAATGAGCCGTTCGGATGAGAGTTGACGGATGAGATCGTTACAACGGCTGTTGGTTTTAAGTGAAGAAAATAAAAAAACCGTCAAGACGAGATTGGACGCGCGATAGCAATATGACGGGTTTTCGCCTAATAAAGGAAAAAAAGAATAGACCGGTTCAGTTTTGTTCCGGTTCGGTTCGATTCAAGAAAAAGGAAAAAAGAAAGAAAGACTCCATCGACCCGAGCCAAAGCTCGGGACTTTTAGAAACAGAAGATCGAGCTTCTGCTCGAACAGCCGCCGGCGAAGGAATCAGGGCGGAGCTGGGCTGAGGTCCGTGGGGCGATGGCGACGACGGAAACACGATGGCGGCAGTGAGGATGGCGACGAAGAATGACACAACGGCGACGGTGGAGAGGTCGATGAGCAGAGGAACAGTCGTGCTCAATCGGGAAAACAAAAACAGCCGGTGCCGGATTTGGAAAGTGCACTTGCAAAGGTTTATATTTAAACGATCAATGTCCCACAATTTCATACATGATAGGGAATTATCAAATTGAGCGAGCCTTGTTAGATCTGAGGCATGGAATTCTATATATCGCCGATATATAGATATCGGGTCCCACCCGATACAACGAGACAACCAAATTTTGGTTTTTTCAATTTTTTCAAATATTGCCGATATATCGGTCCAAAAAAAGTAAAACATTTTCGAAAAAAGAAATTCAGAAAAAAAAAATTTAAGGGAAAAAAAGTAACTTTCTCATTTGTTTCCCATCCTAATATGCATATTTTAAAATCTATATTTTGTCTAAATTAGCATAACTCATTTTAAAAGTTAGATTGTGAAAATATATGGTAAAAACTAGTTTTTAACCACCTATATTTTTTACAAATATCTCCGATATTTTATCTCTTGCGCCGACCGATACGATACCGATATCCGATACGGAATTCCTTGATCTGGGGGCAAGTGTGAATTTATTGCCCTACTCTGTATATTCGCAATTAGGTCTAGGAGAGCTAAAACCTACTTCAATGACTCTTCAATTAGCTGACCGTTCGGTTAAAATTCCTCGAGGTGTTGTTGAGGATGTTTTGATTAAGGTTAATAAATTTTATTTTCCTGTGGACTTTCTGTCCTTGATACTCAACCTATTCCAAACATAAGTGGGCAAATACCTATCATTTTGGGTCGTCCATTTCTAGCTACCTCTAATGCTATCATTAATTGCAGAAATGGAGTGATGCAAATTTCTTTTGGGAATATGAAGGTGAAATTAAACATCTTTGACATCAGTAAACAACCACCTGACATGGATGATGTGAATGAAATAAACCTGGCCGAAACACTTGTCCATGAAACCTTTCTTCCTACACATTCACAAGATCCCTTAGAGGCATGCTTAACACATTTTGGTTGTGAATTTGATATCAATCAGTCAATTGAACAAGTGAACTCATTGCTTGAGTCTGTACCTCTGATGAGTACTGAACGGTGGCAACCAAAAGTGGAGCCTCTTGCCTTATCATCATCACCAATAGTTCCATCTAGTGTTGAGCCACCTAAATTGGACTTGAAACCATTGCCTGATACTCTGAAATATGTTTATTTAGGTCCTGCTGATTCCTTACCTGTCATTATTGCATCTGACTTAGATATGGCTCAAGAGCGTAAATTACTTGATGTTCTTGAAAAAAGCACAAAGAAACCATAGGGTGGACCATTGCTGACATTAAAGGCATCAGTCCCTCTGTTGTTATGCATAGAATTCATTTAAAGGATGATGCCAAGCCTTCTCGTGAATCTCAAAGGCGTCTTAACCCTGTAATGCAGGAAGTGGTTCGAGCTGAAATCCTTAAGCTTTTAAATGTAGGCGTCATCTACCCAATCTCTGATAGTAAATGGGTAAGTCCTGTTCAAGTTGTGCCAAAAAAAATCGGGCATAACTAGTGTGAAAAATGATGCTGATGAGTTAGTGCCAACTCGAGTTCAAACAGGATGGTGTGTCTGTATTGATTATAGGAAGTTGAATGCTTTGACAAGAAAAGATCATTTTCCCCTTCCTTTCATTGACCAAATGCTGGAGAGGTTAGCAGGACATGAATACTATTGCTTTCTTGATGGTTATTCTAGTTATAACCAAATTCTCATAGCCCCTGAAGACCAAGAAATGACCACTTTCACGTATCTTTTTGGTACCTTTGCCTACCGTCACATGCCATTTGGGTTATGCAATGCACCTGCTACCTTTCAAAGGTGTATGTTGAGTATTTTCTCTGATATGGTAGAGCGATTTCTAGAGGTATTCATGGACGATTTTTCTGTCTTCGGGTCTAATTTTGATGAATGTTTGCACCACATATCATTAGTGTTAGTGCGGTGTAAAGAGAAGAATGTGGTACTTAACTGGGAAAAATGTCATTTTATGGTTCAAAAAGGAATTGTTCTTAGGCATATTATATCTCATAAAGGCATTGAAGTTGATAAAGCTAAAATTGATTTGATTTCACATCTTCCACCACAGCGAATTGTGAAAGAAATCAGATCATTTTTAGGCCATGGATTTTACAGAAGATTCATTAAAGACTTTAGTAAAATTTCAGGACCTTTGTGTAATCTTCTTGCAAAGGATACACCATTTATCTTTGATGATGCTTGCAATAATGCCTTTAAGAAACTCAAATCAGAGTTAACATCTGCACATATTATTCGGCCACCTGATTCGAGCCTACCTTCTGAAATCATGTGCGATGCCTCTGATTATGCTATTGGTGCTGTGTTGGGGCAGCGAATTAATAAACTTCCCTATGTGATTTACTACGCCAGTAAAACACTAAATGATGCTCAACTTAATTATTCTACAATTGAAAAAGAGTTGTTGGCAGTAGTTTTTGCTCTAGATAAGTTTAGGTCTGATTTATTGGGATCTAAGGTCTATATCTATTTGGATCATGCTGCATTGAAGTATCTTTTATCTAAAAAAGATGCTAAACCTCGTCTTCTCCAATGGATATTGTTGCTACAAGAATTTGATATTGAAATTCAGGATAAAAAAGGTTCCAAAAATGTTGTAGCTGACCACTTGTCTAGATTGACAGTTGATTTTACTCATGAATCATTGCCCATAACTGAATCACTTCCTGATGAGCAATTACTTGCAGTGTCCCAGTTGCCTTGGTTTGCTGACATAGTTA
Organism: Houttuynia cordata; assembly: GCA_039654745.1. Lineage (NCBI taxonomy): Eukaryota > Viridiplantae > Streptophyta > Magnoliopsida > Piperales > Saururaceae > Houttuynia > Houttuynia cordata. The sequence goes on from CM077504.1 coordinate 6,279,229, forward strand.
ATTATCTGGTAACTGAGCAAATTCCAACTCATTGGTCTTCCCAAGATAGGTTTAAATTTTTGTCCAGGGTTAAGTATTTCTTTTAGGATGATCCATACTTGTTCAAGTATTGTCCTGATCAGATTATTAGGAGATGTATTCCTAAACATGATCAACAAAGCATCATCTCCTTTTATCATGATCAAGCTTGTGGTGGCCACTTTAGTTCGAAAAAGACTGCTGCAAAGATTTTGCAGTGTGGATTTTATTGGCCTAATATTTTCAAAGACTGCCACGCTTATTATTCAGCATGTGAAAGATGTCAGAAGTTAGGATAACTTTCACATCGTAACATGGTGCCTTTAACCTCAATCCTTATTATAGACCTTTTTGATGTGTGGGGTATTGACTTCATGGGACCTTTCCCTAACTCTTTTGGCAATCTTTATATCCTGTGGGGGTAGACTATGTCTCTAAATGGGTAGAGGCTATAGCATGCAAAACCAATGACCATAAAGTGGTGGTTCAATTTTTGAAAGACAATATTTTTGCACATTTTGGTTCTCCTTGTGCCATCATAAGTGATGGGGGAAAACATTTCTGTAATAGGGTTTTTGAACAGTTAATGAAGAAATATGGCATAACCCACAAAATTGCTACCCCATACCATCCCCAGACAAGCGGTCAAGTTGAGATATCTAATCGGGAGATTAAGCATATTTTAGAAAAGACAGTCAATCCTAATCGCAAAGATTGGTCATTGAGACTCACCGATGCTTTGTGGGCTTACCGTACTGCATTTAAAACTCCCATTGGAATGTCTCCATACCGTATTGTTTACGGGAAAGCTTGTCATCTTCCTGTTGAAATTGAGCATAAAGCTTATTGGGCTATTAACCACCTGAATTTTGATGTGAATAGAGCAAGAATTCAAAGGAAACTGCAGTTGAATGAATTAGATGAGCTATGTAATGATGCTTATGAGTGTGCGAAATCATACAAGGATCGCATGAAAAAGGTTCATGATCAAAATCTTCTAGAAAAATCTTTTACACCGGTGCAGAAAGTTCTTTTATACAATTCTCGTTTGCATCTGTTTCTGGGTAAATTGAAGTCTCGATGGACAGGACCTTTTATAGTTCCTGTTATTTATTCTCACGGGGCGGTTGAAATAGAAAACCCCAAGAATGGTGATATATTCAAAGTTAATGGTCATCGTCTTAAACCATTCTTGGAATTACAGCAACCTCAGCTCGATGAATTGAGTCTGGGAGACCCGACTTATCATGACTAAAGCTGCAGTAGTTTGTTTTGTTTTGTACATAGTAAGTTTCGTTTTCTTTGCTTGTTTGTCATTATTGTCAATCACTCACATTTTTAGGCTCATGATTTTCATAGGACATCTAGATGGCCGCCTTATTCTTCCACCTATGGGTGGTGCCTGCACAGTTAGAAGAAGTAGTGAATGAACATCAACTGAATTCAGACTTAGATATTCCTGTCGTATATCCCTGGGCACCATTACTACCACATCAGTTAGCGGCAAGAATGGATGACCCACCCATAGATGAGCTTGATCCTCAGGGGCCCATAGTTGCTGTCAGAGTTGTTCCCATCCCATATCCATTTTTGTTCCCCAGGGAGTCTAGGTCGGAGATATTGAAGAGAGGGCTGGGAACATTCATTTGCAATTTGAGCAATGTCACCTGGTCATACTTTTGTTATCTGTGGTCTCATGTTAAATCCTTGGCAGAATCATCAAAATCCACTAATGAGTGAATTAATAGCTGTCTGGCTGAAGACGTTAAACTTAGCGCTGCTAGGAGGCAACCCAAGAGTTTTTATTTTTGTGTTTATTATTTATTTTGTTATTCTTGTGCTTCACTTGTTAGTTTCATTTTGATAGATAATACAACATTTCAGTAGAGTGCAGGTACCATCTTTCCTTCCCTCTTCTATTTATTTTCCTCAGTACTTATTTTATATCTTTTTACATTGAGGGCAATGTTTCATGCAGGTTTGGGGGTGTAGGAAGATATCTACTTAGGATGCTTAGTTATTTTCGTACTTATTTTTGATTTTTTAGAAAAAAAAAGTTTTTAGGTTGTTTGTTAGTATTTTTATAGGTTTTGATAGTTTATCCATTCGTGATGAATACTTCAATTTTTAAGAGGCTAATTTACATTGGAAGTGTGAGTAAGTATACTGGAGGATAGAAACACTTAACTGAGAAATAACATTTTGTTACAATCCTCTTGGATCAAGTGCTTAAGCTAATAAAACTTACTCACACACCAGTTACATAAAGTAATTACCTTCTAGAGATTTGTTGAATACTAATCTTCTTTAGTCAGAGTCATTGGTTGATATGTGGTTGTCTCATGATAGACCATTTACTTGGAAATGGCAAGGGCTTGGAACCGGAAATAGGTTGAGAGTATAATACAGCCGGAACAGAATAAGATGCTTGAAAATATATATGCTAAAAAAAGCAAAAAAAAATTGAGAAAATAAAAAGAAAGAAAGGGGCTGCTTGACTATTATAGGATTAACTTAGGCTGATGCTCGGGCCCGAAGCGGTCTATACTTAAAACCTAATGCCCTAAGCCAACTGTGCTAGGAGTCATTGGCCTGAGTCATTGTTAAACCTAAGCATCTAGAAGTCAGGCCTTACACAGTCCTATTGAAAAAAAAAATCTATGGTGTATTATCCTCTCAAGTCTAGAATGTTGGACCCGTAGGAGGCGTGCAGGCATTTGTGCTATCATGAACCTAAAGATTACGATGACTATGTAGATTCTAATGTTCTTTGGTTAATGGGTAACAGTGGATATATGTAAAACAGAGATTTAGAGTGTATTGCTATAATGTTCTACACTTTCTATTATTTAAATTATCATGCTATATCATATTGAGCAGAAATTTCCAAGATGAAGGTGTAGAATAAAACCACTTGCTTGAGCGCTCCTATATTCCAGTTGATTATAAATGCAAGTACGTGTGGTTAGTTTTCTTAAGTATTGCAGTGTGTATTTGAAGGGATAATATGTTCTGTATTTTGAAGTGTTTAGTTGATTTCTTTCTCATTTAGATTAAATAATATTAGTTCTATAAATACATGTTAGTGGGTAGCATGGCTACAAACCTTCACGAGGAGCAGCAAAATCTAGGTTTGGGGGTATTTGTTATGCATCGAAGATCTGAACCGTTGATGAGTCATTTAAGAGAAGACAAGCGCTGAGTTAAGATAAAGAGCCATTCAGATTCGATCCAGCGAACGACATTGCTACAACAGGTTTTACCCGAGAGAAAGAAAAAAAAATGAAAATGAAAAAAGAGAACCGAACCGGCCGGTTCAGTTAGAAGAAAAAAATAAAAGATAAAAAAACAACCCGAGCCGGAGCTCGGGTGTTTTAGACGAAAAGCAGAGCAATCGAGCTCTCTGCTCGAGCGATGACTGGAGGGCGGCGGCCCTTGGTTCAGGTGAAGGCGAGGGTCCTGAGCAAGGTCACGATCGGTGAGGCGACGGCTAGGTTCGAAGTCAAGGCCGACGGCTACAGCGGACTGAATGGCGACGGCGACGGTGAGATCAAAGCGGTGATGGCAGCAGCGGGCTGAAGGGATGAACGGCTACGGGCTGAGAACGACGGTGGCGGAGCTCACGGCGAGGGTGCAGGCCATGGCGAGGAGGAGAAAGCGTGCTCATGCAAGAGTCTCAAACCAAAACAGAAGATGGGTTCAAATAGGAAAGCTCAGATTTTTTTGGGATGGATTTGGGATTCGTCCAAAGGAGAGGCGTGCTAGAGTTGGAGTCTGGATTTGGGCTCATCCTCGAGGTGGATTCGGATTGGAAAGGTGTCTCCTTTTTGGACTGTTTTGTCGTCTATAAAAACAGAGACAGAGAGGCTGGCTAAAAAAAAGTTGACTCAGAGAGGACGACCAGATATTTTATTTTATTTCAGTTTCAAATTTTGATTTTAGTTATCTGTTCTCGTTTTCATTTTGGGTTTTTCATTCCGAATTGTTGCTGCTGAAGAAGAAATCTGTTCGAACTGGAGCTGTGAACAGTAACCCGAGAGAAGAGGAACAGTACCATTTTGCTTAATTTTCTAATATTCCACAATTTCTGTAAGTTATTTTGATTTTAATTCAAATGAATTCTATTATTTTTGCAGTTCAATTCCATAGCATGAGTAGCTAATTCCCTGTCTAGGGCTGAGATGAAGTCATGATTAGTTTAGGAATAGTATTCATGTGATGCAATTGCTATCTAAATTAATGCATTTTAACGATTGTTATTCTCAAATTAATTGTGTTGGACTCCAATGTTTAATACGCTATTTGGATATTAGTTATGATTTATCGAATGATGGATACAACTAATGATTTGAATCTCATCTATTGATATGTAAGAGAATACATAATTTTAATTCAAAATTTATATGCTTTCATGCTGAAATCTTCCGTAAGAGAATAGATTGAATTACAATTCTCTACGAGATAATCATGATAACAATTGTTGATTTTGGATAATTATTCCTATGATTGTCATGTGGTGATTCTTATGCCTTGGTGTTTTAAATTCTTGGTTAAAGTTCGAATTTTTATTTGTCAAATTAGTTTCTTTTGAGTAAGTTAATTATTTGTCAAATTAGTTTCTTTTGGCTTTTGGAATTACGATTGATCTTGGAGATCGAATCTATGCAAAGTATTGGGAGAAATTGAATGTGATATTGCTATCTCGTGGAGAATAGTAAATCATAGATACACACAAACGGTTTATCAAAGGTGATCTCTGACATAATTCTTCATTCTTCATGGATTATTCATTGGCATAAAGGCCGCAGGTTAGTAGTCTTTAAATCCTGTGTTTAATTTGATTGTGCATGAGATAAATACTTGTTCATATATATTGCTCAGATTCTTGTACTCTTCTTTTGTTATCGTTTGTGAGTGCAAGAGAATCCAGATTAAGAGAAATTTTGGAAGAATTCAACACCACGGATGATTGAAAATCGCTTTCGCTGCGGCTCGTGAACCCTTTAGAGCTCCGTTGTGGACTCTGCTGCTCGCTTCCAGACCGGAAAGGGAGCGGAGGCGATAAAGGAGGAGTGGAGGAGCTCTTGTGAGTTGTGGAGACTGGAGTGGCAGCTTTCTGTTAGAGGCGGTCCCAATCAAGGCGGAATGCTGAGATGGCAGTATCTTACTTGATGGACTGAACCGGATATATAGGGAGCCTCAAGTTATATCCCAACTATTGATTTGCAAGGACGATTGTGAAGCATTGAGTGGGTTCTTGCCTGAGGTTTTTCAAAATGAAAGCAGCAATTTTGGGAGTTGTTGACCCACATTCAGAATTATCTTATCTATGCATTTTTTTTCTTTACTGAAAGGATTACATACACCAATGTTTTTTTTTCATACACCAATATTTTTTGAGTAATATGTTTATATGAGGCCGGGCCTATGCATGTGTCGGCAAGAGCCGAGGCAATCTGGGTGTGGGATTGCAATCCGATCAATAAAGGGAGGGAGCTGGAGCCAGGAGGAGGAGAAATTATTAGGTACGCCACGCGTAGGGGAATAGTGTGCTCATCACCAATGGGTGATAGACACGATTTCCAATTTGTGGGTCCCTTGTGGCCATCATGACAAGCAGGAGAGTCGTGTCCATCACCTATTGGTGATGAGCACGACTGTTCCCCTATGTGCCATGTACCTAATAATTTCTCGGGGAGTGGGAGTTCTTGTAGCCTGACTGGAGTTGTGCGGTTTTGTAGTTTTTTCTGTTTGAGGGGCCAAGAGGAAAAATGCCAATTAGGTACTTGCTGTGAAGAGTAAACAACAAAATAGTACTCCTTCCGTTCCAAAATAATGTGTACATTTTGAGAAAATTCTTACTTTTATTGGACCATGAAGTCCATAAAGAAGTCACATGACTTCTTCACTCTGATAACCCATCCAACTTGTATGCTCGTTGAGGGACTAAGTTCAAGTCAATCCTTCCAAGTCTCCTCCAATTTTGGAAAGAGGAAGTCACATGATTTGGAAAAATGTACATAATATTTTGGAACAATGAATATTTTCAAATATACATAGTATTTAGGAACCGAGGGAGTAGTTAGTTACAACCGCATCAGACTCTACCTCAGCCATCCAGTATTCTCCCAAATCAGAAGCCAGTTCACTGTTCATTAATCATAGCCAAGTGATCGATCCCTATAGTTATTCTATGTCTTAGATTTATTGGAGTCGGATTGCGATTCATTCAAAATACCTTTCAATTGAAATTTACGTTTTCTCTCGGTGAAAATTTCTAGAAAGTCTTGTACCAGCTATAAGTTCTTCCGGCTTGAAACTGTGTAATATTTGGCCCCCCCCGGACCCTCCGTTGCCGGAAAATCTTGGCTCTGTGCTACTGGAGGTGGATCATCAGCGGACTTCTCCCATGTCAGCGGGGGTAATTGCGCACGTTAATAGGATGACAAAAGTAACTTAAAACAGTACACAAAAATGCAGCTGGTTAATTGATGACATGCCAGAGTGGGAGGCTGACTTATAAGCACATAAAGGTAGGTGGTCTATGCAATAGAGATTACCACAAATTATAAGCACATAAATGTTATGACTTCTAATTCAAACAAAAAGTAAGCTCATATCGACGAAAAAACAGGGCTGGCTTGATAGAATTGGAAGCCTCAAGCGATATTTTAATTATGCTACTTAATAATAATGCTAAACACTTGGTAAATAACAAATTTACAATTTATTCTTTATTTTGTAACATAAAATTGCTAATTAAGTCCTTCTAATTAAGTTTTGCTCATAGAGCATATCTTGTTGAATCGACAACATTTGAGAAGCTTTTCTCTAATCCAAATTCAGTACATTTACAAAGCCCGAGCCCTGCGCACGTGTCATTGGCTCCTGGGTTGTCATCCAGGGGCCCAAAATTACAAGGATGATCATCCAGCAACCCAGCCTAAGCCACGAGCGAGAAATTTTCTTGCATATGTATGTGCTCTCCCCTTAGAATTTTACAAACATGAATGGTACAAAGTGTGCTAAGGAATAAGGATAATACAAAGTAATATCCGAAATATTAAAGAAAAACATTGTGAAATGAAATATAAAAATGCGGAAGAACAATATGACTTTTAGGATTGAGAAGATGAGAAAGCTTGCTGTTGTTTTCCAGAAAGAAATGAGAAAGCATGGAAACTGGTTATGGAAATACAATTCCTTGTTTGGAGTTTAGTAACTGTACCTCAGCACCATGAACATGCAGACTACTAAACAACTCGAGAACTTATAATTAGAAGACACGCCAATTAAGATTCAATCAAACAAGATTTTACTACTATTTCATCTCTCAGAAACACGAATTCAGAACTGGCAAGCTAGCTGATCATGATAACAACAGCCTGCCCGGTGGCTTAATTTTTCTCAACCAAATGGCTGGTTTCAGCGCGATTTCAGCCAACAATGCAACAGTTTCCAAAGATCCAACAAGATTAGAGAATGAACAAAATGTCAAAAAAGAACAAGAAAGCGTACATGCACGATTTCAGCCAACAATGCAACAGTTTCCAAAGACTTCAATTCACCTCCACTACGAAGCTCCCAATTGCAATCCCATCATCCACGAGATGTAAGCATCGACGCAAGCATACTGCACCTGCAAGCCGGTGAGGTGGGTTGCTGTCCAGTCGGACCTTGCAATTAGCCCGGGGTCGTGGACATAGTTGGGATAACCAAGAAACACCCTCACCATCTCGTCAACGGAGGCTTCCGGCACTCCGGCCGAAAGAGAGAGGTTCACCGTCCGGAGTTTCTCCTGCAGTCTAGGCTCCCGCATATTCAGCATAGATTCAGAGTTGGAGGTGTCTCGGACGCCGACCAAGGTAAAGTTCGGGCAGGTAAGAAAGTCGAAAAGGATTGGAGGGATGGCGTAGCTGTAGAAAAACTGGAAGATGATGCAGGTGTGACTGATGCAGAGCTGGATGGTGGCGGCGACGGGGATGTGCCCGCTGTTGACGCCGAGGCCGACGACGACGCGCTCGCGGATTTGAGATTGGTACTGAATGGCGTGTACGATCCACCTGCGGAGAATGTCGGAGTCGGAGGTGACGTAGGTGGTGATGGGAATGCCATCGAAGCTTACGGTGAATTGCCGGGACTGGGGGGAGCTAAGGTTGGCGTGTTCAACGATGGTGATGTTTGGGAGGGGGTTGCTCATGGTGGAGTTAGAAAGGAGAAGACAAAAACTCAGGAGGAGGAGGTGGTGGTAGTGGACCTGATGGTGGAGCTCCTCCGGCGACTCCGCCGCGGGCTTCCGCACGGAAAAGAGGGAAGGCCGGTGAGGGAGCGGAGCCGAAAAAGGAGGAATGGAGGGAGTTCTTGTGGAGACTGAAGTGGCGGTTTTGTAGGTTTTCTATTAGAGTAGCTCCTCCGAATGGGGCGGGGGTTGGCGGTTTGTAAGAGGACGTACATAAGGTTGATGTGGCAGTACCTTACTGGATGAACTGGACCGGAAAAAATGGGGTCGCCATCTTTTCATTTGCAAGGCCACCATGTTAATGGACGGTCCTGATGGTTGTAGTGGTTTCTAACCTGAGATCAGGATCAGGAGCAATTTTATTGTGGGAGAATATTGTTTTTCTTCTTATACAAATGGGATTTTTTTTTTCATTACAATTTATATACAAATGGGATTGGCTACATACTGCATGGTTGATTCCAGACTTGCCATATACCAACATACTTGTACAATCTACAACCTTTTACAAAAATATACGAAGTATAGTTTTCTTTTTAAGAAAAATGTTAATATGTTCTACGGCTCAGCGCACCGACGTACACCAATGCACTGCAAGTCGAGCCACCGAATCTCAATCTAGAGGTACAAATTAATCAAGGGAGAGGGTGAATAATTCAAACCTGCCTGGCTCTTTACTAGTGTTATATACAGAAGAGATATGCATACTAGCCACCAATGTCATATACATTAATCACATAGCCTTTAAATTACTTCCCCTCATCATTCCTTACATATATGTCCCACCTAACTATATCATACGCTCCCCTCCGTCCAAAGTTATCTAGATCAATTCTGTGATGAATTTTTTTATTTATTTCTGTTTCTTTAAGAAACAAAGTTGTGAAATCTTATCAGTCTTAATTGGCTATCTTAGGCGTCGTTTGGTTCGCGATTAATACAAAACATCCACGGTGAAAAATCCACTTTCACTATTCATTTCCAGATTTTTTATTGTGGATGTCTGAAACACGTCCTGAGGTGTTTCAGCTGAAAGTGAAAAAAACAGGAAATAAATAGTAAAAGTGAAACATCCACTGTGGATGTTTTACTTTTTATCACACCCCAAATGGCCCCTTAGTTTGCATATGATCTTAATTATTTTAAGTTTCGGATTTGTCATATAGTCTGCATGTTCATTTTTTTTGGCTATCTTAGTCTGGCTATTTTAGAGAAGGATGTGGTAATTGGTAATAGAACCTCTTATGTTTAATAAACAAGCGATGTGTATGTAAAAGTTAAGATACTACCAATGGTGTGGGACTCGTGCGTCCCGCAGATACTACCAATGGTGTGGATCATTCGATGGATAATCAGCGGGTTCCATAGTCATTAAAAAAATGTAAATTTCAAAATGCAATCAGATTCGTTACATTGTTACGCTTGAAGCCGTTGGATCTGAATGAGGTAAGACTGGAATTTCATCTGGAGTATTGGGTACCACATTGTTGAAATTTTTACATATGTACATTTCGTTTAGGATTCCCATCTGGTATTTGTGCCCACTTTACCAGAGCCACCGATCTCCAAATAAGTGACACACATGCTAGGACATGCTCACTCGTATGCACGTATATCCCAAGTGGCATGCCAGTGCAAGCACGCTGAATAAAAAAGCTGAGTACATAGATGAGAAGCTACACCATTTAAAATCATACATTCATTTTAATACACTTCAAAGTTGCATCACAGAATTAGATTTTGATCTTAAGATTTTTTACAACTGCACCAATGACCATGAAATATTCTAACAAGAAGCCAGTACAAACTTTATATAACGTATCCTACCATCAAACTGTGAAACAAAACGTATGTGTTTCAATTATCCATGGCAACAATGGAAGTGTTTCATCAAGCTGTCAAAGGTACAACATCATGGTCGCTAATTAAGCTTGACCAAACAACATCCATGCATGCTAAGTACTCAAACTCAAGAAGAAGAGAGTGTACACATTTCAGCAAAATTAACAAGAACAAAATGTGGGCAGAATAAAAAAAGACATGAACAAAATGTGGAATGATCGATTCTTGATCAAGAAACCGCCTGACCATTTCTCCAATCTCAAGCTACCAAGAAGCCGCCTGATCAAGAAACCGCCACTCTCAAGCTGCCAACCTTCCTCCAATCTGATACGAGGCATAAGCATGGAAACAAGCATGCTGCACCTGCATGTGGCTGAGCCGAGCGGCGCTCCAGTCGGTCGTCCCAACAAAAATGATCTCGTGAACGTAATTGCGAGCAAGAAACCACCTGACCATTTCTTCAAAACTGGCAAACGGAGCTCTAGCCAGCTGACAGAGGTTCACCGTGCGAACGCGCAGACTAGGGTCCGACGCTCTCAGCATTCGAGAGTGGCTATTGTTCTGGATGCCCACGAAGACGAATCCCGGGCTGGCAAGAAAATCGACAAGGTTCCAAGGGGCAGAGCGGTTCCGGCGGCTGATCTGGTAGATGAGACAGCATGGGCCGAAGCAGAACTGGAGGGTGGCGGCGGGGGGGATGACACTTCCGCCGTCCGTGTCGCAGTGCCGCCACTGGACGCCCAGCCCGATGATGACGCGTCGCCGGATTTGGCGCTGGAAGTTGGTGATGAGCTGAACCCAAAGATGGACGACGGCTGAATCGGAGGTGACAATGGTGCTGATGAAAGCGCGGGAGAAGAAGACGATGAAATGACTGAAATGGGCGGGATAAGGGGAGGGAAGTTCTAGGCTGGAAAGGATGGGGAGGGGATCGTCCATGGTGGAAGAAAGGACAGATGGGAGAGTCGTCAAGAAAGCCAAGAAGAAACTAAGGAGGAGGAGATGGTGGAGCTTCGCCGATGACCCCGCCGGGGGCTTCCAGACAAGAAGGAGGAAGGGCGGCGAGCGAGCGGAGCCGAAAAAGGAGGGGCGAGTGCGAGCGAGCAGAGTGGGAGTTGAGATCGTTTTGTAAGTCATCAGAAACTGTATATATGGGCCGGCGGCTGCCCAGGCTTTAGGTAGGGCCCAATTGGTTCTGATATATTAGGGGTGTAAACGGCGTCCGGATGTCCGTGTCCGTCCGTCCGTCCGTCTGTTTTGATGGCTAAACGGACATAATTTTCTGTCCGTCACGGACACTGACACGGACACGGACAGCTTTCCATGTCCGTCTTCCAAACGGCTGCGGCTGCGGACAGACTGTGCCCGCGTCCGGAGCCGTCCGTTTTGTCCGTATATATATAAAAAAACGAGCTTCCATCAACATGCGGACGGACAGTGAGAGAAGTGATTTTTGTATTTGAAAATAGTTCATCATGCCGAGAGGATCATGGGAAAACTGAAAAGAATGATTGAGTTGATAATGGACGACAATAATTAAGAATTATCAGTTATCAATTTTAAAGAAGGAATACCATTTACTTCATAGTGTCCGTGTCCGTCCGTGTCCGTGACGGACACATGCGGACGGACACCTAGGGGTGTCCGCACGGACGGCGGACGGACGGACACTTATTTTTAGAGTGAGCGGACGGCTACGGACTTAACTTGTCCGCGTCCGTATCTGTCCGTTTACACCCCTATGATATATAGACCGCAATCCAAGTACAATTAGTAGACTTGTGCATCGTACACCTTCGATTGAGATCCGACGGGCATGATTTATGTGACGCGCACACACTCCCATGTGCAATGAGGCGCATACCGTAGTTTTGAGGATTATATTCTTCTGCATCAGTCCAATGAAGTTTGTCTGTATTTGAAATGAGTATTTATCCTCCCCCTCTTTTTTTGGTCACGTGAAAGTCAGCCAAGTAATGCTAGAAACGGGTTTGGTGGGATGGCTGGAATACAGTTCCTCGAGTAAAAGTTCTGAGTTTGAACTCCCAATCCATTGGCCATCCATCCAGAATTGTATGTGTGCCTTGTAGGCTTGTACATTTCTGAGAGGAGTGGTCCTCTAGGGAGTTTTTTACATGTGACCTGGCGCCAACTTTGGGTTTCTCATATTACCCGGAATCACCTCCTTTCTTCTATATGACCCGGAAAGTACCCAAACTACCCTTAGATTTGGTATAAGCACCCACTTGTGTTTTTCCATATTACCTGGAATCTGAGGAGCGGGTACCCGGAGAAGCGTTAAGTCAGAGAAGAAGGCGGTCCGTCCGGCATCTCTACCCATATCATCGCCGGCGCCGTTCAAATCGGGAAAGGTAATCTTCGTGCCAAAAATCGGAAAAATGAGCGGGAATAACCGGGTATGCAAAAACAAGTGCAACGGAGGCATCGTACATAAAAAAATGATACGTGAATTGAAAATACGATGATTTTTGTAAATGATATTTTGTTCAAGAGAAGAAAGTTGAAAACTTGCCAAGTTTTCAGCTTGTCGGAAATATTGTGTCTTCGAAGACACGACTGTAATGCAAGTCGTGTCTTCGACGACACGACTATAATGCAATAGTCGATGATTTTCAGTCATTTACGGTTATATTATATACGATTTTTTTACTTATTTCGGTATTGTAATTTCAGGTACTGATGGAGAAGATAGCTGTTTGCTTACACTACGATGGAGTGTTTACAAATTTTGATACGTACATGGGCGGGAAACGGAAGCTCATGCCTCTAGATACACAAGTAAAGTACCTGGAACTATTGCAGCAAGTGGAAGAAAGATTACTGCAGAAGTCTGCATCTGGTACATTATTTGTGTCATATCATGTTGATTCTGACACCCATACATCCTTCAAGACGATAAAGATTTGGAGTCAATATTTATTGCTCACAAGAGCAACCAAGGCACAGATGGCCTACTCCATCTGTACTTGGAGTGGACTTCTACTGGCAATAACATGGAGACTTCTACCCTCAACAAGGAAATGAATTCCAGTGCAAATAAGGAATAGGAGAGGATACCAGAGGCAGAAGTAAGGCCGGCCAGTAAGACACCGTCGGAGAGGCCGTCTAGCCCGGGCAATAAGACACCCACATCAGCAGTTGAAGGAGGAAGAGATGAAGATTACTCATTTGAAGCTGCGACTTAGACTTCTAAGGCGCAGATACAGGCAAGTCGTGTGGTATTATAGTCGACTATAATAGTACACGACTAAAAATTTTGTCGTGTCTTATGCAACACGACTAGTCGTGTTGCATAATACACGACTATAAATGAATTCGTGTTGCATAAGACACGACTTGACTACGTGCTATCTTGTTCTCAAGTCCATTCATACATCTTTTTTCACGCGGATTGGGAGATGGAGAAGAAGCTGAAGATGAAGACGAAGATGAAGATGAAGATTCCAGTCCAGATGAAGAAGAATTGTTCGATGAAGATGAATACCGTGGTCTGCAAATGAGTGGGATGAGCCTCTTACAGTACCACATTTTAGCCAGCCAGATCACACAGGAACATCTACTTCTAGAGTTCCCACGGGAGGAGACACATGTAAAGGGAAATCTGTCGCGTCGGAGGACGATGAGTACCTCAATATTGAGGGTGATGGTGGTTGGGATTGGGGTACCTATTCTGCACAGGTCAGTCCTTCAAAACATTGTGAAGAGGAGACGATGTTGATTGGAAGTTTGCAAGCAAAAGACTACGAGGCACAACTTACCTTAGGGGCTAGGTTCGAAAGCGTCAAGCAGTTCAAGATGGTTCTGACTAATGATGAGAGCAAGGACACATTTGCAGCAACGTGCAAGGTTTCGGGGTGCAAGTGGTACATACGGGCTTCGAACAGACTTGATGGAGTCAGCGTGAAAAGGAGGGAAGAACGGCATACATGTGACACTTATGTAAGTTCGAAAGATCATCCATTGGCTTCTCACCTCTGGATTGCGTGGAAGTGTCATGGCCTCCGTAAGAATTTAAACTCCATAAAAATCTCAAATATCCAACAATACATTGAAAAGCATTGGGGCTTGACAGTCAACTATAAAAGGGCATGGAGAGCGAAAGAGGAATTGATCCAATTGATCGATGGCAACCCTGAAGACGCATATCGCATTTTGCCACATTACGGAAGGGAATTAGAGCGGTCTAAAGCAGGTACACATGTGGTGATAGAAAGATCAGCTGATATACCTGAAATTGAAATTGAGTTAGCCGGCTACGACTTCATCGAAGACACGAGTATACACATAGTCGTGTCATCGAAGACATGAGTAGTCATACAGTTGGTTGGGAGTCCTCTTCATTTTCAGCCTCTGCCGTCGCGGAGGAGGGGCCACTGAGGTTGACGAAGCAAGGAGAGATGCCTCTCCGGCCATGGGGCTGATTACATCGACGACTTCGTCCCATACTTCGAGATTGTGGAACACTCCCGTCCAATAGTCGGCCATACGGTGCTTCTTCTGTGCACCCTTCTTCACCTCTGTAATGAGAGCCCCACTTCCTGGCCACCTTTTGGCCCGTGGACTGGTAGGGCCCACGACAGGATGGAAGATTGTCGTGTGCTCGAAAAACCAAATCTGCATATAGTAAACAGATGAAAACATTATTAAAAGGCGCGGTTACAGGCAAGACGTGTACTATTATAGTCGACTATAATAGTACACGAATAGAACTGTGGTCGTGTCTTATACAACACGACTATATACCTAGTCGTGTTGCATAAGACACAACTATAAATAAAGTGGTATTGCATAAGACATGTTTACCTTTTGAAGACTATGAAAACATAGAAATGCTACATACCTGAAGGACATATGCGGCGCTGTTTAGGTATCGACTACCCAGGCACCCTCCTTGAGATCTCGCACCCACTAGTCTGATGGTGTGGGTTATACCAGAAACCAACATGTTATGTATAGCTCCAGCCCAATTGTATGAGCTCAATCTTGGGAGGTCGTCAATGTAACGGTACAAACAGGGATGAACCGCTCTAGTGCTGTGTGGAAATAGCACCGTACAGAAGAGGAGGTAGATGATCATCCTCGCCATGTCCTCTTCTTCCATCTTCAGTTCGCCCCGGCTAAGCTTGTCAATGATTTCCTCAATGTGTGGAATATCCGGTCTCCTCGCGGCGAAGTACTTTCTGAAGAATTGACCTTCCGGTCGGCGTGTCAAGGAGGGAAGGACCTCAACTGTTTCGCCATTTGAGGGCAATCCGGTGATAAGAGCAACTTCTTGCTCTGTGAAATGTAGCGTCCTGCCCTTGATATTGAAGACCTTCACCAACTCATCCCAGTACCTGACCAAATGGTCTAGGAGGTTCCGAGAAACAACTACGTCCTCACCTTCAAAAATGATAATGAAACCAGCTTCTTTGATCAGTTGGGCACATCTTTGGTGACGCTGTAAGAGGGCTTCACACTTTTTCATCGCTCCTGGTTGACAAAACGTCCGAAGCGCCAGTCACGCATTGTATGTCCTCTTTAGTGGTCGGTCGATCGGAGCCTTCCTCTTCCTGCCCCTCTGATTTCGCTATCAAGGTGCCAACACAAAATCTTGATCCTCCTCCTCTTCTGATGGTATTTCCTCAATAGACTCATTTCTTTTTTTATCCATCTGCAAGGAGAGAGGTAGAGTGGTCAGTAGCAAAGTCGTGTCGGTGAAACACGAAAATATAAAAGTCATGTCGTCGCGTACACGACTAAATAGACAGTCGTGTCTTCTACAGACACAACTTTATAGTTCATAGTAAAAATTTAAAATCCAAATGTCGGACCTTATGAAACTAAAATCAGTAAAGATTGTTGTAACTTGCCGCGGTTTAGTCGTGTGTATGTGTGTATTTCCTCACAGGCGCCTTTTACACTCTTCCTCGCCGTCAACCGAAGCTCAATCGGTCAATCCGCCGGTTGCATGCAGGCGGAGGGAGCCGCGGGCGAAACTCAGAAGGTTGAAGTTCTGAAATACCGACGTATACGTTTCAAATCGCCGCCTTTGTGCACTCTCTGTCAGTCGTGTTGTCGAAATCCGGCAGGAGGCAGCTCAAAATCGAGATGAGGGACGTGAATAGGCTCGTCAAAAGCCGCAGGAGTTGCCGCTCGAACTCTTGTATTTTTTTCGTGTTGTACACAACATGCCTCTTCGTACTGTATTAGAACGAAAAAATAGAAGAAGGGCATTTTTGGTACTTCAAGTCTAGATTCTAGGCCATATGATATTTTATGGGAAAAACCAGATAATATGGGAATATGAGACCGATTGCCCTGGACTGCACACCCCTCGTTAGTTAAAAAAAATGAAGAAGAAGAAGAAGCCCAATTCACTTTTCTAATTTTGACAATTTGTCATGCACTTTGAGGCGTGTAATAAATTTTATGATTTTGTAATTTTTTCTTGTCGCAGGGTGGCTAGCTGTCAAGCTAATCAAGGGAGGACCCACGCAAGGAAAATTAGAAAAAGTGGCAGATCAATACAAACGTTGGTCAGAAGCTAAATGATTTTATCCATTTGTTAATTCACAGTACTTAAATTTGTAAAAATGCTTCAATTATGTTCTAATTTTGTGTTAAGTACTTTTATCTGTCTTAAATTGTTCATACTCGTGTGGTTTTGTTAATTCCCAGTATTTAAATCTGTAAAATATATCAATTATGTTCTAATTATGTGTTAAGTACTTTTATCTCTCTTAAAACTCGTGTGGTTTATCGGCTTAGGGTGAGTAGTTTGCCGCCCCACAATAATAATGGGGTGGTGAACTCTTCATCCATTAGTTTATTTCTTTTCCTGATCAAACTCCGCAAACCGAAGCAAAATCCTATAAAAAGTTCGACAAAAAAACATTTACATGTAACAAATTTGCACGTCATGTGAAAATTCGTCTTTAGTTTACCAAAAACAAGAACATTCATTATTTCTGAAATGGATAGCTAGGCCAGATTGATGTTCCAAGCTGTTTGAACAGAAGTATAGTAACAATAAGTTTGTTCCTTAATTTGCTTTTTGGTCACAAAAAAATGGTTGTCCATGTGGTCATTTTCCTCAACTTTTCCTCTATAATAGGCCTCACGTGAAAACCAAATTTGCGTCTATTAAAAGTGCCCGGAGGGAGATAATAAGGAAAATGTTACTATGCTCTATGGCTCATGCGCATTAACGTGCGCCAGTGCACTGTGAGTCGAGCCATCAAATCTCAATCTAGAGGTAGGAATTAATCAATGGAGAGGGTGAGTAATTCAAACCTGCCTGGCTCTTTACTAATGTTCTTCACTAATGCATACTAGCCACCAATGTTATATACATTAATCACATAGCCTTTAAACTTCCCCTCATCATTCCTTACATATATATGTCCCACCTGACTATATCATATGCTCCCCTCCATCCAAAGTTATCTGTCTAGATTAGTTATCTAAAATGAACTAAAATCCGTTCAAATGCAGCCAGGTTTTTTTAGACAGAGGGAGCATTTGGCCCTGTCCCTCCTTCCCGAAATTTTTAGCACTACCCTTGGAGGTGGATCCGTAGAGCACATTACCAGGATGACAAAAATAACTTAAGCTATCTAGGCTAGTTAGTAATTATTTAGGTTAATCAAAAAATTAAAAGTTAATACTTTATTTTGGTTAAATTGAGATAATTATCTTCATAAACAAACTGAAATTGCTAATCAATAGACTCTTACTAGTAATGGACATTGCTTACTTGCAAATCAAACGCTTCAACAATTGATAGGACAACTTTGTAGAAGCTAATAGGTCTACAAATGGATATGGACATGGTCGGAATCAGACTGGGCATATGGGGCTTAAGAGAATCTGAACCATCTTCCTGGACAGATCTATCTAAATTGCTTAACAACATCCTAACCTCAAAAAATTGCGAAATCGAAGTCCGAATCGAACTCAATTAGAGGAGACACTTGAAGAACATTTGTTCTTCATTCAAAAACAAAGTATAGGGTTGTCTCAAAACTAATTTTCGGTATCCGTAAGTGCTAAATTGAATGTGAACAGTAGGATGGCATGCTCAAGTCCCCCATTAATGGTGTGTGAAGCTTCAAATTCTCCGGAAAGCTCATGGAACTGCTGGATAATAAATATTACTTGTTATAGAAATTGATTAAAGAGACTTTCCAGTGTTTTTATGATTCTAAAGATTGATTTATGAAAAACAATAGTCTTACTTTCACATTTGCAATGCATGGAGAAGAAGAAGCTTGAGGAAGACGAAGGTGATGCAGAAAAGCTTGCCCAAATCTGTGTTGACCATTGATGGAGATAAGACGATCGTTGGTGCTACCATGAAAGGTGTGAAGGTAGAAGAAGAAGTCTGAAACATGAAAGAAGAATGAGGAGCAAGAGGAGTCGGGCTTTCATTCGATGTCATGCCAAAATAGGGTATGGGCCCCACACGTAGCCTGTGACACAAGTGGGCAGCCGATTCCAGTTTTCATTCAAATTAGGACTTCCATAATCTAGCCATAATGATGTCCTAATCCTCCCCTAAACAGTCCCTGATTAGAACCCTAATGAAAATACTATATAAAGGGCATCTAGGATCACTTTTTCTACACCTCTTCTTCTTTACCAAATTTCAGCGGTTGAGAGCAAAGACATGGGAGCAAGAGCGAGGAGTAAAAGGGCAGTTATACTTCATTTAATTTCTCTTTTCTTTATGAACTTTATTATGTGTAATTTTGCGCTCTTCATGTTAATGGGGTTCTAATATTCCATTAAGCAAGGGCTAGATAAAATTGTTATGAAGCATGTTATTCATTCTCCAAAACCTTGTGTTTGAGTTTTATCCAACGAATATTTCTAGAGTTCTACTTATTGAATTTTTCTTTCATTTATTGTCTCATGCACTTTGAATAGTTAGAATTATCAATAAGTTTGAATAATAAGCTTGTGCCATTAATTGAAATCAACTATTGCTCTTTGATTAAATGTTATCTACGAATACATGTAATGGTTAAAACAATCTTTATAGAGCTATACCTTAGATTATGTTAAATTGGAATGTAGGATAATAATAACATGTGGAATTTCAATGGATTCAATGCCGAAGCCTAATCAATCTCTCAACTTAATTTTCACACTATTAAATTAGTTTTGCTTCTTAAGTTTAATTTTATTTTCTCTACAACAAAATCATATTTATTCGCTTAGATTTCATGGTCTAGTTAGTTTAAGTATTTCCCAAACATATATGTTCTTCATGGTTCGAACTTTGACTCACCAAGTTAACTTAATACTTTGCTACGTGCACTTGGGTAAATAATATTTAAGTTATAACAATAATACCTCCCCTGACTGTCATCCATCAACTTTACACCTTCTTATAAGAATACAACATAAAACACTGTATTGGCCCGCATTAATCCGCATGTGTTTTGTACAAGAATTTGGCTATGTAACTAATACGATAGCTTCAACGCAGGTCATATGATACTCGTAAGTTTTCTTCTATTTGTTTTGTAAGTTCGTTATTCAGTAAAGGACGTGGCTATTTGGACCCAAGAATCTCCTTTGTCACCCGTTACTTTCTGTACCCCATGAATAAACTAAACATTAATTTCTTGCTCGTCCCCTAGTTTTCCAAAATACAAGCTTAATATCTGCCTTTGTTTATTATAAGGAGTAGTCTCCGTCTTGTAATTGTAATATGTTGGGGATTAGTCCTTGAAATTCTTTACCTAGAAAGCCGCCTTCTCGATTTTTTACTTACTTATTACGAGTGTTTCTGTAATGTGTCGAGGATCCATCCACGAAACCTTATGCTGAGACGTGCCTGTCCTTGGTTTCTTACTTGATTTTCACTCACGGGACTGGACCCTGTTATTCTTAGGTAATTTGGTGGGGACCGGCCCCCGAAACCCTGTGATGGGAAAGTGAGCTGCCATAGACATAAAATGATGGAGAAAATGGCCTGCGCTAGAGAGGAAGACATCAGTCGGATGTCAGCTGCTCTCATTTGGTTTGTGGTAGAAACTCTTATAGAACAGTTATAGAGGGTGGGGGGAAATGGGTGATTTCTTTATTTGGGGTAAGGGGGCCACTGAGAATAAAAGTCGGGGGGGGGGGGGGGGGGGGGGGGGGGGGGAGACGCAGGGAATTAATGGGGTCCAAATAGTAAGAGGTGTTAGGATTTGTCTTAAATCCGGTTGGTGGGTGAGGAAGAACTGAATGGAGGAGTAAGAGGATGCGAGAAAGATTGGAAGAATATAGCACTAGTCGTTGGCTGGTAGATCACCCAATCAGGATGATAGGTCAGGCCGACAGTCAAGTCTTACCGACAATGTTATAGGCCCATATAGGAGGGTTCTAAGGTTTCCAAATGTTATTATCTTTATGTTTTTTCTCAAATGTTGCGATAGGGTTTAGGGTGTTTGAGAGAGGCCTCGTAGCTAGCATACAGGTCTTACCGACAATGTTATAGGCCTATATAGGAGGATTCTAAGGTTTCCAAATGTTTTTATCTTTATGTTTTTTCTCAAATGTTGCGATAGGGTTTAGGGTATTTGAGAGAGGCCTCGTAGCTAGCATACATGTTATGTATCTACAAGGGTTGAGTGGAGGTTTGGGTATTGAGAGTTTGTAATCTCTAGGATTAAGAGAGAGCTTCTTCTAATCTTATTTTCATGGCATATTAGAAAGAAACATTTTCTTTGTGGCAAGGCAGTTCTAATCAAACCACACCAAATCGTTGTGTTTGCCAATTTTTCTTAAGTTTTTCTTTATTTCTTCAATCATCCAATGGGGTTAAAAATCTCAACAAAAGGTACGTATTACTGCACCACACCTTTTTCTTGAAAAAATTCTAAATCACCAAATAACACAACAGAGAGAACTGGGTTTAATAAAAATGGAGACTAGAAAACAAAAACATACATGGACAAACTCCAAAATTTCAGCACAGAATTGAAGCTTTTACTATTTGGAGCGATAGCCATGGATTCAAACCTGGCAACAGCAAAAGCCAGTACAAACTCAACAAAAAGTACTTTGTTATGACTTATCATCAAACTGTAACATGCATGCTGTTTGGTCGCTTCATAAGCTCGACCAAACAACATGCGCGCGTGCTACTCAAAATCAAGAAGTACAAGATAGAGTGTACGCATTTCAGCAAAATCAACATGAACATAGGATAGGGCCCGTTTGGATATTCTTTAATGAAGAAAGGAAAATTATTTTTCCCACCTTTTCTTTTAGCAAAAGGGAAGAATGTTTGGCACATCATTTTCCATTAGTAGAAATGTTTATTTTTACTTTAGCAAAAAGGGTAAATTTGTTATAAATAAAATTAATTTTCTATGAAAACTACTAGAAATGAGCTTTCTGCCATAATAAAGGATAATTGACCCTTTCTCACCTTTTTACCATAATTTTTTTTTTCAGTACAAAAGTATCATCTAAATAATTTTTTAAATAAAATATCATTTCTCTCCCCTTAAAGCCCCTTTCATCACTAATCAGTACGTTTAAACTTTCACGGCCATTTTCAAGGTCCCAACCTTACTCACAGTCCCAGACGAGAACATAAGCATGAAGGCAAGCATACTGCACCTGCAAGCGGCTGAGCGCTCCAGTCGGACATCCCAATCGAACTGAAATGCACGTAAATTGGGACAAGAAACCGCCGCACCATTTCGTCAAAGGAGTCCCCCGAAGCTCCTGCCAGAAAACGGAGGTCCACCGTTTGAACATACAGCGCCGGATCGGACACCATCAGCATCAGAGAGTGGAAAATGTTTCGGATGCCGACGAAGGCGAAACCCGGGCTGGCAAGAAAATCAACAAAGTTTTGCGGGAAAACGCTGTCGCGTCGGCAGATAAGGAAGATGAGCAGAAGCGGCCATGGCAGAGATGGAGGGTGGCAGCGGGGGGAAAGAAAATGCCACCGTTCATGTTGCAGGGCAGCCAGCCAGCCACTGGACGGCGAGCCCAACGACGAGGCGGCGCCAGCTTTGTTACCGGTAGGCGGTGGCTTGTGTGACCCAGTCGACGGAGACAGCGGCGGAGGAGGTGGCGGTTGTGGTGATGGGAATGTCGTAGAAGCTGACAGTGAATTGACGGAAAAGGGCAGGATCATGGGTGTGGAGTTGTAGGGCTGTGAGTCGGGAAGGGGGTCGTTCATGGTGGATGAAAGGAGATGAGAGAATCGTTAAGAAAGTCAAGAAGAACTCAGGAGGCGGTGGTGATGGAGCTCCGCCGTGGACTCCGCCGCGCACTTCCAGACCGGAAAGAGGGAAGGTCGGCGAGGGAAAAGGAGAAGTTGTGGGAGACTGGGAGTGGAGTATTCAGTTAGAGGTGGTCCTGATCGAGGCGGGGTTGGCCGGTCTGTTTGTAAGGTATGGAGTACTGAGGTGGCAGTACTTTACTCGTGGCATGAACCGGAAATGTAGGGAGTGTCAAATTAAATATCAACTGTTGGTTTGTAGGGCCACTATTTTACGGGACGGTTCTGATGCATGGAGCGGATTCACATATGAATGAAACTACTAGCACAAATCCATGCGTTAAACAAGAAGATGGGTAGTAAAAAGAGTTTTTTTAAGTGAAGTGGATTCTACCATAAATGGAGTATTGATCGAAATTGTTTTAATTTAATGATTAAGAATTGATGTACAATTAAATTAAAAAGGATTAGTTGAACAAAAAAATTAATAAGGATTAGCATATGTTTCCAGAAGAGAAACAAAGGGATTTACATATGTACCTATGGGAGTACCTAAGAGATGGATGCGTATGCAGTAGCTAGAATGATGCCAACTGTAGGAGGAGAACACTGTGATGGTTGAAGTTACTGAAGCAATAAATCCTTCAAAGGGTTAATTGCATTTTAACAACGTGTATACTCATAATTCCGAAGTAGTTAAGGGGCGGAAGCCTGTCTTGGGTTGTAGGTCAGTGGGGCAGTGATAACCCCACAGCAGATTCCTACACATTTCCATACACATCAGCTGTGTATGGAAAATGTGTAGGAATCTGCTGTACAAATATCGTTTCCCTTTTTTTATCATTACAAGAATTCCAAGAGCGTCAAGAGCTAAAGAGCTAAATACGCACCAATGAAAAGCAAAAAAATACATCTATTAAAAACATAATACATTTTCAATAAACCTCTCCCCCATCCATCATAGAGATTGATAACCCTTGAAAGTTATAGCTCTTGCACTTCTACTTTGTTGCCCAAACACCAACGCGCCGAGTCTTCGTAACCCAACTAACCTCAAGCCTACAAGACTGAATAAAAATACATATTGTTCTAGCCTCTTGTCAAACATATGAAAGACAATGCTCAAACAAAGTCACAATCCGTATAAAAGAACATAAAAAAAAAACGAACCGAAGGCCCTCCTGACAAGAGATGAAGGCCCTCGTGATGAGGGATAAAACTTTATTATGAAATTTTTTATTTTTTGGCAAGATGAAGACGACTTCTGCCACTAAGAACCGTATGCTCACATCTCCACAATCATCTCCATTCTAGGAAACAAGAAAAGAAGAATTTTGAAACCCCAAGAGAGCCTTCACCTCCAATCAACCCTACAAATCCTAAAAAATTATCATCACTAGAATACTTGCGCTAACATGCTGCAGAAAAAATAATACAATTAACTCTATCCTTGGCTAGGCATAGAATCAATCATAATCCTGTTATTAGCTAGACACAGGAAATATCAAAATCAAATTCTATTAATCATTCATTAAGTCTCGGTCAAAGCACTTAAGAGAAATAACAATAAAATTCCATTAAGCATAGAAAACTATATCAAATTTTCATTAAATGAAACAACTAAGAGTAATAAATACAAATCTTGGGCTTTATTTAGCCTTGATAATGAGTTTAGCTAGACATAGAAATAGGGGAAGAAATATCCTGATTCATCGAATTCATCGAAATACTATTCATTGAAACATTGTTAACAAAGCACTATTCACAACTGTAGCAAAATCATTGTTCATGGCGCGGGGTTACTGTTCATCGTCTCTCCCAAATCACCCATTACTGTAGCACTCTGCAAAAATTCTCCAAATCAGTCCAAAATTACTGCTCTTCCCTCTCTTATTCTGGCCAAATCCACGCTGAAACACACCTGTTTTTCCGGTGAAAATAGCTCCGAAAGGGCCTGGCTTTTCCGGCGGAAATTCTCCTCCACCGTCCCTGTTGTTCTCTCGTCAAAAGCTCTGTCTTTCTCTATAAAAAAAACTCTCCTTTTCTGTTATGTTCTCATCCTTTTATAACATTTCTCAAGACCATCCCAAATCACCCTAGATCATCCCAAATCCGAGCCAAATCCAGCCGCTTCCAAATCCAAATCGAACTGTTTTTTGTTATTTCCCGATGGAGCACAAACTGCCCTTTTTTAATTCAGGCACAACTCTATAGTCCTAATCCAACACGTCGCTCTTTGCCATCCTCACCGCCTTGCTGTCGACATCTTCACCTTCTCCGGCACCGTCGAGCTCGCCGCCACCATGACCCTCTATCTGTTTCGCTGTGAAGCCCATCTCTCGAGCTCTGCTCCTTCGTCGCTAAGCTCACCACTCTTTCGTCTAGCTTCTCTTCCATCGCTGCCGCGATAGCTGCCGTGGTTGTCGCCATCGAGACCCATCACCGCCAGCCCACGGCCTCGACATTTGTTCGACTGAAAGGCCTGAGCTTTTGCTCAGGCAGGTTCTTCATTTGTTTTTTGTTTTTTATTTCTTACTGAACTGGCCACTGAACCGGTCGGTTCAGTTCCAATTTTGTTCTCTTTTTTTCTTTGGGCTAAAACCTGTCGTAACCATCTCATCCATCGAATCTCATCTGGACTCGTTTGACGTGTTTCACTTTGGCAATATACAATTAGGACTTTTAAAACCTGCATAAATAAAGTTAGATATAACTTAAACGCATTATAGAATGTAAATTCATTAATACAATTAACACATCTAAATTACTCAATTAAATGCATTTATTTATTAAACTCTTAATTGCTCACTTAACATGAGTAACCATTAATTATCCTTACTTTAACTAAAATTACGACTAACATATAGTTAAAAAGGCATATAAAAATGTGTATATTTTATAGATATAAGTCGACCATTACCCTACCTAAATAGGGTAGGGTAATTACCCGACCCTATTCATGAGTAGGGTCGAGAATGGCTGACCCTATCCCTACTTGGCTCGGGTAAGGTCGGGTAATGACCCGACCCTACTTTTAAAAAAAAATTAAAAATACTTCAATTCCATTTTACCTCAAACTGTACAACCATCCCATTAACAATTTGAAAAAGGAGATTGTTTTTTCCTAAGGAAACAAATCTAGTGGAGTTGATCATTGGAAGATGGTTGGGTAGATTATGCATTTAACCAGCATGTCTCAGTGCACTTATGCACCATTAGATGCCTCTGGAAATAATTTCGGTTGTATATATTGAGTCATTTCCTAATTCCCAAACATGTGGCAAACAAATTTTGAACCAAGTGACTTCAGCTAAACCGTAGAAAAAATACTTACTTCTAAATTCACCACACAAACACAGAAATATAATAATTTTTGGTGTACAATCTTTTCACAAATCTTCACTTGGCCTTGTAGGTAAATGGACAATCAGTAAATCACAATTGTTGTTGCCTATTTACAGCAGTCTCCATGGGCTCATTTTTTTGGTTCATGATAGCACAAATGCTTGCGCGCTTCATTCGGGTCCAACATTATAGATTTGAGAGGATAATACATCATAGACTTTTTTTTCTTTCAATAGGACTGTGTAAGGCCTGACTTCAAGATGCTTAGGTTTAGCAATGACTCAAGCCAATGACTCCCAGTCAGTTGGCTTTGGGCATTAGGTTTTAAATATAGACCGCTTCGGGCCTGAGCATCAGCCTAAGTTAATCCTATAATAGTCAAGCAGCCTCTTTTTTTCTTTTTTGTTTTCTCATTTTTTCATTCATTTTTTTTCAGCATTCATATTTTTCATCCATCTTTATTCTGTCCAGGCTGTATTATACTCTCAACCTATTTCCGATTCCAATCCCTTGCCATTGCCAAGTAAATAGTCTATCATGATCTTTTAAGCTCAACAGACAACCACATATCATCCAATGACTCTGACTAAAGACATCCCACTGAAGATTAGTATTCAGCAAATCTCTAGAGGGTATTACTTTATGTAGCTAGTGTGTGTAAGTGACTTTTATTAGCTCAACCACTTGATCCAAGAGGACTAAATAGAAAGATATTGCTCAGTTAAGTGTTTCTATCCTCCAGTATACTTACTCACACTTCCAATGTAAATTAATCTCTTAATAATTGAAGTATGTATCACGAAGGGATAAACTACCAAAACCTATAAAAATACTAGCAAACAACCTAAAAACTATTTTTTTTTCATTTTTTTTCAAAAAAAATCAAAACAGATGATAATGAAACAAAAGAACACTTCTTTTCTATACCCCCAAATCGAAACTAAGCATTGCCCTCAATACGTATCAAAATAATACTACAATGACTAGTAAAAGAAAGAAGTGTGGAAAGAAGTCACCTGAATGGAGAGCCTCATGGTCGATGTACAACATGAAACACATAAGCTAAGAATGAGAAGATAATATAAGTATGGAAAAAATAAATACACCCCCAAACCTAGACTGTAGCATCCCCAGACTGGTAAGAAATAACCTACAATAACAAAAACAAAATAACAAAAAAAACAAGCAAGAAAATAAAAATTTGGGTTGCCTCCCAAGAGCGCTAAGTTTTATGTCTTCAGCCAGACATAGTCCTTCAATTCACTCAGGGTAGACAGGGTCATTAAGATAATCAGTGCTTCAATCAGAATCTGCAACTCCCTCTAAATACAATTTTAATCGCTGGCCATTTACCGTGAACGTATTACCGGTTTTAGGGTTGTGAATGTCAACTGCACCATGAGGAAACACCTTGGTCACAGTAAAAGGACCAGACCATTTAGAGCGCAGTTTGCCAGGAAAAAGATGCAATCTTGAATTATAAAGCAAAACTTTTTGAGCAGGCTGAAAGGACTTTCGAAAAATGGATTTATCATGAAATATTTTAGTCCGTTCTTTATAAAGTTTTGCATTCTCATAAGCATCAAGTCTCATTTCTTCCAATTCATTGAGTTGCAGTTTACGTTCTGATCCTGCTTTATGCATACCAAAATTCAAAGCCTTGGTTGCCCAGTATGCATGGTGCTCTAACTCCACTGGTAAGTAACAAGCTTTCCCAAAAATGAGTCGATAAGGCAACATACCAATAAGAGTTTTGTAAGCAGTCCTGTAAGCCCACAAAGCATCATTTAAGCGTAAGGACTAATCTTTCTTATCGGGCTTACAGTTTTCTCAAGAATCTTTTTAATCTCCTGATTAGACAATTCCAGCTGACTACTTGTTTGGGGATGATATGGAGTGGCAACCTTATGAGTAACAGAGTACTTCCGAAGTAGGGCTTCAAAAGATCTATTACAAAAGTGACTCCCTTCATCACTGATAATAGCTCGTGGGGTCCCAAAGCGATAAAATATGTTATCTTTCAGAAATTTTACCACAACCTTATGATTATTTGTCTTAGTTGCAATTGCTTCAATCCATTTAGAAACATAATTTATAGCAACCAGAATGTAGATGTGCCCAAAGGATTGTGGAAAGGGTCCCATGAAGTCAATTCCCCAAACATCAAACAATTCTACCACAAGAATGGGTTGGAGAGGCATCATATCTCGTCGAGAGATAGATCCTAACTGTTGACATCTATCACAAGATTTGCAGAACTCATGAGCATCCTTAAATAAGGTTGCCCAATAAAATCCACTATGCAAAATCTTGGCAGCAATTTTCTTTCCCCCAAAATGTCCCCTGCATGCTTGAGAATGACAATAATGTAGAATGCTATGAATCTCATTCTCAGGCACACACCGTCTAATCACCTGGTCTGAACATATTTTAAATAGGTACGGATAATCCCAAAAGTAAGATTTAACCTTAGACAAGAATAGATCTTTGTCGTGTTTGTTCCAATGGGATGGAATCTGACCTATAGCAAGGTAATTAATAATGTTGGCAAACCAAGGGATTTTAATTTGGGAAATGGAAACCAATTGTTCATCAGGAAAAGAATCATGTAGTGGCTCCTCATCATGAGATGTTTCAACAAGGATTCTAGAGAGATGATCGGCCACCACATTTTCAACACCTTTCTTGTCTCGGATTTCATAATTAAATTCTTGTAAGAGCAAAATCCATCTAATCAATTGAGGCTTGGTGTCTTTCTTGGACAAGAAATGTTTTAATGCAACATGGTCAGAGAAAATGATGATATTATAACCTAAAAGGTAGGATCTAAATTTATCCAAGGCATAAACTACTGTTAGAAGTTCCTCCTCCGTAGTGGTATAATTCAATTGAGCATCAGAGAAGGTTTTACTAGCATAGTAAATGACATGGGGAACCTTATTCACTCTCTGGTCTAGGACAGCACCAATGGCATAGTCTGAAGCATCACACATTATTTCAAATGGAAGAGAGTAGTCAGGGGGTTGAATGATAGGTGCAGTAGACAATGAAGTTCGAAAAGTGTCAAAAGCTTGTCTACATGCATCATCAAACACAAAAGGCACATCCTTGGCTAGTAAATTACTCAAAGGGCAAGCAATCTTATTAAAGTCTTTAATGAACCGCTTGTAAAATCCAGCATGGCCAAGGAAAGATCTAACTTGTTTCACCATAGTTGGTGGTGGCAGGTGAGTGATGAGATCTACCTTGGCTTTATCGACTTCAATTCCCCTCTTTGAGATGACATGTCCCAAAACAATTCCCTCTTGAACCATGAAATAGCTTTTCTCCCAGCTCAAGGCAAGATTTTTCTCTTCACAACGCTTGAGCACCAATGACAGATTTTGTAGACATTCATCAAATGATGGACCGAATACAGAGAAATTGTCCATAAACACTTCTAGAAATTAGTCTACCATATCAGAGAAGATGGCTAGCATGCACCGTTGAAAGGTGGCAGGTGCATTACATAGCCCAAAAGACATTCTTCGGTCAGCAAAGGTACCGAAGGGACAAGTAAAAGTAGTCTTCTCTTGATCTGCCGGAAACACTGGAAAATTATATCCAGAGTAACCATCTTCTCTAAGATTTCTTGACTGGAGGGTAATAAAAAATGGTCTTTTCTGGTTTTTGTGTTCAATTTTCTATAATCAATACACACTCTCCTGTTTCGACTCCTTAGCTATAGGCTTATTTGCGTCACTTAGGTGTTATGGCCCATAAGGCCCATCAGCTAGAGGCTTAGTGCCTATATGTAGGGGGATGCCCTGTCCTATTTGGGATTATGAATGAAGTAAACCCTAGTTTCTCACCTCCTTCTTCTCTATTCTCATCCCCTTTCTCTGTTCTTGCCGCTGGCTATTGTGCATCCATCTAGGGTGCACAACACTGGTATCAGAGCATTCGATCCCTTGTTTCCGTCCTCATGGCTCGGAAGAAGGCTTCGGATAACCTGGAGGGTCCCTCGACCCAATCAGATGAGGAGGCGCCGACGGCTGCCCCCTCCGCTACCATGGATCCTGCTCTATTAAAAATCTTCACGGACTTTACAACAGAGATGCGATCCATGCGTATCAGTCAACAAGAAATGCAGCAGACTATGCTCAGCCAACAGACCCTACAATAGACCATGCTCGAGCGTCTGACAGCTTCTACACCGCCTCCGGCCTCTGACATGAATCAGCACCAGAGTACAGCATCTGTGACTGGCTAGGAGATTCCTCTGCAGACTCCAGCGTCCTAGGGACACCTGTTTACGCCTCTGCACGAGGTCCCTCTGTAGGATCAGGCCTCTGCTACAGCGCAAGGTTCTCCTACGCATCAAGGCCGTGCCTTTCAGTCCTCCGCGATGTTGGCTCCTTCGATCTGGGGGCCGCTGGCACTCATCTGTGTGCCTTTCCTCATCCGGCGGCCATACCTCATCGTCAGCCACAAGGAGCTGTGCTGCCCTATGGGCCATCCCTTGGAGGGACGGCTCATCCTGGCTTCTCAGACTTCACGCCAGGTATGTCTCAGGTTCCGTTTCATGATGCATCCGGACGGCCCTCGGCTGAACCCCGATTGACCCGACTTCAATTTCCTAAGTATAGTGGAGAGGATGCCCTATTGATTAGATTTATCAAGCTAATAAATTTTTTGAGTATCATGGCACACACTCAGAATTGGATAAACTGAGAATTGCTGCCTTCCATCTGATGGGCGATGCACTGGTTTAGTTTCAATATTTTGAGCGGGATTTGGTTAATCATACATGGGCTGATTTTGTGACTAAACTATGCGTGCAATTCGAGCCGAATGATTATGCTGATTTTAATGAATTGATGACTTCCCTCCGTCAAAACTCCATTGTGCGCGCCTATCATCAAGAGTTTATGCGCATTGCTAATCGGCTGTCTAATTGGGATCAGGCGGCATTAGTGGGTGCCTTCATGCATGGCTTGCGGGTTGATATTGCAAATGAAATCCGTGAGTTTTGGCCTAAATTCATGAAGGATATCATTGGACATGCCCGAGTTGCAGAAGAATGGTTGAACCGACAACGACGTGTGGTCTGGCCCTTCTCTCGGTCCCCTCTGGGACTACATGCCCCTAGGCCAGCTCCTACTAATGGGGTTGCGGCCAGCTCTCGACCCGGACCACCAGCAGGATCTGTCATGAACCCTCCTATCCGCAGGTTATCCCAGGCCCAAATGGACGAGAAAAGGGCCAAAGGACTTTGCTTTAACCGGGCATCGTTGTCGTACGCCACCTACTGCTTTCATTCTAGAGGAGTCCTGCCCTGAGGGGGACGAGCTTCCTAAACAGCCGGTCGAGGTAGATTCTGTTGATTCTACGGTTGAGATCTCATTTCATGCTTTCTCGAGAACATACACGCCTCACACTATGTGGGTGCAAGGTCAGTTAAAACGCCAGCCCATTGCTATTTTGATTGATAGTGGGAGTACCCACAATTTTATTAATGATCGGGTGGCGCAGCATCTGGGTCACATTACTCACGCATGTGCTTTTGACGTCCTTATTGGTGATGGGACACATATGCACAGTAAGGGACTATGCCCACGTGTCCCTTTACATATTCAAGGTTATGACTTTGTTGTGGATCTTCATCTATTGCCAACAAAAGGGGTTGATATCGTATTGGAGGTTCAGTAGCTCCAAGAACTTGGGGATATGGTATGGAATTTCAAAAACTTGGTTATGTCCTTTGGGGTGGCTGATCAGCAGATCCGATTACAGGGGTCACTTCCCGGAACACTTCAATCGGCCCAGGCCGTGGGTTTTTTATTTTGGCACTCGGTCCATGGTTTTTTGTTGCAGTTTATGACCGTATCTGACACGGATCAGCCCGATCTACCGGCTGACTTGACAACCCTCTTGGCTGAATATGCATCCCTCTTTGGGGAGCCATCAGGATTACCTCCTCCACGTGGGCACAACCAACAGATTCCCATTCTTCCAGGGTCGAGCCCCGCCAATGTTCAGCCATACTGTTACCCCTATGTGCAGAAGGCTAAGATCTAGCGTTTGCTGATGGAAATGATGGCGGCTGGTATCATTTGTCCCAGCTCTGGCTCGTATTCTTCTCCGGTATTGCTGGTCCAGAAGAAAGATGGGACTTGGCGGTTTTGCGTGGATTATCGTGCTTTAAATGCCATCACACTGAAGGACAAGTACCCCATTCCAGTCATTGAGGAACTTCTCGATGAATTGTCAGGTGCAAAATACTTCTCTAAGCTTGATTTACGTTCTGGCTATCATCAGATACGGATGCACCCAGCTGATATTCATAAGACCGCTTTTCGTACACATGACGATCATTATAAGTTCCTTGTAATGCCCTTCGGTTTGACTAATGTGCCGGCCACCTTCCAAAGTCTGATGAACGATATTTTTTTGCCTTTCTTGCGCCAGTTCATTTTGGTATTCTTTGATGATATATTAGTATATAGCACTTCATGGGATGATCATATTCGCCATCTTCGGATCATATTTAATCTATTGGTCGGCCACTCTCTTCTATTGAAGAGGTCAAAATGTTCTTTTGGCCAAACCCAGATTGATTATTTGGGTCATATTATTGCGGCACATGGAGTCTCTACTGATCCGGCCAAGGTGGCCGCTATGCTCGATTGGCCCACTCCTAAATCACCGAAGGCCTTACGTGGATTTCTTGGGCTGATGGGCTACTATTGGCGATTTATTGCCCACTATGGTACTTTGGCCGCACCCCTTACTGCCCTGCTAAAGGCCGGCGTCTTCGCATGGAGTCCTGAAGCCCAGGTGGCCTTCAACACTCTAAAGCAGGCTATGTCGTCTGCCCCAGTCTTGGCTTTGCCAGATTTCTCTCAGCTGTTTGTGGTGGAAACTGATGCTTCGGAAAGCAGGTTGGGTGTCATCCTTCTACAGGCCGAGCGGCCCATTGCCTTCTTTAGCAAGGCCTTATCAGGACACTCCCTCCGTCTGTCAGCCTACGAACGAGAGATGCTTGCTATTGTACACGCCGTTACGAAATGGCGTCCATATCTATTGGGCCGGCACTTTATTATTCGGACGGACCACCAGCCCCTAAAGTATTTTCATGACCAGCGGATCTCCACTCCAGCCCAGCAGTGTTGGGTGACTAAGCTTATGGGCTATGATTATGATATGGTTTATAAACAGGGGTCTGACAATACCGTGGCCGACGCCCTATCAAGGTGCGATGCAGAGGTGTCCCTCATGGGCCTATTAGTCCCTACCTTTCCCTTTATGTCTGACTTGCTTCAGACTTACCGGGATGTACCTGAGGCCATGGACATCTTACAGTGCCTCCAGGTTGATCCAACATGCTTACCCTCTTTTGTTTTGCAGGGTGATTATATCTTGTGGAAGCAGCGGTTATGGGTTCCACCGAGCCCGAGACTTCGGCGGACTATTATCTCCTTCTTTCATGACACTCCTAGTGCTGGTCACGAAGGTTCATTCCGCACCTACAAGCGTGTGAGTCAGAACTTTATTTGGTGCGGAATCAAAAAGGTTGTCCATTCGTATGTGGCGGCCTGTGACGTGTGTCAGTGCGCGAAGGCCTCTACTACTACTCCAGCGGGCCTTCTGTAACCCCTTCCTATTCCTCATTGTGTATGGGAGGATGTATCCATGGACTTTATTGAGGCTCTACCTGCAGTCCAAGGTAAATCTGTTATTTTGGTGGTAGTGGATCGCCTTTCGAACTATGCACATTTTTGCACTCTTGGTCACCCATATACGGCTAAAACAGTTGCTAAAATTTATGTTCGGGAAGTGGCCAAGTTTCATGGCATGCCACGGACAATTGTGTCGGATCGGGATAAGATTTTTATTTTCCTTTTCTGGCGGGAATTCTTTGCCTTGCAGGATACTAAGTTATATATGAGTACCGCTTACCATCCGCAGAGTGACGGGCAAACCGAAGTAGTCAGTCGTTGCCTCGAACAGTACCTTCGCTGTTTTGTCGGGGAGGAGCCTCGTCGGTGGCTCCAACTTCTTCCCTGGGCTGAATGGTCATATAACACAGCTTATCACACCTCTACGGGCTTTACTCCTTTCGAGGTGGCTTATGGTCGGTCTCCGCCTACAGTAATTTGGTACTTGCCTTTTAGTTCTTTGGTTAGTGAGGTGGATTATGCGCTACAGACGCGGGATGAGGTCCTGCGTCAGCTTAAGGCTAACCTCACAGCTGCTCAGAATCGGATGAAGCAGGTGTATGATCGCTCTCATATGGATCGGGAGTTCTCAGTTGGGGATATGGTTTATGTTAATCTATTGCCCCATCGGCAGCATTCTTTGGCGTCCGTTGCTTCCACCAAATTGGCGCATCAGTTTCATGGTCCTTATCAAGTGTTGGAGCGTATCGGGCCGGTTTCTTATCGTCTGCAGTTACCGCCTACTTCCCAGGTCCATCCGATTTTTCATGTGTCCCCGCCTTCGGCGCTTTGTGGGGGATCTTTCTCGCCTATCTAGTGAGGTGCTTGTGTCGTTGATATTGTCGGCGAATCCTCCTGATCTTCCTTCCTCTATCTTGGATCGCCATCGGGTTCGTCGCTCGGGACGCTTGGAGACTGAGGTGCTCGTTGAGTGGCACGATCATTCTTTGGACGATGCGACATGGGAATTAGAGGATGATTTCTGTACTCGTTTCCCTACATTCTCGCCTTTTGGACAAGGCTATAGCGGAGCGTGGTGGAATGTTACGACTCCTTAGCTATTAGGATATATACTAGTTTAATAAGGCCATGTGGGCTGCTACAGTAGGAATATGCTATTTTTATTATTTGTGTCACTTAGGTGTTATGGCCCATAAGGCCCATCAGCTAGAGGCTTAGTGCCTATATGTAGGGGGACGTCTTGTCCTATTTAGGATTATGAATGAAGTAAACCCTAGCTTCTCACCTCCTTCTTCTCTATTCTCATCCCCTTTCTCTGTTCTTGCCGCCGGCTATTGTGCATCCATCTAGGGTGCACAACATCTCCACCCAGTGGTTTCGCAAGTTGAGACTAACTCTCCATCAGAGTTTTTCTTCACTGTGATGCCAGACTTTTTAGGCACGACTTGTATCGGGCTGACCTACTCATTATCAAAAATGGGGTATATGATACCCACATCCAGCAGTTTCATAGTCTCTTTCTTGACCACATCTCTCATGTTGGGATTCAATCTCCGTTGATTCCCTCTTGACGGTTTAGCATCCTCCTCCAAATGAATGTGGTGCATACAAACGGAAGGATCAATGTCTCTTAAATCAACAACAGTCCACCCTATGGCCTTCCTATGATCAACTAAAATCCTAAGCAGTTGACTCTCCTGGCTGCTAGTCAAACTAGATGAAATGATAATGAGTAGAGTATCATTAGGACCTAAAAAAGCGTACTTGAGGGAATTGGGAAGTGGATTTAATTCAAGTTGAGGAGGAGATTCAATGGAAGGTTGGAGTGATGGATTGGGAGATATTGATAAAGGCTCTACTCTATTTCTATAAGGAAAAGAGTCATGATAGGGAGAAAAGGCTGACATAGCATGGGTTTCTTCAATGTGTGGATCTAAGTCAGAATCATCTATCCCTAAATAGAGTAGAGTAAGATCTTGAGCATCAGGCATGAGCTTATTCAAAAGTGTCTCTTCCATAAGATCATCAATTTCATCAACAAGAGAACACTCTTGCTCACTTCCAGTGGCTCCTTGGTTTGAAGCCTGTAACACATTACGGATGATTTTCATGTTTCCAAAAGACATCTCCATCATTCCAGATCGACATTAGATATATGCATTGGCCGTCGCTAAGAAAGGGCGGCCTAAAATGACTGAAATGGTGTGATAAGCATTGGACACAGGTTCTATGTCCAAAACCAAGAAATCAACTGGAAAGAAAAATTTCTCTACCCCAACTAAAACATCTTCAAGAAGGCCTTAGGGTTTTCTAACATATCTATCAACCAACTGCAGAGTAGCCGATGTTGGTTGCAAGTTCCCCAAACCTAATTTTTCATATACTGAGTAAGGTAATAGGTTGATGATCTATACATGAAATATGCATTTTATTATCTCCTAAAGTTATATTTATGCTAGTGTTTGATTAGAATAACTACTACTTTAATATAGTTTTTGGTTTTTGTAGGAAAGAAGAGTAATACACATAAATTAGGTGAAAAGTAACTCAAATGGTTAAATTATCATAACTTCGTGTACAACTATCAGATTGGGCTTATTCAAGTTTCACATTAAATTTCAAGAAGTCAGCTTTCCAACGCCACCAACCACGCACAATTCGGAGTTCGGGATAGAAAGTTATAGCCATTTGAAGTTTATGAACAGTAACTACGATCGATCGGCTATCAATGCAATTGATCGCCAGAGACGTAAAAGCAGTGTATTAAAGGAAACGATCGATTGGACTCAAAACGATCGATCGTATCTACTGGAATTTTTGATCCGCGCAAGATGATCTAGTCATGAAATATGTGTTTTATTATCTCATAAACTTATGTTTATGCTAATGTTTGATTAGAATAACTACTACTTTAATATAGTTTTTGGTTTTTGTAGGAAACAAGAGTAATACACATAAATGAGGAGAAAAGTAACTCGAATGGTTAAATTATTGTAACTTCGTCTACAAATATCGGATTGGACTGATTCAAGTTCATATTAAAGCTCAAGAAGCCAGCTTTCCAACGCCACTAACCACGCGCAATTCGGAGTTCGGGACAGAAAGTTATAGCTATTTGAAGTTCATGAACAGTAACTACGATCGATCGTCTATCAATGCGATCGATCGCCAGAGCCGCAAAAGCAGTACATTAGAGAAAATGATCGATCGGCACAAAAACGATCGATCGTATCTACTGGAATTTTTCAATCGCGCAAGACAGTAACTACGATCGATCGGTATCATACGGCGTCGATCGGCAAAGCGATCGATCAGAGGAAAATAATGAAGGAATTGCGATCGATCGGATAGCGAACGATCGTCAATACGTACGATCGATCGCCATCTGCGGCAAACCGAAATAAGACCTATTTCGACTTGGATTTGGAAGGGGACTTCGTGATTTCTCTTCACTATTATAAATAGGCCTTATGGGAGAACATATTGGGCATTCAACCTTGGAGAACCAGAGCTTTATTGGAGGCTAGAGAGGAGCAAGAGAAGGAGTCTTTTGGAGCAAAGAAGAAGAAGGATTCATGACGATGGATCTACATAAACAGGTTTTTCTTTTCTCTCTTTCTATGTGTAACTAAACTTTTATTCAAGGCTTGATGAAGCCCTAGATGTGTATTGCTACTCTTGATAGTTTAATTTTATACAGTTGACTATGATTTATGCTTAATGCGATTTTATGAGTTTCTTTTGAGTGCTTGACCATAGACTTGATTGATTTGCATGAAATTAGATCTTTTCAATTCTTGCGCTTAGCTAAAAGTAAGCTGGTGTTAATTCTATGCCCGACCAAGGATAGAATTATCTACATTAATTTTTTAGTGGATGAACTCTCGTGTCCGACCAAGAACGTGAGTGAATTCATTGTGATTTGTGTGTCTGACCATGAACACAAATTACCATATCATGTCAATGAATGCTTAATAATAATTGAGAGTAGTAATGGCATGTCTAGTGGTGGATTCTCTGCCTTGATATTTCTCCATATTGATTAAATCTCAACTAAATTAGTTAAAGTTTAGTGCTTTTCTTTAGATTAAACTAAAAATTGCTGCTTTTCTTGAGTTTGGTAAAGTATTCACCGTCCCTGAGGTTCGACAACCCTTATTAATACTCACCGTAGTACAATTGCCTTGTGCACTTGTAAGGGTTTTATATTTAAACGATCACAAGACAGTAACTACGATCGATCGGTATCATACGGCGTCGATCGGCAAAGCGATCAATCGGAGGAAAATAACGAAGGAATTGCGATCGATCGGATAGCGAACGATCGTCAATACGTACGATCGATCGCCATCTGCGGCAAACCGAAATAAGACCTATTTCGACTTGGATTTGGAAGGGGACTTCGTGGTTTCTCTTCACTATTATAAATAAGCCTTATGGGAGAACGTATTGGGCATTCAACCTTGGAGATCCAGAGCTTTATTGAAGGCTAGAGAGGAGCAAGAGAAGGAGTCTTTTGGAGCAAAGAAGAAGAAGGATTCATGACGATGGATCTACATAAACAGGCTTTTCTTTTCTCTCTTTCTATGTGTAACTAAGCTTTTATTCAAGGCTTGATGAAGCCCTAGATGTGTATTGCTACTTTTGATAGTTTAATTTTATACAGTTGACTATGATTTATGCTTAATGCGATTTTATGAGTTTTTTTTTAGTGCTTGACCATAGACTTGATTGATTTGCATGAAATTAGATCTTTTCAATTCTTGCGCTTAGCTAAAAGTAAGCTGGTGTTAATTCTATGCCCGACCAAGGATAGAATTATCTACATTAATTTTTTAGTGGATGAACTCTCGTGTCCAACCAAGAACGTGAGTGAATTCATTGTGATTTGTGTGTCTGACCATGAACACAAATTACCATATCATGTCAATGAATGCTTAATAATAATTGAGAGTAGTAATTGCATGTCTAGTGGTGGATTCTCTGCCTTGATATTTCTCCATATTGATTAAATCTCAACTAAATTAGTTAAAGTTTAGTGCTTTTCTTTAGATTAAACTAAAAACTGCTGCTTTTCTTGAGTTTGGTAAAGTATTCACCGTCCCTGAGGTTCGACAACCCTTATTAATACTCACCGTAGTACAATTGCCTTGTGCACTTGCAAGGGTTTTATATTTAAACGATCAAGTTTTTGGCGCCGTTGCCGGGGACGGCTCAATAGTTTACTAAATTCTTAGCATAGTTAGTTTTAGAGTAGTTTAGTCTAATTTAGATTTCCTTTCAGTAGCTTAATTTAGTTTTTCTTCTTTTGCAGAATTAAGAGAGGACGCTGATTTTCGTCATCGTTGGAAGGGCCATCCCTTCCCACTGTTTGCACTCTCTTAACCCTCTTTTAGAGTAAATTTGGGTGCTTGGTGTTTTTCTTTTCTTTGTGGGATTGCATGACGTGCTAGTTGTCGCTATTAGGTTGCTAGTTGTCGCTATCTAGGACTGATGCTTGCTAGTTGTCGCTATTAGGATTGCACAGGTTTTGTTTGATTTTTATTGTGCATGCATGGTCGTCGCTCCCTGAACCCCGACCTTGCCTTTGATCCTGATCCTGAGCGCCTATATAGAATCTGTAGAACTCCTGGCAAACCAATCCCTGAAATTCATCCAATGGCGGACAATATGAACCTTGGGGGTGGGAATGGCCTAAACCAGAATCCACTAATGCCCCATACCCGTACCCTGCAAGACTACTACCGTCCCACTGCCTACACCTCCCCTTCCTATATCCTACTTCCTGCAACCGTGGCTAATTTCGAAATTAAGCCAAACATCATCCACATGCTGCCCACATATCATGGCCAATTAAATGAGAACCCCTATAGGCACCTACAAAATTTCCTAGAGGTTAACACAACCTTTAAACTTACACTATCTGATGACCAGGTGCGCCTTACGCTGTTCCCCTTCACCTTAAAAGATAGGGCCAAGGAATGGCTATACTCCCTTGAGCATAACTCTATTTCCACTTGGGAGGAACTTCAAGCTGAATTCCTCAAGAAATACTTTCCTGTGGGGCGGACCAATAAGATCCGCCATGAAATCATCACCTTTACCCAGACACCTAATGAACAATTCCATGAAAGCTGGGAGAGGATGAAATTCTTACTCCGGTCCTGTCCTCACCATGATGTGCCCAAGTGGCAATTAGTACAGAGATTTCATGAGGGTGTGTGTGATCAGCATAAGACCCTAATAGACGCCTCCTGTGGAGGCACATTCATGAAGAAAACCCCTGATGATGCTTGGGATCTACTAGAGGACCTGAGCAAAAACTCTCTACACAGTGCCACCCTCTATAGATCGGAAGGCCATATGCCTGGCGGGAGTGCCTCAAGGGGAGGCATGTATGATGTTAAAGCTACCACGAACCAAGAACACCAAGTGGCATCCCTTACTGAGAGGTTTGACCGGTTTTTCTCACAGACTCCACCTTATACCCCAACCTCTCAAGATGCCTGTGCCATCTGTGCCAGCCCTATGCACACTATTGTTGACTGCCCCTCAGCCTCCCAGTATCCTGATCTTGTCCAGGAGCACGTGATGTAAATTTTAATATAATACTCGCAAGCGCACGAATCTATAGCAGAATAGTGGCTACGAGGTCGATCCCTCAGAGACTTAGTAAGATATTCAACCTAATTCTAGAGTATGTAGCAAGTAGTAATGAAATGTAAAGTTCTAATTTTTATTTTCTTTTTAAGCAATCAATTGTTCAACTAAACTAAAAACACAGAAATTAACTAAACAAAAGATAAAATAATAAAGAAAAATCCTGTGTTCTGCTTTCAGTCCGTATGTAATCCCGTCCTGCTTTGCTCTCTCCTCCACCTTCAGCAACAGTCTCTCAACTGCACGCCTCAACCGTTCTGATCTTTCTCTCGAATAGAACAGAATAGTCCCCAATTCCAGCCTAATCCTCGCCAATTATATCCCTCAACAATTCAGTCCTTCTCAGCCAGGTCCTTTGTTTTCTCAAACCAGCAATCCTCTCTCTCGAGCAGCAGTTCTGGTTTGCTTCTTCTCTTCCTCGACAGATCCAGACTCCACCTACACAGCCAGCCTCTCTCTCGAGAAGCCCAGCCGTCCCCCGTCTGCACAGCACAACACAGAACCACCGGAACAGTTCTCCTCCTCCACCTTTAGCACAGCCAGCAAAAAAAACGAGTCCCCTTTCTCAGACAGAACAGCCGACAGCCCAACACAGAACCAGTACCTCCCTTCTCTAACCTCTACAGCCGAGCAGAATCTCTCCCGTCTGCACAGCACAACACAAAGACAGCCTCTGTCGCGCCGCACAGTGCACCGCCGGAACAATACTTCCTCTGCAAAGCTTCCCTTTCTATCACAGCCGTCCCCCTCTCGAGCAGCAACGCCGTCCCCAGACACAGCCACCACCGAACAGACCTTGTCTCTCCCTTCTTCCACAGGCAAACCGCCCGAAAGCCACCACTTTCGAACCGCCCTTTCTCCTCTCCGGCCGAGCACGAACAATCCCCAAAATTTGCAACTTTTCTTTTTTTTTCTTTTTCTTAATTAAAACCCGCCGTATCAATCTCAGCCGCCGGATCTTCGATCTCTTCATATGAGCTGATTGACGCGTATTTGTTAATCTGAAACATGGAGCTCTAAAACCTGCATAAATAAAAATAAATCATAATTAGACGCATAATAAAACATGAATCTATTAAAACCAATTAATGCATCTAAATAACTCAATTAAGCGCGTTTATTCATTAAACTCCAAATTATTCACTTAACACATATAAACATTAATCATCCTTATTTTAACTAAAAATACGACTAACAAATAGGTAAAAAGGCATATAAAAATGTGTATATTTTGCATATATCAAATACCCCCAAACCTACATTTTGCTAGTCCTCGAGCAAAACAAAACAAAACAAAACAAAGAAACCTAACTAATCCACTTTCGTAGGAAATCGCGATTGCATTTAGTGCATGCAACAAGCCTTTTAAACCCCCAGGTGTCCCTGGCTGGACGAGTGAAGTCTCGTGAGGGTTTGCAGCCATGCTACCCACAAACATGTATTTATGAAATCAACATATTTAATCTAAGTGTAAAAAGAAATGGAAAATCACTACAAAACAAACAATCCTAATATCCCTTCGAATGCAAACTGCAATGTTTAAGAAAATCAACCACATGTACTTGGATTTATAATCAACTGGAATATAGAAGCCCTCAAGTAAGTGGTTTTATTCTACACCTTCATCTTGGAAATTTCTGCTCAATAGGATATAGCATGATACTTTATATAGTAAAAGTGTAGAACATTGTAACAATACATTCTAAATCTCTGTTTTATACAGATCCAGTGTTACCCATTAACCAAAGAACATCAGAATCAACACAGCCGTCGTAATCTTTAGGTTCATGATAGCACAGATCTGCGCGCCTCCTTCGGGTCCAACATTCTAGATTTGAGAGGATAATACACCACAGACTTTTTTTTTTCTTTTCTGTTTTTTTTCGCTAGGACTGTGTAAGGCCTGACTTCAAGATGCTTAGGTTTAGCAATGACTCAGGCCAATGACTCCCAGCCAGTTGGCTTAGGGCATTAGGTTTTAAGTAGACCGCTTCGGGCCCGAGCATCAGCCCAAGTTAATCCTATAAAGTCAAGCAGCCCCTTTCTTTTATTCATTTTGTTTTCATTTTTCGCATTTTTGTTTTCATTATTCATATTTTAGCAATCTTTATTCCGTCCAGGCTGTATTATACTCTCAACCTATTTCCGGTTCCAATCCCTTGCCATAGCCAAGTAAATGGTCTATCATGATCTTTTAAGCTCAACAGACAACTACATATCATCCAATGACTATGACTAAAGACATCCCACTGAAGATTAGTATTCAACAAATCTCTAGATGGTATTACTTTATGTAACTAGTGTGTGTGAGTGAGTTTTATTAGCTCAAGCACATGTTCCAAGAGGACTGTAACAGAAAGATATGCTCAGTTAAGTTCTCTATCCTCCAGTATACTTACTCACACTTCCAATGCAAATTAATCTCTTAAAAATTGAAGTATGCATCATAAAGGGATAAACTATCAAAACCTAAGAAAATTTACTAACAAACAACCTAAAACTAAGTAAATTTTTATTTTTATTTTTATTTTATTTTTTTCAATTTTCAATTTTTTTTTTAATAAAAACCAAAGGAATACTACTTTTCTTTTCTACACCCCCAAACCTAAACGAAACATTGCCCTCAATGTTTACCAAAATAAATATCACAATAACGAGTAAAAGAAAAGGAGTGTAAGGAAAGAAATCACCTGAATGGAGATGCCTCATGGCAGATGTAGAGCATTGAAACACACAAACTAAGAATGAGGAGTAAGTACAAAATATGGAAAAAGAAAATACACCCCCAAACCTAGATTGTAGCATCCCCACACATGTATCAACAACCTAAATATTAAACAAAAAATAAAAAGTTATCAAAAAAACAAAAAATTTGGGTTGCCTCCCAAGAGCGCTAAGTTTCACGTCTTCAGCCAGACGTAACAAAAAATCATGTAGGAGCATTAGGTTCATCCAAATCTAGAACAGTCTCCTCTCTCTCAGTAAAACCCTCTAAATATGGTTTCAATCTTTGCCCATTAACTTTGAAAATAGTTCCATCTTTAGGGTTTTGAATGTCAACCGCTCCATGGGAAAATACTTTGTGCACAATGAAAGGTCCAGACCATCGGGAACGGAGCTTTCCTGGGAAAAGATGTAACCTGGAGTTATAAAGCAAAACTTTTTGACCGGGCTCAAATGACTTTCTCAATATTGACTGATCATGAAAAACTTTGGTCCTCGCTTTGTAAATCTTCGCATTCTCATAAGCCTCATTACGAATTTCGTCTAATTCATTGAGTTGCAATTTTCGAAGTGTTCCAGCCTTGTCCATATCAAAGTTAAAAGTTTTGATGGCCCAGTAAGCACGATGTTCTAATTCCACAGGTAAATGACAAGGTTTTCCAAATACAAGTCTATAGGGAGACATGCCAATTGGTGTCTTAAAAGCAGTACGGTAAGCCCACAATGAATCATTTAATCTGTCAGACCAATCTTTTCGGTCGGGACGAACCGTTTTCTCAAGAATGCGTTTAATTTCCCTATTTGAAACTTCTACTTGGCCACAAGTCTGCGGATGATATGGAGTTGCAATTTTATGAGTAATGGAGTACTTTTTCAGAAGTGAATCAAAAGCTTTATTGCAAAAATGTGTACCACCATCACTTATAATTGCACGAGGGGTTCCAAAATGAGAAAATATGTTTTCTTTCAAGAACCGAACCACCACTTTGTGATCATTTGTTTTGCAG
Source organism: Houttuynia cordata (assembly GCA_039654745.1). NCBI lineage: Eukaryota > Viridiplantae > Streptophyta > Magnoliopsida > Piperales > Saururaceae > Houttuynia > Houttuynia cordata. The sequence goes on from CM077504.1 coordinate 6,322,963, forward strand.
GGAATGGCCTCTACCCATTTGGAAACATAATCTACAGCAACGAGGATATAGAGATAACCAAACGATGGAGGAAATGGGCCCATGAAGTCAATACCCCAAACATCAAAAAGTTCAACAATCAGAATGTTAGTAAGGGGCATCATGGACCTACGTGATAATGTACCCATACGTTGGCATCTGTCACATTTTGTGCAAAATTCATGAGTGTCTTTGAATAAAGTAGGCCAATAAAAAACCACTCTGCAAAATTTTTGCAGCAGTCTTTTTCACACCGAAATGGCCACCACATGCATGAGCATGGCAAAAAGAAATGATACTATCAACCTCATGCTCCGGCACACATCTCCTAATGATTTGATCTGGACAATACTTGAATAGGTATGGGTCATTCCAGAAAAAATGCTTAACCTCGGTGAAGAATTTGGATTTATCTTATTTTGTCCAATGTTCAGGAAGTTGAGTTGTGACAAGATAATTAACAATATCAGCATACCTAGGCAATTGAGAGACAGCAAAAGTTGTTCATCAGGGAATGACTCATTCAAAGGTAAGTGTTCCTCAGCAGACTCGTCAATAAGTCTAGACAAGTGATCAGCAACAACATTTTCAGAACCTTTCTTATCTCTTATCTCAGTATCAAATTCTTGAAGTAATAGGACCCAACGAATTAAACGAGGTTTAGTGTCTTTCTTTGAAAGAAGATATTTCAAAGCTGCATGATCTGAAAACACTATGACCTTGGATCCTAAGAGATATGATCGGATCTTATCTAGAGCAAAAACTACAGCCAACAACTCTTTTTCTGTAGTAGAATAATTGAGCTGAGCATCATTGAGAGTTCTACTTGCATAATAGATGACATGGGGTATCTTATTCACCCGCTGCCCCAAGACAGCTCCAACCGCATAATCGGATGCATCACACATAAGCTCAAAAGGTAAATTCCAGTCCGGTGGTTGGATGATGGGTGCAGATGTGAGAAATTACTTGAGTTGATCAAACGCTTTAGAGCAATCATCATCAAAGACAAAAGGAGTTTCTTTAGCAAGCAAATTGCACAACGGTCTTGAGATTTTGCAAAAGTCTTTGATGAATCTTCTGTAAAACCCAGCATGACCAAGAAAAGATCGAACCTCCCTTACTGATTTTGGTGGAGGCAGACTTGAAATTAAGTCAACTTTGGCCTTATCAACTGCAATTCCTTTATTAGAAATAACATGCCCCAGAACTATCCCTTGACGAACCATAAAGTGACATTTCTCCCAATTTAGCACAAGATTTGTTTCTTTACACCTTGCCAAGACAAGAGACAGGTGGTGTAAACATTCATCAAAAGAGGATCCAAACACCGAGAAGTCATCCATAAAAATTTTAAGAAATCGCTCAACCATATCTGAAAATATGCTCATCATGCACCGCTGGAATGTGGCGGGTGCATTACATAACCCAAATGGCATGCGACGATATGCATATGTTCCAAAAGGACAAGTGAATGTGGTCTTTTCTTGATCCTCTGGAGCAATGGGAATTTGATTGTAGCCTGAATAGCCATCTAAAAAGCAATAGTAGCTATGACCAGCAAGTCTCTCAAGCATTTGATCAATGAATGGCAAAGGAATGTGGTCTTTCCTTGTGACCGAGTTCAATTTTCTGTAGTCAATACAAACTCGCCACCCAGTGGTCATTCGGGTGAGGACTAATTCATTATTATCATTTTTGACTACTGTGATTCCTGACTTCTTAGGAACAACCTGAACTGGGCTGACCCAAGTGCTATCTGATATGGGGTAAATGATGCCAACATCTAACAATTTTAGCACCTCGGTTCTGACGACCTCCTTCATATTAGGGTTAAGTCTGCGTTGCATTTCACGGGAAGATTTTGCATGCTCCTCAAGGTAAATGTGATGCATACACAGAGCAGGACTTATACCCTTAATGTCTGCTATTGTCCACCCCAAAGCTGTCTTATGTTCACGAAGAACATCAAGTAACTTGCCTTCCTGTTCTGAATTAAGGTCTGAAGAGATGATAACAAGCAAGGTAACAGTAGAACCTAAAAACGCATATTTAAGTGTATCTGGTAATGGCTTTAGGTCAAGTTGGGGTGGTTTTTCAATAGATGGTACAAGTTTAGACTCGGGAACTGGAAGAGGTTCCACCCTGGCTGTCCATTTGGTCGGGTCTAATATAGGGGTAGAGTCAAGCAATGCATTGACGTCTCTAATGGACCCATCGATGTCAAAGTCTAAGCCAAAATGAGTTAAACATGTTTGGAGGGGATCATCATTTAAAACAGTTTGCAGAGATTCTTCTACTAAACTTTCAATCATATTCACTGCAAAAGAATCATCCGTCTCTGGGGGTTGTTGTCTAACATTAAAGACATTGAGTTTGACCTTTAAATTGCCAAAAGACAACTTCATAACCCCATTTCTACAATTTATTATGGCATTGGATGTGGCTAAGAATGGCCTTCCCAAAATCACAGGAATCTGACTACCAGGATTCTGCACAGGTTGGGTATCTAAGACAATAAAGTCTACTGGGAAGTAAAATTTATCCACCTGAACCAGAACATCCTCAATAACACCGCGTGGGACTTTAACTGATCTGTCCGCAAGTTGCAGTGTTATGGTAGTCGGTTTCAACTCTCCTAACCCAAGTTGCTCATAAACAGAGAATGGCAGCAAATTTACACTAGCTCCTAAGTCCAATAATGCCCTCTCCACCTTATGGTCTCCTATAACGCATGAAATTGTGGGACATCCTGGATCTCTAAACTTAGGAGGAGTGTTATGCTTAAGAATTGAGCTAACTTGTTCAGTGAGAAACACTTTCTTGTGTGCATTCAATTTTCTTTTCTGGGTGCACATGTCTTTTAAGAATCTTGCATAAGCGGGAACTTGCTTAATAGTATCGAGCAATGGAATATTGATTTGCACTTTCTTAAAAATTTCCATTGTCTCATCAAGTTTGTTCCCTTGAGATGTTTTTGCAAGTCTTTGAGGAAAAGGTGCCTTGGGTATATAGGGTGGAATATGGCTCGACTCAGGACATGAAGAAGCTTCTAGGCTCTTCTTCGATGTATCAGGACTCACGTCTGGTCTAGTGGTGCTCTCTTGGTCCTCACCCTTTCTAGCGGTTGTGTCTATGGCAGTCTTAGGTAGTTCAACATTGTTGTCAATCTGTTTTCCACTCCTAAGTGTAGTTATGGCTTTTATTTGCGCTGGAGGTTGGTCTTGACAAGAATTAGATCCCACTTCAAATTGTCCTTTGGGATTAGCTACAGGTTGACTAGGGAACCTACCTTTTTCCCTCTCATTTAATGCAGAAGCCAATTGACCCATTTGAAGTTCCAGCTTCGCAATTGCTTGCTAGTTGGCATGTAACGAATGTTGGGTATCTTTTTGAAATTGTAGAGAGCTTTGCATGAACAAATTCAACGTATCCTCAAGAGATGGTTTCTTGGGTTGTGTAGGGAATGTTTGAACTTGTTGATGGTAAGATTGATTGGGAGGGTACCCTGGAGGTCCTCCTTGATGCGGTCCTTTGGACCATGAAAAATTGGGATGCCTTGCCCAATCTGGGTTATAAGTTTCCGAATATGGGTTATTACCAGGTCGAGGGAAGGCATTTATAGCATTAGCCTGATCACTATTGTATTCCACTCCAGAGGTGTTAGAGGGACAGTTTTGTGTGACATGGGAGTGGTTAGAGCAAATAGCACACACATTGACATGTGATGGCATTTGGGGCCCACCAGCAGACATCAACGCATCAAAACATTGTGTCAGGCGGTCTATCTTGGAAATCAAATGTGCATTATTGTCTACCTCATATACGCCTCCTTTCTTTTGAAAAGGAAACGTTCTGTCAACTCTACTTGAGCAATCCCATTGCTGAGAATTCTCTTCATCATAACTGACCCACCACTAGCGGCATCAACCATTTGACGGTTCTGAGGTGTTAAATCGTCATAGAAAAATTGAACCTGTTGCCACTTTAAAAATCCATGGTGTGGACACTTAAGGAGCAAATTCTTCCATCTTTCCCAACACTCATAAAAGTGCTCACCCTCCTTCTGCATGAAATTTGTAATTTCTCTACGAAGGGCATGAGTTTTATGAACAGGGAAGAATTTGTTCAAAAAATTTTCAGCTAATTGATCCCAACTCCTAATTGTTCCAACTTCTAAAGAGTTCAACCATGCTTTCGCTTTTTCTTTCAAAGAAAAGGGAAAGAGGCGCAACCTAACAGATTCATCAGAGAAATTTTGGAATTTAAATGTAGCACAAATGTCAAGGAACTCTTTAACATGATTATAGGAATCTTCTTTATTGGAACCATAGAATGTGGGCAAGAGTTGCATCACCCCTGGTTTCAACTCAAAGTGGTGTGCCGTGGTGAGCGGCAACACTATGCAGGAAGGTGAGTTGAATTGAATGGGGGATGAATAATCTTTTAATGTCTTCCTCACATTCTCATTTTCCATGTTACCTAATTGATTTGTAACATCCATTGTATGTTTGAGTCTTGCTTTAAAAGTTCTTTCAATTTCTAGGTCAAGAGGTGCAAGCTTTTCACCCAGTGACCGACGACCAAGCATACACTAATTAACGGCACTAAAAATTAAATACCTAAAATAAACCTAAAAATCGCAACCAACTCAAGCATGCAATCACAGAAAGCAATATAAAAAATACCAAACACCTAGAAAATTTAAAAGAGAAGGTAAAAGAATGTAAACGAGGGGAAGGGGTGGCCCTTCCAACGTTGGCAAGAATTCCACGTCTTCTCTTACTCCTACAAAAAGACAAAACACTAATAAGCAACAAAAATTAAACTAAATTGAATTGAAACTAAACTACTCTAAGAATTCGGTAAATTATCCTACGTAGTCCCCGGCAACGGCGCCAAAAACTTGATGTAAATTTTAATATAATACTCGCAAGCGCACGAATCTATAGCAGAATAGTGGCTACGAGGTCGATCCCTCAGAGACTTAGTAAGATATTCAACCTAATTCTAGAGTATGTAGCAAGTAGTAATGAAATGTAAAGTTCTAATTTTTATTTTCTTTTTAAGCAATCAATTGTTCAACTAAACTAAAAACACAGAAATTAACTAAACAAAAGTTAAAATAATAAAGAAAAATCCTATGTTCTGCTTTCAGTCCGTATGTAATCCCGTCCTGCTTTGCTCTCTCCTCCACCTTCAGCAACAGTCTCTCAACTGCACGCCTCAACCGTTCTGATCTTTCTCTCGAATAGAACAGAATAGTCCCCAATTCCAGCCTAATCCTCGCCAATTATATCCCTCAACAATTCAGTCCTTCTCAGCCAGGTCCTTTGTTTTCTCAAACCAGCAATCCTCTCTCTCGAGCAGCAGTTCTGGTTTGCTTCTTCTCTTCCTCGACAGATCCAGACTCCACCTACACAGCCAGCCTCTCTCTCGAGCAGCCCAGCCGTCCCCCGTCTGCACAGCACAACACAGAACCACCGGAACAGTTCTCCTCCTCCACCTTTAGCACAGCCAGCAAAAAAAACGAGTCCCCTTTCTCAGACAGAACAACCGACAGCCCAACACAGAACCAATACCTCCCTTCTCTGACCTCTACAGCCGAGCAGAATCTCTCCCGTCTGCACAGCACAACACAGAGACAGCCTCTGTCGCGCCGCACAGTGCACCGCCGGAACAATACTTCCTCTGCAAAGCTTCCCTTTCTATCACAGCCGTCCCCCTCTCGAGCAGCAACGCCGTCCCCAGACATAGCCACCACCGAACAGACCTTGTCTCTCCCTTCTTCCACAGGCAAACCGCCCGAAAGCCACCACCTTCGAACCGCCCTTTCTCCTCTCCGGCCGAGCACGAACAATCCCCAAAATTTGCAACTTTTCTTTTTTTTTCTTTTTCTTAATTAAAACCCGCCGTATCAATCTCAGCCGCCGGATCTTCGATCTCTTCATATGAGCTGATTGACGCGTATTTGTTAATCTGAAACATGGAGCTCTAAAACCTGCATAAATAAAAATAAATCATAATTAAAAGCATAATAAAACATGAATCTATTAAAACCAATTAATGCATCTAAATAACTCAATTAAGCGCGTTTATTCATTAAACTCCAAATTATTCACTTAACACATATAAACATTAATCATCCTTATTTTAACTAAAAATACGACTAACAAATAGGTAAAAAGGCATATAAAAATGTGTATATTTTGCATATATCAGCACGTCAACCTTGCACAAACCTATCCTAGAGCCAATAACCCCTACTCAAATACCTATAACCCGGGGTGGCGAAATCATCCCAATTTCGCCTGGAAACAACCCAACTAGGGGCCCTCTTTCAATCAGGCCCCAAGACAAGAATTCTCAAACCCAACTCAGTCTTACCAACTAGCTCACTTGTCAACACAGAGAGTTGACAAGTGAGCTAAGAACCCAAGCCCAGCTTGTCCATTCCCATACACAATCTATTGCCAAAATAGAAACCCAATTACGACAGCTGGCCCAATCTATGAACCGAAGGGAAGTAGGAACCTTACCCAGCCAACCAAAGCAAAACCCTAGAGGCCAGTTCGCCGTTGAAGGTACCCATTATCCAAATGAGCAGGTGCAAGCTGTTACTACCCTAAGAAATGGAAAACAAGTTGACAATCAGGTTAGGGACCCAACCATTGTGAGTGAGGACACTCCCCTTGAGAAACAGAACCAACCCACTCCTACTATGCCTGATCCTGTTAGTCTCCCACCACAGACGGATGTCCCAGCTGAACCCACCAATGAAAATTCCAATATCCCTAGGGCTCCTTTCCCTCAATGCCTCAACCAACCCTCCCCGTTTAGTAAGTCCCACCAACGAATGGAGGAAATGTTAGAGGTGTTCAAGTAGGTTAAGATCAATCTTCCCCTCTTAGATGCCATCAAACAAGTACCTTCCTATGCCAAGTTCCTGAAAGACCTGTGTACCCAAAAGAGGAAAACCAAATCCCATGTCACCCAAAAGGTCTTTTTGACCAACCAAGTAAGCTCTCTACTAACCAGTGATATGCCACCTAAATTTAAGGACCCAGGTGTCCCTTTTATATCCATTGTTATAGGTGACCATACCATTAGCCGAGCTCTCTTGGACTTAGGGGCCAGTGTCAACCTCCTCCCTTACTCAGTGTATGAACAACTTGGCTTAGGAGAGTTACAGCCCACCTCAGTCACCCTTCAGTTAGCAGACCGATCCATTCGCAGACCTAGAGGTGTTATAGAAGACGTTCTCGTTGGAGTTGACCGGTTCTACTTTCCTGTTGATTTTGTCGTCTTAGACATGGAACCTGTTGCCAACTCCAAATCCCAAATTCCTGTTATCATGCGCCGCCCTTTCCTAGCCACAGCCGATGCCACCATTAACTGTAGGTCAGGGCTTATGAACGTCTCCTTTGGGAACATGAAAATTAAATTAAACATCTTTAGTGCTTCCCAACAACCCTCGAGTGAAGCTGAGTGCCTTGTGGTTGACGACTTAGATGACCTCGTCCAGGAATACCTTCCCTTTGTTGTACTTAAGGATGCCCTCGAGCACACCCTTTTCTATGACAGGATCGATCAATATGAGGGCATACCTGACCTTGAGGAGGTCCATCACCATTTAGTGGCTGCCCTATACCCTGGACATATCCCATGGCGACCCCATCCTGACCCTCTCCCTGTGTCTACCGCCCCACCACTAAAACCTTCCATCGAAACCCCACCCAACCTTGAACTAAAAACCCTTCCTAGCTCCCTCAAATATGTCTTCCTAGGACCCCACAACACCTTCCTGTAATTATCTCATCTAGCCTATCTATTGATCAGGAAGCCCAGTTGTTGGAGATCCTTACCACACACCGGCGAGCTATAGGATGGACAGTAGCCGACCTCCGGGGTATAGACCCCTCTGTGTGCATGCATTGCATAAACCTGGAGGACCAGGCTAAACCTTCTAGGGAGGGGCAGAGACGATTGAACCCACACATGAGAGAAGTGGTGATGAAAGAGGTAGTGAAATTGTTAGACGCAGGTATCATATACCCTATCTCGGACAGCGAGTGGGTGAGCCCCATCCAGGTCGTCCCTAAGAAATCAGGCATCACGGTGAAACCAAACTCAGAGGGTGAACTTGTGCCAATAAGAGAGACCACGGGCTGGCGGGTATGCATTGATTATAGGATGCTGAACTCCAATACCCGTAAGGACTATTTCCCTCTCCCATTCATTGACCAAATCCTAGAGAAACTAGCGGGCCAAGAGTTTTATTGCTTTTTAGATGGGTACTCAGGATATAATCAAGTGCCAGTTTTTCCAAGGGATCAGGAAAAGACGACTTTTACATGCCCCTTCGGTACATTTGCGTATCGAAGAATGCCTTTTGGTCTTTGTAATGCCCCTGCTACATTTCAGCGATGCATGATGTCCATTTTTTTCGACATGATTGATAAATTTTTAGAAGTTTTCATGGACGATTTTTCGGTGTTCGGCACTTGTTTTGATGAATGCTTGCATAACATTGCTTTGGTTTTAAAACGTTGTGAGGAAACAAATTTAGAGTTAAGTTGGGAAAAGAGCCATTTCATGGTTCAACAGGGGATTATGCTTAGACATGTTATATCAAAAAAGGGTATAGAGGTTGACAAGGCCAAGGTTGACCTGATTGCTAATTTACCACCGCCTACATCAGTTAAGCAAATACGGTCTTTCCTTGGCCATGCAGGGTTTTATCGCCGATTTATCAAAGATTTTAGCAAGATATCACGTCCATTATGCCACCTTCTCGGTCAAGACATGCCATTTGACTTTGATGATTCGTGCAAAGATGCTTTTACAAAGCTCAAAACCCTCCTCTCTAGCTCCCCCATCATTAAGCCCCCTGACTATACACTGCCCTTCGAGATAATGTGTGACGCATCGAATTTTGCTGTAGGGGCAGTGTTAGGCCAACGCATCAACAAAATTCCTCATGTTATATACTATGCTAGCAAGACACTCACTGATGCTCAATTGAATTATACCACCACTGAAAAAGAGTTGCTTGCTGTTGTGTTTGCATTAGATAAATTCAGGTCATATCTCTTGGGGAGTAAAATCATTATTTTCTCTGATCATGCAGCCTTGAGGTACCTTCTTTCGAAGAAGGATGCTAAGCTGAGGCTGATCCGTTGGATCTTACTCCTGCAGGAATTTGACTTTGAAATTAAAGATAAAAAGGGTTCTGAGAATGTCGTGGCTGATCATCTATCCAGAATTCCTATTCCTGATCTGCATAGTCATGACCCTTTGAGAGATTCATTCCCTGATGAGCAGCTTTTTGCTGTCTCCACTACTTCTCCACCTTTGTTTGCACATATTGTGAATTATCTTACTGTGGGTCAAATCCCAACCTTTTGGTCTAAACATGATAAAGATTTATTTTTCTCTCGAGTCAAACATTACTATTGGGATGACCCTGACCTATTTAAGATATGTGCTGATCAAGTCATAAGACGATGTGTCCCCGAGAGTGAGTTTCATAGCATCCTATATTTTTGTCACTCTCAGGCCTGTGGTGGACACTTCGGTGGTAAGAAAACTATGGCCAAAGTACTTCAAAGCGGTTTTTATTGGCCAACTCTATTTAAAGACGCTCATGCTTATTGTCAATCTTGCGATAGGTGTCAAAAACTAGGAGCTTTGTCTAAAAGGAATATGATGCCCCTACAACCAATTTTGATTGTTGATTTATTTGATGTTTGGGGTATTGATTTTATGGGACCTTTTCCACCATCTTTTGGTCATACATATATTCTTGTTGCTGTTGATTATGTGTCTAAGTGGATTGAAGCTATTGCCACTAGGACCAATGACCAAAAAGTTGTGCTGGACTTTCTGAAATCTAACATTTTTAGCAGGTTTAGAACTCCTCGAGCTATTATTAGTGACGGTGGTTCTCATTTTTGTAACAGGTCTTTTGAAGCTCTTCTCAAGAAATATTCTGTCACCCACAAGGTTGCCACACCATATCATCCTCAGACGAGTGGCCAAGTGGAGGTTTCAAATCGCCAAATCAAGCATATTCTTGAAAAGACGGTTCGCCCCGATAGAAAGGATTGGTCCTTGCGACTGAATGATGTATTATGGGCCTACCGGACAGCTTTCAAAACCCCGATTGGTATGTCTCCCTACCGATTGGTATATGGAAAAGCTTGTCATTTACCTGTTGAGTTGGAACATCGAGCGTATTGGGCTATTAAGGCGTACAACTTTGATATGGATAAAGCCGGTGAGCAGCGAAAACTCCAACTGAGTGAGTTAGAGGAGATGTGTTTTGATGCATATGAGAATGCCAAACTCTACAAGATGAGGACCAAGGCTGTACATGACAAGATGATTTCGAGGAAATCTTTTCATCCTGATCAGAAGGTGTTACTCTATAATTCGCGGCTACACTTATTCCCTGGGAAACTTCGTTCTCGGTGGTATGGCCCTTACATTGTGAAACAAGTCTACTCTCATGGAGCGGTTGAGATTTATAATCCAAAGGATGGGACTACATTCAAAGTCAATGGTCACCGATTGAAACCATATCTCGAGGCCGTGACAGATATTGATGTGATGATTGTCTACTTGGATGATCCGGCAATTACAGATTGATTGTGGCTACGTCTGGCTGAAGACGTTAAACTTAGCGCTTGGTGGGAGGCAACCCACGTATTCAGGTGTATTCTCTCCTTTCTCTCCTTTTCTTTGTTATATGCTCATTGTCATGCTATAGTTTGTTAATATTTAGGACAATGTTCATACTAGGTTTGGGGGAGAGGATATGCTTAAAAAAAAAATCGAAGAACAGTAGATACGATCGATCAGATATTTACGATCGATCGATATCCGATCGACGCCTTATATTGGCGATCGATCGCGATGCGGTACATCAACACCGTTCATCTTCAATCTAACGGGCGCTGTTTCTGATTTACATTACGATCGATTGGATAAAATAGCGATCGATCGCGGGTCGTCTTCCTCGCGCATAAATCCCGGACGGCCGCGGCGAGAGAAATCTATTTCCGCTCGCCGCCGCCGTTTCCGACCTGTGTTTGAGCTGAAACTCCGGCCCCCCGAAGGATTTTTGCACGTATAATCCAGATCCGGTGTCTGTTTCCGTGATTTTCCACTCCTTTCATCGCAATCACTCCTTTTTCTTCCGGTAAGCCGAAACTTAAAAACTCGATTTTTCTTAGTTTCCGGTAGATATTCTTGCGATTACTCTCATGCATTACCTTATAATGACTATTGTGATGCTTATGCATGATTTTCAGCCTCTGATTCTTCGATTTTAGGTGTTTAATTTAATTTTTAGGTTTGTGTTCTTGCGGTGAACAGTGTTTTCTATTTTAAAAAAAAAAATTCGAAATCTGATTTTTGAATCCCTTTCATGCATACTTCTATATTGATGATTGAGATTTTGTTATGCATGATGATTCCTTTCGATTTCCTAAGTTTTCATAAATTTTTTTTATTTTATTTTTATTTTTTATTCTTTTTATTATTTTTAAGAAATTTATTATTATTTTCAAAAAAAATCCGAAAATTGTGAAGTGGATCTGTTATTATATACTTGCTGTGCTGTTAAGTATTGCAATTACCTGCTGCATATTCTTGTACCTTGATTGAATTTTCACTATTATCTTTGGTTTTCAGGTACAATGCCTCAGAAATCCGTCGCGCACAAACGCCATAGGGGTGAGGCTTCTTCATCACGTCCTGTTCCTTCCACCCGTCCACCTGAACCTGCTGCACCGCCACGGCCCATCCAGTATGAGAGGCAGGTGGTCCTCAACCCGGTTATTCCCGATCTTCCAACTCAGCGATGGATTGAGGACCGGCCGGATTGGGTGAACTATTTCACCCATATTGCGGCAAAAAGGCAGAATGCGTTCGCAATGGTCCACGAGGACCCGGTGCGGGAATTTTATGCAAATGGTACCATAGAAGACAACGATAATCCCGAGCAGGTGACCATTGAGAGTGTAGTATGTGGTGTTCCTATCCGAGTCCGAGTTGCCGATATTGCGAGTGCTATGGGATGTGACCGAGGTACGATTCATCACCCTGATTTTAATGGATATCAGTTTCCTCCGTACCGGAATATCACAGGGCGATTGATGGGGTCTGCCGTAGGACCTGGGACCTCTACTTGGCTGGCCGCCATTAGCATGCGATCGGAGTTTCGCTTTGCCTTTTTAATTCTACAGCATGACGTCTGGTCAGCCATGAAGGAAAAAGTCGACCGAACTATGACGGATTTACTTTATGTATTCGGTGACGATACTCGGCGCCGTGATCTTGACCTCCCTTCATTCGTCTTTGGCCGGATGAAGCAAATGATGGTGGGCCGAAAAGACGAGAGGTTACCGTACCCCTACATTTTAGAGCGAGTATTTCTGACTCAGGGGGTGCATTTTCTTGAGCATTCTCGAGTATCTCATGGATTGGGGCCCATTGGAGTAGATGCGTATAACCGTATAATGGGCCATACACGACGCGGGTGGCCACGAGCTCCCCGTCTTGAGGACCACGCTGAGATACCTGAGGGTGAGCCTGGTCAACCCCCATGGGCGACGATGCAGCAGCAAATCAGCGATCTCACTGGCCATGTGCAGGAGATTCGCCAGTCACAGCAGGAGATTCGCCAGTCCCAGCAGGTGCTTATGGACTCCCAGCATGCTATTACGGAACGTCTCGACTCCATAGGCGATTTTCTTCATGCATTGCATTTTCCTCCAGGCGATGGTGATGGCGATGATCGGGATTTCTAGTCCACTTCCTCCTAGTGTTTTCCTTCCTCTTTCTCTCTTTTCCTTTTTTATGATCATTGTATTTTGTCTTTCATTGTGCATTGAGGTCAATGCTTATATTAGGTTTGGGGGAGAGGATGTGCTTCATTGTAAAATCAGAAAAGGAACATAAAAAAAAATTGTGAAATTTGTTTTTAAGTTGGTAAGTGCACAAGGCATTGGATTTTAAGTTGATTGTTAGCATTTTGTTAGGTTTTGATAGTTTATCCCATAATAATGCATGTTACAATTCTTAGGAGATTAATTTACGTTGGAAGTGTGAGTAAGTATACTGGAGGATAGATACACTTAACTAAGCATATCTTTCTGTTACAGTCCTCTTGGAATAGGTGCTTGAACTAAGAAAACTCACTCACACACACTAGTACATAAAGTAATACCATCTAGAGATTTGTTGAATGCTAATCTACAGTGGGATGTCTTTAGTCATAGTCATTGGATGATGTGTAGTTGTCTGTTGAGCTTAAAAGATCATGATAGACCATTTACTTGGCTATGGCAAGGGATTGGAACCGGAAATAGGTTGAGAGTATAATACAGCCTGGACAAAATAAAGATGTGCTTGAAAATATATGTGCTGAAAATAAAAATGCGAAAAAATAAAAACAAAATGAAAGAAAGGGGGCTGCTTGACTTTATAGGATTACACAGTCCTAGCGAAAAAAAAAAGTATGTGGTGTATTATCCTCTCAAATCTAGAATGTTGAACCCGAATGAGGCGCGCAGATTTGTGCTATCATGAACCTAAAGATTACGATAACTATGTAGATTCTGATGTTCTTTGGTTAATGGGTAACACTGGATCAGTATAAACAGAAATTTAGAATGAATTGCTACAATGTTCTACACTTTCTACTATTTATGTTATCATGCTATATTATATTGAGCAGAAATTTCCAAAATGAAAGTGTGGAATAAAACCACTTACTTGAGGGCTTATATATTCCTGTTGATTATGAACCAAGTACATGTGGTTGATTTTCTTAAGCATTGTAGTGTGCATTTGTCGGGATAATAGGTTCTTTGTTTTGGAATGTTTTAATTTTTGCTTTATTTTTCCACTTAGGTTAATTAGTTTCATAAATACATGTTTGTGGGTAGCAAGGCTGCAAACCCTCACGAGACAACACTCGTCCTACTAGGGACACCTAGAGGTTTAACAGCTTGTTGCATACGCTCAATGCAATCGTGTTCCCTACGAAAGTGGTGTTTACTTTTATGCATTAGTTCTTTTAGTCGATTGTTTGATTTTGTTTTGTTTTGTTTTGCTAGGGACTAGCAAAATCTAGGTTTGGGGGTGTGATCTAGTCATGAAATATGTGTTTTATTATCTCCTAAACTTATGTTTATGCTAGTGTTTGATTAGAATAACTACTACTTTAATATAGTTTTTGGTTTTTGTAGGAAACAAGAGTAATACACATAAATGAGGAGAAAAGTAACTCGAATGGTTAAATTATCATAACTTCGTCTACAAATATCGGATTGGACTGATTCAAGCTTCATGCAAGAAGTCAGCTTTCCAACGCCACTAACCACGCGCAATTCGGAGTTCGGGACAGAAAGTTATAGCTATTTGAAGTTCATGAATCGTAACTACGATCGATCGTCTATCAATGCGATCGATCGCCAGAGCCGCAAAAGCAGTACATTAGAGAAAATGATCGATCGGCACAAAAACGATCGATCGTATCTACTGGAATTTTTCAATCGCGCAAGACAGTAACTACGATCGATCGGTATCATACGGCGTCGATCGGCAAAGCGATCGATCAGAGGAAAATAATGAAGGAATTGCGATCGATCGGATAGCGAACGATCGTCAATACGTACGATCGATCGCCATCTGCGGCAAACCGAAATAAGACCTATTTCGACTTGGATTTGGAAGGGGACTTCGTGATTTCTCTTCACTATTATAAATAGGCCTTATGGGAGAACATATTGGGCATTCAACCTTGGAGAACCAGAGCTTTATTGGAGGCTAGAGAGGAGCAAGAGAAGGAGTCTTTTGGAGCAAAGAAGAAGAAGGATTCATGACGATGGATCTACATAAACAGGTTTTTCTTTTCTCTCTTTCTATGTGTAACTAAACTTTTATTCAAGGCTTGATGAAGCCCTAGATGTGTATTGCTACTCTTGATAGTTTAATTTTATACAGTTGACTATGATTTATGCTTAATGCGATTTTATGAGTTTCTTTTGAGTGCTTGACCATAGACTTGATTGATTTGCATGAAATTAGATCTTTTCAATTCTTGCGCTTAGCTAAAAGTAAGCTGGTGTTAATTCTATGCCCGACCAAGGATAGAGTTATCTACATTAATTTTTTAGTGGATGAACTCTCGTGTCCGACCAAGAACGTGAGTGAATTCATTGTGATTTGTGTGTCTGACCATGAACACAAATTACCATATCATGTCAATGAATGCTTAATAATAATTGAGAGTAGTAATTGCATGTCTAGTGGTGGATTCTCTGCCTTGATATTTCTCCATATTGATTAAATCTCAACTAAATTAGTTAAAGTTTAGTGCTTTTCTTTAGATTAAACTAAAAATTGCTGCTTTTCTTGAGTTTGGTAAAGTATTCACCGTTCCTGAGGTTCGACAACCCTTATTAATACTCACCATAGTACAATTGCCTTGTGCACTTGCAAGGGTTTTATATTTAAACGATCACAAGACAGTAACTACGATCGATCGGTATCATACGGCGTCGATCGCCAAAGCGAACGATCGTCCATACGGAGCGATCGATCGCCGTGTGCGGCAAACCGAAATAAGACCTATTTCGACTTAGATTTGGAAGGGGACTTCGTGGTTTCTCTTCACTCTTATAAATAGGCCTTATGAGAGTACGTTTTGGGCACCACATATTCAGCCCTTGGAGACTTTTGAGCAAAATTGGAGGCTAGAGCAAAGAAGAGAAGAAGATGAAGAACATAATTGTGATTTCTCTTCCGATGCGAGGCTAAACACCTTTCCAAGGCGTAGATGAAGCCCAATAATCTGGTTGTATAGTTTTTTTTCTCTCATCTTATGTTTTTACTCTAATTGGTGTATGGATTTTATTGTGTAATCACCGTTAATTCAATAAAGATTTGTTCTTTGTACTCGAGAGAGACAAGAGTGAATTCTTGTGAGTTTCAATCCGAAGAATACTTGCATATCCGAGAGGAACGTGAGTAGACTGAGATGTTATATATCAATAAAATTTCATTGGTTTATACTCGAGAGAGATAGATCACAATTCCATATTTTAATTGTTTTATGTGTTACATCCGAGAGGAGAGCACTATATTTTGAGTTGACAAGTGTATGTCCGAGAGGAATATGCTAGCCAATTAGAAATCTTTATTCAAAAGAGAGAGAAAAACGATACACTAGTTTATTGTGGTGGATTCGAAGCCTTGGTCTTCTCTATATTGATTAAATCTCACTTAGTTTAGTTAAAGTTCATTGCTTTCTTAGTCTAGAATCAACATTGCTACTTTCTTTTGAATTTGGTAAATCATTAATCCGTCCCTGAGGTTCGACAACCCTTTAATACTCACCGTAGTACAATTGCTTTGTGCACTTGCAAGGGTTTTATATTTAAACGATCAAGTTTTTGGCGCCATTGCCGGGGACGGCATAATAGTTTACTAAATTCTTAGCATAGTTAGTTTTAGAGTAGTTTAGTTTAAGTTAGATATCTTTTTAGTAGTTTAATTGCATTCTTCTTCTTTTGCAGGATTAAGAGAGGACGCTGATTTTCGTCATCGTTGGAAGGGCCATCCCTTCCCACTGTTTGCACTCTCTTAACTCTCTTTTAGATAAATTTGGGTGCTTGGTGTTTTTTTTTCTTTGTGGGATTGCATAACGTGCTAGTTGTCGCTATTAGGTTGCTAGTTGTCGCTATCTAGGGTTGATGCTTGCTAGTTGTCGCTATTAGGATTGCACAGGTTTTGTTTGATTTTTATTGTGCATGCATGGTCGTCAACCCCTGAACCCCGACCTTGCCTTTGATCCTGATTCTGAGCGCCTATATAGAATCCGTAGAACTCCTAGCAAACCAATCCCTGAAATTCATCCAATGGCGGACAACATGAACCTTGGGGGTGGGAATGGCCTAAACCAGAATCCACTAATGCCTCATGCCCGTACCCTGCAAGACTACTACCGTCCCACTGCCTACACCTCCCCTTCTTGTATCCTACTTCCTACAAACGTGGCTAATTTTGAAATTAAGCCAAACATCATCCAGATGCTGCCCACATACCATGGCTAATTAAATGAGAACCCCTATAGGCACCTACAAAATTTCCTGGAGGTTAACACAACCTTTAAACTTACACTATCTGATGACCAGGTGCGCCTTAGGTTGTTCCCCTTCACCTTAAAAGATAGGGCCAAGGAATGGCTATACTCCCTCGAGCATAACTCTATTTCCACTTGGGAGGAACTTCAGGCCGAATTCCTCAAGAAATACTTTCCTGTGGGGCGGACCAATAAGATCCGCCATGAAATCATCACCTTTACCCAGACACCTAATGAACAATTCCATGAAAGCTGGGAGAGGATGAAATCCTTACTCCGGTCCTATCCCCACCATGATGTGCCCAAGTGGCAATTAGTACAGAAATTTCATGAGGGTGTGTGCGATCAGCATAAGACCCTAATAGACGCCTCCTGTTGAGGCACATTCATGAAGAAAACCCCGGATGATGCTTGGGATCTATTAGAGGACCTGAGCGAAAACTTTTTACACAGTGCCACCCTCTATAGATCTGAAGGCCATATGCCTGGTAGGAGTGCCTCAAGGGGAGGCATGTATGATGTTAAAGCTACCACAAACCTAGAACACCAAGTGGCATCCCTTACAGAGAGGTTTGACAGGTTTTTCTCACAGACTCCACCTTATACTCCAACCTCTCAAGATGCCTGTGCCATCTGTGCCAGCCCTATGCACACTATTGTTGACTGCCCCTCAGCCTCCCAGTATCCAGATCTTGTCCAGGAGCACGTCAACCTTGCACAAACCTACCCTAGAGCCAATAACCCCTACTCAAATACCTATAACCCGGGGTGGCGAAATCATCCCAATTTCGCCTGGAAACAACCCAACCAGGGGCCCACCTTCAATCAGGCCCCAAGACAAGAATTCCCAAACCCAACTCAGTCTTACCAACCAGCCACAAATTCCCCATTTGGCCAAACCAATAAGAAACCCTCCTTCGAAGATCAGATGAGCCAATTGCTAGCCACCCAATCTACCCTCCTCTCAGCTTTTAATGCGATGGAA
This sequence comes from Houttuynia cordata, assembly GCA_039654745.1. Classification (NCBI taxonomy): domain Eukaryota; kingdom Viridiplantae; phylum Streptophyta; class Magnoliopsida; order Piperales; family Saururaceae; genus Houttuynia; species Houttuynia cordata. The sequence goes on from CM077504.1 coordinate 6,341,121, forward strand.
GCCAAGGTGGATGCCAAGATAGAAACCAAACACAGAGAGCTGACAGGTGAGCTAAGAACCCAGGCCCAGCTTGTCCATTCCCATACACAATCCATTGCTAAAATAAAAACCCAATTAGGACAGCTGGCCCAATCTATGAACCGTAGGGAAGTAGGAATCTTGCCCAGCCAACCACAGCAGAACCCTAGAGGCCAGTTCGCCGTTGAAGGTTCCCATTATCCAAATGAGCAGGTGCGAGCCGTTACTACCCTAAGAAATGGTAAACAAGTTGACAATCAGGTTAGGGACCCAACGATAGCGAGTGAGGACACTTCCCTTGAGAAACAGAACCAACCCACTCCTACTATGCCTGATCCTGTTAGTCTCCCACCACAGAAGGATCTCCCAGCTGAGCCCACCAATGAAAAATCCTATATCCCTAGGGCTCCTTTCTCTCAATGCCTCAACCAACCCTCCCCGTTTAGTAAGTCCCACCAACGAATGGAGGAAATGTTAGAGGTGTTCAAGCAGGTTAAGATCAATCTTCCCCTCTTAGAGGCCATCAAACAAGTACCTGCCTATGCCAAGTTCCTGAAAGACCTGTGTACCCAAAAGAGGAAAACCAAATCCCATGTCACCCAAAAGGTCTTCTTGACCAACCAAGTAAGCTCTTTACTTACCAGTGATATGCCACCTAAATTTAAAGACCCAGGTGTCCCTGTTATATCCATTGTCATAGGTGACCATACCATTAGCTGAGCACTCTTGGACTTAGGGGCCAGTGTCAACCTCCTCCCTTACTCCGTGTATGAACAACTTGGCCTCGGAGAGTTGCAGCCCACCTCAGTCACTCTTCAATTAGCAGACCGATCCATTCGCAGACCTAGAGGTGTTATAGAAGACGTTCTCGTTGGAGTTGACCATTTCTACTTTCCTGTTGATTTTGTCGTCTTAGACATGGAACCAGTTGCCAACTCCAAATCCCAAATTCATGTTATCCTTGGCCGCCCTTTCCTAGCCACAGCCGATGCCACCATTAACTGTAGGTCAGGGCTCATGAACGTCTCCTTTGGGAACATGAAAGTTAAATTAAACATCTTTAGTGCTTCCCGACAACCCTCGAGTGAAGCTGAGTGCCTTGTGGTTGACGACATAGATGACCTCGTCCAGGAATACCTTCCATTTGCTGTGCTTAAGGATGCCCTCGAGCACACCCTTTTCTATGACTGGATCAATCAATATGAGGGCACACCTGACCTTGAGGAGGTCCATCACCATTTAGTAGCTGTCCTATACCCTGGACATATCCCATGGAGACCCCACCCCGACCCTCTCCCTGTGTCTACCGCCCCACCACTTAAACCCTCCATAGAATCCCCACCCACACTTGAACTCAAAACCCTTCCTAGCTCCCTCAAATACGTCTTCCTAGGACCCAACAACACCCTTCCTGTAATTATCTCATCTAGCCTATCTATTGACCAGGAAGCCCAGTTGTTGGAGATCCTTACCACACACCGGCGAGCTATAGGATGGACATTAGCTGACCTCCGGGGTATAGACCCCTCTGTGTGCATGCATCGCATAAACCTGGAGGACCAGACTAAACCTTCTAGGAAGGGGCAGCGACGGTTGAACCCACACATGAGAGAGGTGGTGATGAAAGAGGTAGTGAAATTGTTAGATGCTGGAATTATATACCCTATCTCTGATAGTGAGTGGGTGAGCCCCATCCAGGTCGTCCCTAAGAAATCGGGCATCACGGTGAAACCAAACTCAGAGGGTGAACTTGTGCCCATAAGAGAGACCACGGGCTGGCGGGTGTGCATTGACTATAGGAAGCTGAACTCTACAACCCGTAAGGGCCATTTCCCTCTCCCATTCATTGACCAAATTCTAGAGAAACTAGCGGGTCAAGAGTTTTATTGCTTTTTAGATGGGTACTCAGGATATAATCAAGTGCCAGTTTTTCCAGGGGATCAGGAAAATACGACTTTTACATGCCCCTTCGGTACATTTGCGTATCGTAGGATGCCTTTTGGTCTTTGCAATGCCCCTGCTACATTTCAGCGATGCATGATGTCCATCTTTTCCGATATGATTGATAAATTTTTAGAAGTTTTCATGGACGATTTTTTGGTGTTTGGCGCTTGTTTTGATGAATGTTTGCACAACCTTGCTTTAGTTTTAAAACGCTGTGAGAAAACAAATTTAGTGTTAAGTTGGGAAAAGAGCCATTTCATGGTTCAACAGGGGATTGTGCTTGGACATGTTATATCAAAAAAGGGTATAGAGGTTGACAAGGCCAAGGTTGACCTGATTGCTAATTTACCACCGCCTACATCAGTTAAGCAAATACGGTCTTTCCTTGGCCATGCAGGGTTTTATCGCCGATTTATCAAAGATTTTAGCAAGATATCACGTCCATTATGCCACCTTCTCGGTCAAGACATGCCATTTGACTTTGATGATTCGTGCAAAGATGATTTTACAAAGCTCAAAACCCTCCTCTCTAGCTCCCCCATCATTAAGCCCCCTGACTATACACTGCCCTTCGAGATAATGTGTGACGCATCGAATTTTGCTGTAGGGGCAGTGTTAGGCCAACGCATCAACAAAATTCCTCATGTTATATACTATGCTAGCAAGACACTCACTGATGCTCAATTGAATTATACCACCACTGAAAAAGAGTTGCTTGCTGTTGTGTTTGCATTAGATAAGTTCAGGTCATATCTCCTGGGTAGTAAGATCATCATCTTCTCTGATCATGTAGCCTTGAGGTACCTTCTTTCCAAGAAGGTACCTAAGCCAAGGCTGATTCGTTGGATTTTTCTCCTGCAGGAATTTGACTTTGAAATTAAAGATAAAAAGGGTTCTGAGAATGTCGTGGCTGATCATCTATCCAGAATTCCTATTCCTGATATGCATAGCCATGACCCTCTAAGAGATGCATTCCCTGATGAGCAGCTCTTTGCTGTCTCCACTACATCTCCACCTTGGTTTGCACATATTGTGAATTATCTTGCTGTGGGTCAAATCCCAACCTTTTGGTCTAAACATGATAAAGATTTATTTTTCTCTCGCGTCAAACATTACTATTGGAATGACCCTGACCTGTTTAAGATATGTGCTGACCAATTCATAAGACGATGTGTCCCCGAGAGTGAGTTTCATTACATCTTATCTTTTTGTCACTCTCATGCCTGTGGTGGGCATTTCGGTGGTAAGAAAATTGCGGCCAAAGTACTTTAAAGCGGTTTTTATTGGCCAACTCTATTTAAAGACGCCCATGCTTATTGTCAATCTTGCGATAGGTGTCAAAAATTGGGAGCCTTGTCTAAAAGGAATATGATGCCTCTACAACCCATATTGATTGTTGAAATGTTTGATGTATGGGGTATCAATTTCATGGGACCTTTTCCACCATCTTTTGGTCATACTTATATTCTTGTTGCTGTGGATTATGTGTCTAAGTGGATTGAAGCTGTTGCCACTAGGACCAATGATCATAAAGTTGTGCTGGAATTTCTGAAAGCTAACATTTTCAGCAGGTTTGGAACTCCTCGAGCTATCATTAGTGACGGAGGTTCTCATTTTTGTAACAGGTCTTTTGAGGCTCTTCTCAAGAAATACTCTGTCACCCACAAGGTTGCCACACCATATCATCCTCAGACGAGTGGCCACGTGGAGGTCTCCAATCGCCAAATCAAGCAGATTCTGGAGAAGACGGTTCGCCCCGATAGAAAGGATTGGTCCTTGAGACTGAATGATGCATTATGGGCCTACCGGACAGCTTTCAAGACCCCTATTGGCATGTCTCCTTATAGACTGGTATATGGCAAAGCTTGCCATTTACCTGTTGAGTTGGAACATCGGGCTTATTGGGCTATTAAGGCCTACAACTTTGATATGGATAAAGCCAGTGATCAGCGAAAACTCCAACTGAGTGAATTAGAGGAGATGCGCTTTGATGCATATGAGAATGCCAAACTCTACAAGATGAGGACCAAAGCCATACATGATGAGATGATATTCAGAAAGTCCTTTCAGCCTGATCAGAAGGTACTACTTTACAACTCTAGGCTGCACATATTTCCTGGGAAGCTCCGATCTCGATGGTCTGGGCCTTTTATTGTCAAAGAAGTATTTCCACATGGTGCTGTTGAGATCAAAAATCCAAACGATGGGAGTACATTCAAAGTTAATGGCCACCGTCTAAAACCCTATCTCGAGACTATTGGTGCCTTGGATGACGGGCTGGTGTATTTAGTTGATCCGATAATTACAGAATGATCGTGGCTCTGTCTGGTTGAAGACGTTAAACTTAGCGCTTGGTGGGAGGCAACCCACGTATTCAGGTGTATTCTCTCCTTTTCTTCTCCTTATAGTCTTATTTTTATTACCATTTTCATTAGGTTTGGGGGAGAGGATGTGTTTAAAAAAAAAATCAAAAAACAGTAGATACGATCGATCGTAATTAAACGATCGATCGCTATCCGATCGACGCCTTATAAAACCGATCGATCGCTCTGCGGTACATCGGCACTGTTCATCTTTAATCTTACGGGCACTGTTTCTCATTTACATAACAATCGATCAGCCAAAAATGGCGATCGATCGCGGGTCGTCTTCCTCGGGCTTAAAATCCAAGCGGCCGCGGCGAGAGAAATCTATTTCCGCTCGCTGCCGCCGTTTCCGACCCGTGTTTGAGCTTAAATCCGGCCCCCAAAGGATTTTTGCACGTAGAATCCGGATCCGGTGTCTGTTTCCGTGATTATCGACTCCTTTCATCGCAATCACTCCTTTTTGTTCCGGTAAGCCGAAACTTAAAAACTCGATTTTTCTTGATTTCTGGTAGATATTGTTGTGATTACTCTTATGCATTCTCTTATAATGACTATTGCGATGCTTATGCGTGACTTTCAGCTTTTGATTCTTCGATTTTAGGTGCTTTAATTAAATTTTTTGGATGTGTGTTCTTGCGGTGAACAGTGTTTTGCTATTTAAAAAAAATTCGAAATTTGATTTCGGGGATATATATCCCTCTCATGCATATTTCTATATTGCTGATTGTGATTTTTGTTATGCATGATGATTCCTTTCGATTTCCTAAGTTTTCATAAAAAAAAAATTTTATTTTTTTTTCTAAAAAAAAAAACGAAAATTGTGAAGTGGATCTGTTATTACATGCTTGCTGTGATATTTAAGTATTGCAATTACATGCTGCATATTCTTGTACCTTGATTGGATTTTCACTATTATCTTTGGTTTTTAGGTACAATGCCTCAGAAATCTGTCGCTCACAAACGTTCAAGGGGTGAAGCTTCTTCATCACGCCCTGTTCCTTCCACCCCTCCACCTGAACCTGCTGCACAGCCCCGGCCCATACAATATGAAAGGCATGTGGTCTTGAACCCGTCTATACCCGATCTTCCGACTCAGAGGTGGATTGAGGATCGGCCGGATTGGGTGAACTATTTCACCCATATCGCTGCAAAAAGGCAGAATGCATTTGCAATGGTCCACGAGGACCCGGTTCAGGAATTCTATGCGAATGGCACCATTGAAGACCACGATAATCCAGAACAGGTGACCATTCAGAGCATTGTATGTGGTATACCTATCCGGGTCAGAGTCACCGATATTGCTAGTGCTATGGGGTGTGACAGAGGTACGATTCATCACCCTGATTTTAATGGATATCAGTTTCCTCCGTACCGGAATATCACAGGGCGATTGATGGGGTCTGCAGTAGGACCTGGGACCTCTACCTACCTGGCCGCCATTAGCATGCGATCGGAGTTCCGCTTTGCCTTTTTAATTCTACAGCATGATGTATGGTCGGCCAGGAAAGAGAAAGTCGACCGAACCATGACTGATTTACTCTATGTACTCGGTGACGATACTCGGCGCCGTGATCTTGACCTGCCTTAATTCGTCTTTGGCCGGATGAAGCAAATGATGGTGGGCCGAAAAGATGAGAGGTTACCGTACCCCTATATTTTAGAGCGGGTATTTCTGACTCATGGGGTGCATTTTCCTGAGCATTCTCGAGTATCGCATGGACTGGGGCCCATTGGAGTGGATGCATATAACCGTATGATGGGCCACATACGACACGGGTGGCCACGAGCTCCCCGTCTTGAGGAGCACACGGAGATACCTGAGGGTGAGCCTGCTCAACCACCATGGGCGACGATGCAGCAGCAGATCAGCTATCTCGCTGGCCATGTGCTGGAGATTCGCCAGTCACAGCAGGAGATTCATCAGTCACAGCAGGTGCTTATGGACTCCCAGCATGCTATTACGGAACGCCTCGACTCCATAGTCGATTTTCTTCATGCATGGTGTTTTCCTCCAGGCGATGGTGATGGCGATGATCGGGATTTCTAGTCCACTTCCTCTGGTGTTTTCCTTCCTCTTTCTCTTTTTACCTTTTGTGATCATTGTATTTTGTCTTTATTGAGCATTGAGGACAATGCTTATATTAGGTTTGGGGGAGAGGATGTGCTTCAATGTAAAATCAAAAAAGAAAATAACAAAAAGTTGTTTGAGTAGTTTTAAGTTGTTTATTAGTATTTTTGTTAGGATTTGATAGTCTATCCCGTAATAATGCATGTTACAATTCTTAGGAGATTAATTTACATTGGAAGTGTGAGTAAGTATACTGGAGGATAGATATACTTAACTGAGCATACCTTTCTGTTACAGTCCTCTTAGAACAAGTGCTTGAACTAAGAAAACTCACTCACACACATTAATGTTTTAATTTTTGCTTTGTTTTAATTTTTGCAATGTTTTAATTTTTGCTTTGTTTTTGCACTTAGGTTAATTAGATTAATAAATACATATTTGTGGCTAGCATGGCTGCAAACCCTCACGAGACACAACTCGTCCTACTAGGGACACCTAGATGTTTAACGGCTTGTTGCATACGCTCAATGCAATCGTGTTCCCTACGAAAGTGGTGTTTACTTTTATGCATTAGTTCCTTAGTTTGATTGTTTCATTTTATTTTGTTTTGTTTTGCTAGGGACTAGCAAAATCTAGGTTTGGGGGTGTGATCTATACATGAAATATGTATTTTATTATCTCCTAAACTTATATTTATGCTAGTATTTGATTAGAATAACTACTACTTTAATATAGTTTTTGGTTTTTGTAGGAAAGAAGAGTAATACATAGAAATTAGGTGAAAAGTAACTCGAATGGTTAAATTATCATAACTTCGTGTACAAATGTCGGATTGGGCTGATTCAAGTCTCATATTAAGTTTCAAGAAGTTAGCTTTCCAACGCCACCAACCAAGCGCAATTCGGAGTTTGGGACAGAAAGTTATAGCCATTTGAGTTTATGAACAGTAACTACGATCGATCGGCTATCAATGCGATCGATCGCCAGAGACGTAAAAGCAGTGTATTAAAGGAAACGATCGATCGGACTCAAAACAATCGATCGTATCTACTGAAATTTTTGATCCGCGCAAGACAGTAACTATGATCGATCAGTATCATATGGCGTCGATCGCTAAAGCGATCGATCGGAGGAAAATAACGAAGCAATAGCGATCGATCGGCAAGCGAACGATCGTCAATACGGAGCGATCGATCGCCGTGTGCGGCAAACCAAAATAAGACCTATTTCGACTTGAATTTAGAAGAGGACTTCGTGGTTTCTCTTCACTCTTATAAATAGGCCTTATGAGAGTACGTTTTGGGCACCACATATTCAGCCCTTGGAGACTTTTGAGCAAAATTGGAGGCTAGAGCAAAGAAGAGAAGAACATGAAGAACATAATGGTGATTTCTCTTCCGATGCGAGGCTAAACACCTTTCCAAGGCATAGATGAAGCCCAATAATCTGGTTGTGTAGTTTCTTTTCTCTCATCTTATGTTTTTACTCTAATTGGTGTATGGATTTTATTGTGTAATCACCGTTAATTCAATAAAGATTTGTTCTTTGTACTCGAGAGAGACAAGAGTGAATTCTTGTGAGTTTCAATCCGAAGAATACTTGCGTATCCGAGAGGAACGTGAGTAGACTGAGGTGTTATATATCAATAAAATTTCATTGGTTTATACTCGAGAGAGATAGATCACAATTCCATATTTTAATTGTTTTATGTGTTACATCCGAGAGGAGAGCACTATATTTTAAAATTAAAACCCTTGCAAGTGCACAAGGCAAATGTACTACGGCAAGTATAGAAAGGGTTGTCGAACCTCAGGGACGGTGAATACTTTACCAAATTCAAAAGAAAGCAACAATGTTGATTCTAGACTAAGAAAGCAATGAACTTTTAACTAAATTACTGGGATTCAATCAATATAGAGAATATCAAGGCAGAGAATCTACCATTAGACAGGAAATTACTACTCTTGATTATTATTACATGCAGATTGACATGATATGGTAATTCGTGTTCTTGATCGAACACACGAATTACTAATGAATTCACTAACGTTCTTGATCAGACATAAAAGTTCATCCACTATGGTGTAATCAATCCTATCCTTGATCGGGCATAGAATCAATCACAACTCTGTTATAATGTAATTAATCATATCCTTGGTCGGCCATAGAATTAACACAATATCTAATTTCATTCATAATCAATCAAGTCTATATTCGTGAAATATATATTCGTGAGAGCCTAGGAGTAGTGCCTTTAGGGGAGAAGCTGAGGGAATGTAGGTTGCGTTGGTATAGGCATATGCAAAGAAGACCTTTAGATGCCCCTGTGAGAAGATTAGAAGGGATACAGGTAAACGATGCTAAACGAGGGAGAGGGAGACCTAAGAGAACTTGGATGGAGTTAATAAGAAAGGATTTGACTTTACTATCTCTTACAAAAGAGGTAGCCCAAAACAGGCTAGAATGGAGGAGTAAGATCCGTGTTGCCGACCCTAAATAGTTGGGAAAATGCGCTAATTGATTATAATTATGATTATGATTATGAATCAATCAAGTCTATGGTCAAGCACTCAAACGAATACTCATGAAATCGTATTAAGCATAAATCATATCAAATTTATAAAATTAAACTACCAAGAGTAGCAATAAACATCTAGGGCTTCATCTAGCCTTGAATAAAAGTTTAGTTACACATAGAAAGAAAGAAAAGAAAAGCTGTCTATGTAGATCCATCGTCATGAATCCTTCTTCTTTGCTCCAAAAGACTCCTTCTCTTGCTCATCTCTAGCCTCTAATATAGCTCAAGATGATCTCCAAGATTGCCCAAAACGTTCTCCCGTAAGGCCTATTTATAAGAGTGAAGGAAAACCATGAAGTCTCCTTCCAAATCCGAGTTAAAATAGGGCTTATTTCAGTTTATCGCACACGGCGATCGATCGCTTCCCGATCGATCACTATTTCCTTCGTTATTTTCTACCGATCGATCGTTGTGGCGATCGATGTCGTATGATTCCGATCAATCGTAGCTACTATATGCGCAAATCCAAAAACTCCAGTAGATACGATCGATCGTTTTGATGGTCGATTGATCGTTTCCTTCAATAACACTCTTTTACGGCTCAGGCGATCTATCGCGTTGAATGGCCGATCGATCGTAGTTACTATTTATGAATTTCCAATGGCTATAACTTTTCGCTCCGAACTCCGAATTGTGAGTGGTTGGTGGCATTGGAAAGCTGACTTCTTGAAATTTAACATAAACTTAAATCAGTCCAATCAGAGATTTGTACACAAAGTTATGAAGAATTAACCATTGGAGGCACATTTCACCCTTTTTATGTATATTACTCTTGTTTCCTACAAAAACAAAAAACTATGTTAAAGTAGTAGTAATTCTAATCAAACACTAGCATAAGCATAAGTTTAGGAGATAATAAAATGAATATTTCATGTGTAGATCATACGCCCAAACCTAGATTTTGCTAGTCCCTAGCAAAATAAAACAAATCAAAATCAAACAACTAAAAGAACTAATGCATAAAAGTAAACACCACTTTCGTAGGGAACACGATTGCATTGAGTGTATGCAACAAGCCGTTAAACCTTTAGGTGTCCCTAGTAGGACGAGTTGTGTCTCGTGAGTGTCTAGATTGCTTACTTTTCCCTGATTTGTATCTTCTCTCACATCAACACCAACTGGGTTTTCGATTTGTTTCCCATTCCGCAGGGTTGTTATAGCTTGCACATGCTCATTGAAAGTAGTTTGTTATTCAAGTATAAGCTGACCCTTAGGATTATTCATTGGTTGACTAGGCAACCGACCCTCTTCTCTCTTACTCATCAATTAGTTAATTGGCATATTTGAGATTCTATTTTAGCTATGGATTGAGTATGAGAATGCACAAGTTGAGCTTGTGATTGTGCCTGGGCTTGATTGCTCTGCAGAGCGGACAAGACTTTATCCTCAAATTCTGTCGCTAGAGGGTTGTGAAAATTGGGAAGGCATGGTAGGTTGTTGAAAACCTGGTGGGTTGTTTTGAAAGTTGGCTCTCTGGGTGGATTAAAATGAACACCCTAGTTCTGTGGACGCCAGGAAAAATTTGGGTGATTCCTCCACCCCGTGTTATATGTGTTGGAGAATGGAGCATTGCCTATCGAGCATAAGTTTGAGCAACATTGACATGCTCTTGAACAAGCTCTGGGAATTGAGAGGCAGATGGGCACTCTAGGATAGAATGCATGAGACTTAAGCATAGAATGTATGCTTCTTGAGTGTGTGTAGGGGTTTGTGGTTTCAGGATCAAGATTTGATCTATCTCTCTAAATAATGATGCAACCTGGTTAGAAAGATCATTTGTTTGTTTCACTTCATACATACCACCTTTAGACTCATTTAAACTCCTATTGGCCATCGTATATTGCAACGAATTTTCACTCAAGTTTTCAAAAAGTTCCTACGCTTCATTTTCATTTTTTAACAGGAAAGTGCTTCCACACGAAGCATCTACAAGATGACGATTCTGATCCGTCAACCCTCTATAAAATCGTTGCACTAATTGCCATCTAGATAGGGTGTGATGAGGGCACTTCCTAAGGAGGTCCTTTATATCCCAGCTTTCATGGAACTGCTCAATCGGCTGTTGGGTAAAGGTAATGATGGCATCTCTCATTTGGTTTGTTTTACCTATGGGAAAATATTTCTTAAGGAAATCTTGTTACATTTTCGCCCATGAGCTAATGGATTCGGGTTTGAGAGAGTAGAGCCATTCTTTAGCCTTATCCTTAAGGGAGAATGGGAATAGTCTCAATCTTACCGCATCGTCTGTAAGATTGTTCAGTTTAAAAGTTGTGCAAATTTCTAGGAATTCATCCACATGCCTATATGGATCTTCGTGATTTCGCCCATAAAATAATGGTAACATCTGTATTGTGTTGGGCTTAATCTCAAAGTTACCAGCTGTTGCAACCGGCACTCGAATGCAGGACGGAGATATATAGGCATTTGGAGTGTAGTATTCTTTTAAGGTTTTTAAATTTTCATCCACCATTTCAAAGAAGGGGTTGGTTATACTTAATTGGCCTCTTTGGTTTTGTCTAAAGGTTCTCTCAATTTCACCGTCAAAGGATTATAACTCTTCACCCAATGACCTACGTCCTTGCATAAACTAACACGCCAACAACAAAACACAAAAGCAATCCTAATATCGACAACTAGCAATCAGCAGTCCTAGATATCGACAACTAGCAATCAGTAGTCCTAGATATCGACAACTAGCAATCAACAGTCCTAGATATCAACAACTAGCATTGCATACTGTCACAGAAAGAAAAAAAACATGCAACACCCAAATTAATTAAAAAGAGAGATATAGATCACAAACAGAGGGAAGGGATGGCCCTTCCACGTTGGCGAGAAATCCACGTGTCGTTATTCGCCTCTCCAATTTGACTCCTACAAAGACAAGAAAATCAAATATTAAAATCCTACAAAGAAAAGTCTAAACTAATTAGAATTAAATCAAACCGTCACCAAGTCCCCGACAACGGCGCCAATTGATTGATTGTATTTTTAACTCTTTTAACTCGCAATCGCACGAGACTACCTACAGACTAGTAGAAACGAGGTCGAACCGAAAGGACTTAATTTGTTGATTTAACTAATTCTAGAATGATTCTAATGAAAGATTGAATTTTTAATGATTTAATTAACTAAAGAAATAAACTTAAATAAGAAATCAGAGTAACGAGAATATCAAAGCATCGAATCCACCACTAAACATGCAATTACTACTCTTAACTATTATTTCCACAAATTTATATGATACGGTAATTTGTGTTCTTGGTCAGACACACAAATTATCAATGAATGGACTACACGTTCTTGGCCTGACACGAAAAGTTCATCCACTATAAATTAATACAATTAACTCTATCCTTGGCTAGGCATAGAATCAATCATAATCCTGTTATTAGTTAGACATAGGAAATATCAAGATCAAATTCCATTAATCATTCATTAAGTCTCAGTCAGAGAAATAACAATGAAATTGCATTAAGCATAGAAAATCATATCAAATTTTCATTAAATTAAACAACTAAGAGTAACAAATACAAATCTAGGGCTTCATCTGGCCTTGATAATGAGTTTAGCTAGACATAGAAATAGGGGAAAAAATAGCCTGATTCATCGAATTCATCGAAATACTATTCACTGAAACACTGTTCACAAAGCATTGTTCACACCGTAACAAAATCATTGTTCACGGCACGGGGTTACTATTCATCATCTCTCTGAATTGCCCGTTACTGTAGCACTCTGCAAAAATTCTCCAAATAAGTCCAAAATTACTGCTATTCTCCTCTGCTCTTCCGGCCAAATCGACGCTGAAACACCCATGTTTTTTTGGCATAAACAGATCCGAAAGGGGCTGGCTTTTCCGGCAGAAATTCTCATCCATCGTCCCTATTTTTCTCTCACCAAAAGCTCTGTCTTTCTCTGTAAAAAAAACTCTCCTTTTCTATTATGTTCTCATCCTTTTATAACCTTTCTCAAGATCGTCCCAAATCGCCCTGGATAATCCAAGCCAAATCCAGCTGCTTCCAAATCCAAATCGAACTGTTTTCCAATGTTTCCTGATTGAGCACAAACTGCCCTTTTTTAATTCCGGCACGACTCTACAGTCCTAATCGAACATGTCGCTCGCTGCCATCCTTGCCGCCTTGCTGTCGATGTCTTCACCTTCTCCGGCATCATCGAGCTCGCCGCCACCATGGCCCGCTGTCTGTTTCGCCGTGAAGCCCATCTCTCGAGCTCTGCTCCTTCGTCGCTAAGCTCGCCACTCTTTCGTCTAGCTTCTCTTCCATCACCGTCGCGATAGCTGCCGTGGTTGTCACCATCGAGACCCATCGCCACCAGCCCACGGCCTCGACATCTGTTCGACTGAAAGGCCTGAGCTTTTGCTCAGGCCGGTTCTTCATTTGTTTTTTGTTTTTTATTTCTTACTAAACCGGCCACTGAACCGGTCGGTTCAGTTCCAATTTTGTTCTTTTTTTTTCTTTGGGCTAAAACCCGTCATAACCATCTCATCCATCGAATCTCATCTGGACTCGTTTGACGTGTTTCACTTTGGCAATATGCAATTGGGACTTTTAAAACCTGCATAAATAAAGTTAGATATAACTTAAACACATTATAGAATGTAAATCCATTAATACAATTAACGCATCTAAATTACTCAATTAAACGCATTTATTTATTAAACTCTTAATTGCTCACTTAACATGAATAACTATTAATTATCCCTACTTCAACTAAAATTACGACTAACATATAAGTAAAAATGTGTATATTTTATAGATATCAATTGACCATTACCCTACCTAAGTAGGGTCGAGTAATTACCCGACCCTATTCATGAGTAGGGTCGAGAATGGCTGACCCTAACCCTACTTGGCTCGGGTAAGGTCGGGTAATGATTTAAAGTATTTTTAAATTTTTTAAAAAAAAAATAGGGTCGAGAATAGCCGACCCTAACCCTACTTGGCTCGGGTAAGGTCGGGTAATGATCCGACCCTACTTTTAAAAAAAATTAAAAATACTTCAATTCCATTTTACCTCCAACTGTACAACCATCCCATTAACAATTTGAAAAAGGAGATTGTTTTTTCCTAAGGAAACAAATCTCGTGGAGTTGATCATTGGAAGATGGTTGGGTAGATTTTGCATTTAACAAACCTTTCTCTGTGCACTTATGCACCATTAAATGCCTCTGAAAATAATTTCAGCTGTATATATTGAGTCATTTCCTAATTCCCAAACATGTGGCAAATAAATTTTGAACCAAGTGACTACAGCTAAACCGTAGAAAAAATACTTACTTCTAAATTCACCACACAAACACATAGAAATATAATAATTTTTGGTGTACAATCTTTTCACAAATCTTCACTTGGCCTTGTAGGTAAATGGACAATCAGTAAATCACAACTGTTGTTACCTATTTATAACAGTCTCCATGGGCTCATTTTTAATAAACACTAAACAACTAATTTCAGGTAACTATTAAGCAACAACTCAAGAATGATAGAACAAGAAGAAAAATAGATTATTTTGGCTATAAAGACACATTAACTGGCCAAGCTTATTGATAGTAAATGCATATAGGCAAACTTTACTCAAGCTTCTTCAAAGTACTTAAAAGGCTTCAACCAAAATCTAATACATTTGCAGGCTATGCGATGTACTAGCACATAGCAAGACAAAATCTAATACATGTCTTCCTAAAGGCAGGAAAAAAATAGAGAGACAGATGATAATGGATTTCAGCTACATTCAGGTCTCTTGCAAAATCACTTTCCCTCTTCCTCCTGACCATAGCGGCATTTAAACTTCGCAACTTGACCAAGGTTTTGAGCTATCTGACGCCTTGCTCTAAAATGATAAACTTGTCCTGTGTGATGTAATTTAGTCATCAATACCTAAATCAATCTTCTATACTACTAAAGTATCACATAGAAAGCATGATACAAACAAAAATGGTATTGCACACCTTGAACCAAAATTAAAATGGAAAAATAATTTTCTCCACAATTCATCTGTTGGTAAGATGCTTATTGAGTGGATAATTGATTCTTACGAAGTCAAGTTAATGCTTCCTAATTATTTTTAGAATTTGTTTTATTCTTCAAATGAGAATGACATAGAGTTGAATTTATTCTCTAATAATTTTTCTGCGGACAAGCATTTGTTCATTGAGCTGTCACATTCCAAGAGAGCCAAAAAATTGCTTCAAAATTTCTCTCTGCAAGTGGCACATGAACAAAAAAGTAAGTTAGTTTTGCTCACAAAAAAATGTAGATTATGTATAGAATCCACCTAAGTTATGAAATAACCTTTGCAAATTCTCCAATAGGTAGCACATGAACAAAAACAGGTAGCTCCATTTTCATGTATCCAAAAAAGAACAACAAAGCAAAGAGTCAAATCCTTGCACAACACGTCTACAAATTTAAAATACATAAAATAAGTAATATTTTGCACTATTGATTAACAATACACCTTTGCTAAATTTTTGGACAAATTATAAAATCACATTAGCATATTCTAAACTTACCAGCAAAAGCTTACTAGTCTTCCTCATCTTGGGCCATAACATCCTTAACCAAATTTGTAGTCTCTACCGGCGTATTTAGGTAGTCCGCTACAATGGAAAATAAAAAATAAGCCATATAGCCTACATAATTTAATTAGATCAAAACCTCCTGTGTCATATAGCAAATCTCGAGTTGTTACTAGTGCTTCAAAACTTTCAGCTTTAAGAGAACTCCGGTATTTATCTAAAATTCTTCCTCCAACACTAAAAGTTCCTTCTGAAGCAACAGTGGATATTGGGATTACCAAAATATCATAAGCCATGGAAGCAAGATCCATGTATCAATACTGTTGAGATTGACAATAGTTAAGTATGTCCAAAGGTTGATTTATCCCCCCACTTCGTCTCTTGGAGGTACATTTGTAAATTAGTCAATTGAGTAGGAGCTCTTTGACTCTGATAATTTTGAAAAGCCTACATTAAAAAATGTAAATTAAAACTGGCCATAAAAAATAAATGATATATACAATGAGAAAATCAAAACTTACTAGCAAATAACCTTCATTATCTTCGTCCAAGGAAAATGCATGACTACTAATTGATTGACGTGCATTTTTTGATGATGATGATGAAGCATCTTGTGTTACCAAATCGGTAGTCATGCGCATGGAATGTTGTATCGGCGATATATCGATATCGGATCCTACCCGATAAAATGATATTGAATAATATCGTTTTTTCTAATTTTTTAAAATATTGCTGATATATCGGTTTCGGGCCGATATGTCAGCATTTTAAAAAAAATATTTTAAAAAAATTGAAAAAATATTAAAAAAAAATGAAGGAAAAAACAAATTTCCCGTTTGTTTCCCATCCTATGCTAAATGGTAGGACACAGGTTTAAAATGCGTACACATATTTTGAATTATATATGTACTTTTTATGCATATTTTGAAATCCATGCTTAGTCTAAATTAGTATCACTCATTTTAAAAGTTATATTGTGCACCCTCTTCGGAGGGTT
Source organism: Houttuynia cordata (assembly GCA_039654745.1). Lineage (NCBI taxonomy): Eukaryota > Viridiplantae > Streptophyta > Magnoliopsida > Piperales > Saururaceae > Houttuynia > Houttuynia cordata. The sequence goes on from CM077504.1 coordinate 6,357,633, forward strand.
GCGTCAAGAAGGGCATCCGGCGTAAAAACTTGCCAGTATATTTCTTTGTATAGAATTTGTACCATTTTGATTCCGATAAGAGTCAAATGCAGTATATAATCCATGCCGCCGACCACATATAGCTGGGATAAAGCATATGATGATGATGATGATGATGATGATGATGATGATGATTGTGAAAATACATGGTAAAAACTAGTTTTCGACCACCGATATTTTTTACACAATATCTCTTATATTTTGTCTCTTTGATCAACCGATATTTTACCGATATCCGATACGGCATTCCTTGGTCATTCTTTAAATAGATTTTCCATTGAAGTTTTGACTTTTTGAACTTCAACTACCATACAACTTCTCATAACTAAAAAAATAGGATTTTGAAGGAAAAAATGACGTAATGGAGCTAGTACCTCCATGCAGATCTTGTAATGTGTAAAGGTCCAGTGGAGGTTGAACCTTCGAGGAGAGACTGGATGCAAGTTGCAGCTCCTCCACCGGACCACCACTCCACGCAGATTTACCTTCCAAACAAAGTTACGAATAGTGAGGAGTTAAATAGAAGAGGAGGAAGATGAAGGGGAAAAGAAATGAAAGAAGCTTACCAATTTATGAAGCTACGATATTTGGCCCCTCAAGAGCCTCGAATTTCTCCTCTTCTCCCTCTGGAGATGAACACAGAAGCAAGCACCAAAGCAACAGCCAAGCGGAGTGACGGCTTGACGGTCGACAGGGCTTTTAGGGTTTTTTGAGATGGGTTAGGATGCGCATAGCCCGTGGGTAATTACCCGACCTGACCCACGTTTTGAACTGGTAGCAACATTGAGCCCGCATTCCGACCCTATTTTGCAATAGGGTCGGGTCGGGTCGGGTAATTTTAGGGCCGGGTCGGGTCGGGTTTGCGAGCCAGGTATGAAATTCCCGGCCCTATATATAAGTATGGGAAAAGTTTAAATAAGACCAGTCTCATACTGCTTATATGAGCCCACTTGTATCATAGCCATCGAATGGAGATCCGACGTGCTCCGGATAAGAATATCTCTACCCCTTATATAATTAGGAGCACCATCTGATCAAAATCCAACGACGAAAAGTCCAGTCTCATGCCCCTTTTATGACACCAATCTTGTATAAACGGGTCTCAATAGTAATTAGAATCTGGAGTACGGAGTAAAAAGCATGGAATGCTATATCGGCGATATATCAATATCGAACTCCACCCGATAAAACGATACGGACTAATATCGTTTTATCAAATTTTTTCAAGTATCGCCGATATATCGGCTTCGTCGTCATTTTAAAAAATTGTTTTCAAAAAATAAATTGGGAAAAAAATTGTTTTTGAAAAAAAAATAGCTTTCCCGTTTGTTTCCCATCCTAATATGCATTTTTATGCATATTTTAAAATCTATGATTTGTTGAAATTAGTATAACTTATTTTAGAGATTAGATTGTGAAAATATATGGAAAAAACTAATTTTCGACCACCAATATTTTTTTACATAATATCTGTAATATTTTATTTCTTTGGTCTATTAATATTTTACAGATATCCGATACGGAATTTCTTAATAAAAAGTATTGGTTGGCGTGCGTTACTGTTTGCCATGGTGCGACGTGGGTATGTGCCATCAAGAGTAAACGATAAAACGGCAGGTCGTTGCAGCACTTTATGCTTCCAAATCAGAAGCTTGTTATGGATATCAAAGCGAGCTCAGCGAGCTCACTGTTCATCAATCATAGCCAAGTCATTGATCCCTAAAGTTACTCTATGGCTAAGAATTATTGGAATCCGATTGCAATTCATTCATTCAAGTTACCTTTCAATTGTAATTCATGTTTTGTCTCCGTGAAAATTTCTAGAAAGTCTTGTAACAACTATAAGTGTTTCAGGCTTGAAACTGTGTAATATTCGGCCCTGGTCCCTCCTCCGTCACGGAAAATCTTGGCTCCGCGCCACTGGAGGTGGATCCTCAGCGGATTTCTCCCATGTCGGCAGGGGTAATGCATTAATAGGATGACAATAGTAACTTAAAACACTATACAATAATGTTGGTTAATTGTTGGCAAAGCCACAATGGGAGGGTGATTAAACTGAGGTTATTAGTCTAATTGTCATCCATCAACTTTACATCCTGAATACGACAAAAAAATATTGTATTGACCTGCATTAATCTGCAAGTTTATTTTTACAATGCCAAATTAGTTTGTTTTGGAAAATCATATGATAACAATAATTCCGAACGGAGGAGGGAGGACAATTTTGCTATGTATTAATTTGCTAGCTTCAACACAGGAAATTTAATATAGAAGTTTTGGTTTGTGTAAATACACTTACTATATTTGTTATTCAGTAAAAGTAACTACTTACATCTTTATCTTGAGAAACAAATTAAAATCAACAATAATCACTAGAGAGAACAGGGATCCTCTATCTGCATGCATGCTGGCTAGTATTTTATTTTGCCAAAAGTACACTATTATATCAACATGACTTCAACATCATCAAAATGCATACTGCTAGAAAACAAAAAACATATTCGAGTACACTACAAATTTTCGTCACAGAATTCGATTTTGATTCTCAGAGTTTTTATACTACTTGCAGCAATATCCATGAATTCAGACAAACCAGTTCAAACTCTGTAAAAGTACGTTTCTATCATCAAAATGCTGAACAAGAAGAAAGTGTTTCAAGAAAATGAGTGTACACATTTTAGCAAAATGAACATCAACAAAATGTGGTAAGATCGATTCTTGACCTCTCCGTACGAGTAAACTTTCAGCGCCGTCGCAATATTTCTCCAATCTGATAAGGGACAAAAGCTTGGACGCAAGCATACTGCACCTGCAGGCGGCTGAGATGGGCGGCGTTCCAGTCGGTCGTCCCAATCCAACTGGGGTGCACGTACCCTCCTTCAAGAAACATGTGCACCATTTCTTCAAAGGAAATCGTCGGAAACCCAGCCAGACGACCGAGGTCCACCGTGTGAACACGCAGAGCCGGGTCGGACGCCATCAGCATTTGGGAGTGGAAAGAATTTCGGATGCCGACGAAGTGGAAATCCGGGCTGGCAAGAAAATCTACAAGGACTTGCGGGACTGCACGATCGCGGCGGCAGATCTGGAAGATGAGGCAGGATACGCCAAGGCAGAGCTGGAGGGTGGCGGCGGGGGGAATGAGATTGCCGCCGTTCGTATTGTTGTTGGGCAGACACTGGACGGCGAGCCCAACGATAAGGATATGTCCCATGTAGCGCTGGACGGCGGATGCTCGTTCGACCCAGGAGCCGGCTACGCCAGAAATGGAGGTGACGAGGGTGCAGATGGGAAGGCCGTAGAAGTTGACAATGAATCGCCGGAAAACATTGTTGGGGAATTCTTCGGTGGAAATATTGTTGGGGAGGCCGGGGTTGTTGTCCATGGTGGAAGAAAGGAAAGGAGAGAACCGTCAGAAAGTCAAGAAGAATTCAGCTGGTGGTGGTGGAGCTCCGCCGTCGACTCCGCCGGGAGCTTCCGGATGGTGCGGAGGAGAGTGAGCAGGGGCCGAAAATGGCGGTGGACTGCTTTTGTAGGTATTCTGTGTTAGAGGAGAAGGGGACGGGGGTGGCGATTGTAAGAGGAGACGTGGCAGTGTTGTATTGACCGGGAAGACCACAGTTTTCGCGTCCTCGCAAGCGAAAAGCTAACATGCGCCAGACTCTTCTATGGAGTGCGGGGACCGCATTGTGCACCGTCGATCAAGATCTGACGGGTGTAATGTACATAGCGCACACACTGTCGGGTGCGCCAATACAGCATTGCAAGTTGAGGATTAAAATTGTACGCCCTCCGTTACAAAATACTATGTATATTTAAAAATATTATTATTCCAAAATACTGTATGTATTTTGTCAAATCATATGATTTCTTCTATCCAAATGGAAGAGACTTGGAAAGATTGACTAAAATTTTGTTATGATAAGAGTTGGACGGGATATAAGGGAGAAAAAGTCACGTGAATTCTTCGTGGGCTTTAAGGTCCAATAAAAATGAAAATTTTCTAAAATATACACAGTATTGCATTCGAAGGACTAATAAGTAATTTCAAAATTTTAATTATGGGCTTGTGGGCAGCCGATGGAACTTGTGTGTGGACAAGTTACATGGGCTTGTGGGCTGATTTCAATGCCCATAATACAGTCCAACAGGGCAAATCGCACTTTTGTTTCATTGCATGGCATGCTCCTTCTCGATCAGTCTTCATCGCTCTGGCTGTCCATATCTTTCCATCTCGCTTGTAATTGGTAGATTTTGATCTGGGTCTGAGACGACATGGAGCGTATCTTGAAAGCTGCAAGATCGTCCGGATCCCTCAACCTCTCCAACCGCTCCCTCAGGTATCATCCTCAGCTAAATCCATCTTGGATGCCCAGTATCATCGTCTTTAGATTGTGTGTTTCAGTCATTGCTATTCTATGTTGGTTGATCTGAATTATTTATATTTTCATTGTTGGATCATTATTTTCTAATGATTAAACATGGAAGAAAATGCACTCCAATTGGTAAAACAGTGTTAAGTTGCTATTTGCAATTGCTGGTGCTGACATGTGGAGAACCATGTTATACTCAGCATTTGTTTGAATTTTTCCCATATCAGAATGAGACGGTGTATTGAGGAAAACCAATGTCAGTAATAACGAAAATATCCGTGTTTCCGATATTCCAAATGCAGTATTGTCATGTTGTGATTATGTGGCTTCAGTGATGGCTATTCTGTTATAATTGATCTATGTTATTGGCCTTGCGTTCTTAGAATGTCAGTGATTGTATTTTCTTTGTTGGATCGTTATTTTTCTAATAGATTTACTACAAAGAAATGCAGTCCAATAGCTAGAGCAGTGTTAAATTGTCAACTGGTGAGTTGCCATTTGTTTGAACCGTGATAAATTGATCACATATGTGGAGAACCATATTATGCTCGAAGGGAGAAGATGTATTGAGGGAAACCCATGTCAGTGATAATGCAAATACCCATGTCTCGATATACCTTGTGATTTTTTGTGAATCTCTCTCTAAATACCATCTTGTCGCCGCTTATAAGTTTTCCTGTCTATTCTATTCTATTCATTTTCTGTTTCCCATTGCAATAAATTAAGGGCAAATTCCTCTACGGATCAAACTAGTCATGCTACTAGGTATTCGTTGTCATGTGATTTTACATTCGTTGCTGACTGCCAAGTTTCTTAACACAGGGAGGTTCCATCTGAGGTCTATAAAAACTTGGATGCTGTTGGCGAAGGTGAAAAATGGTGGGAGGTACTAATTTTACAAACTTCATTCATTTAGCTTGAGACTTAATCTATATGTCGGGTTTTAGCGTGTCTTCTTTAGTTACAACGGAATTGAACATTTCTTTTCTTTTGTCAGACGGTGGAACTACAAAAGCTTATATTTGCACATAATGACATTGAAGTTCTGAAAGAAGATATCCGAAATCTATCCATGTTATGTATTCTTAATATCAGTCACAACAAACTTTCCCAGCTGCCTGCTGCCATTGGAGAGTAAGTTTAACTTCTAGTGCTTATACATTTTCACTCTCGTCATATGTGAGATTCTCATGGCTATATATATTTTGTTATTCTTGATGCAATGTCTGAATTGTTTGATCCTTTCTGGCAGGCTTCCAATGTTAAAATCACTAGACGTATCCTTCAATTTGCTGCTGAATATACCTGAAGAAATCGGCTGTGCGACTTCTCTTGTCAAGTAAGTCCAGCTTGTTTTATTTTTTTTCTCACATTTCAAGGATTGATTCTTTAAGAAGAGATTAAGTAACAAATGAGTTTTATTAATGATATTTGTGTTACGCTTCCAAACATATCCTGGATGTGATTTTACTTTACTAATTCGAACTGATTTTAAATATTGCAGGCTCGACTGCTCAAGCAACCAACTGACAGAACTCCCAAGCTCCCTTGGGAAGTGCTCAGATTTGTCAGAACTTAAGGTATGGCATCCTTTTTGCAGAATTTTCAGTTTACAATTCTATCTGTAGTATGGTCATAGAAAACGAGCTATATTTTTTTGCAAAAGATGCAGGAAGAGGGTTTAAAAGTTTGATAGGATTTGGCATGGGCTACAAATGCTGCATTCAGTCATTCATTGTTACGGAATCATCATGAGGCTACAAATACTCCATATTTTCATTATTTGTTATGTAATTATCATGATCATTGTTGTCTTCATTGTCTCCTTGCCCAAATTATGTCAATTACAGCCATTGTACTCCATCATCGTGCTTTATTATAAGTTATGCCCACCTCCATGCTGTCAACTTTAAATCATCCTCCACTTGGCTCCTTTGAATAGACCTTTTTCAAGGGGTCTTGGTAAGCCATTTATTGTCTCTCCAGAAGTCATTTGACAAGTATTTCTACTGAATATCGATTGTGAAATTAAGCAATCTGCCCACACATTCACTTCTATTATGTACTAGGTAATCTTAAGTGAGGTAACATAAAAAAAGGGTGAGGTGACATGTATAGGATTCTGAAATGTTAAAATTCTTACTGCTTCCGCAGGCAACCAACAATTGCATCACCAGTCTACCGGAAGAACTAAAAAATTGCGTGAAGTTGATGAAATTTGATGTTGAGGTATTTAACTAATTGCTCTCCCATTTTGCCCATAGTTATTCTATGTTTGATTTTGTAATTATTTCTGGTACTGTAAAATTCAGATGGTGGTAAATAATTAGTCTAATTTCTGCTTGTGCTAGGGAAACAAGCTCATGATGCTATCCGAAGAAATGCTTGCTTCGTGGACCATGCTGACCGAACTAAATGCTGGTAATGGAGTATGGTCTAAGAATCTAGTACTATATAGATCATCCGGAACATGGATCTTACTTATGCTGTCCTTGCTTATCTGCTGACTAGCAAAAAATATGCTCACCAGTATACCAGACAACATTGGAATACTCTTGCGGCTCATTCGTCTTGACTTCCATCAGAACAGTAAGTAAAGTTTCTGGCATATTGCATATCAAGTTGGTGCCAAAGAAGTCAAACTTCTGGCATGGCTATAAGAACAGTTACATGACATTTAGATGTAGGATATGAAGGCAGAAGAAGCCTTTTACATCAGATTGTCAATTTGCTGTTTTAACCTAGGTTTTTTTATTGTGGAGTCCACCTAATCTGCAGCTGACTGCAGACGATGGGTTATGTGGTGTGATATAAAAGCAACTCAATTTTCATCCAGCAGTCCATCTCAATGCATGCGCCGAAGTTTAAATTTGGAAAAAAGTCAGCTGGCAGTATTTCAGTTTGCTGCAAAAAACTTGGATAGCTTAGGAGGAAGTCTGAATTTGTAGAAGTTACAATACAGATGGCAAGTTGGCTTACAGACCATCTAGCAGCGGCAAGCAGAGGCGAACAGCAGGCAACCAGGAGGCAAGAAGGGAAATCAAGCAATGAGGATTTGTGGGAAATGTTAGGAATTTTGAAACTGTTAGGTGGGTTTGTTAGATGATCTCTTTGCAATGTGGGCTTTTATCTGATGCAAAATGGAGAATCAGAAGATAAGCCAAACTTCGCAAAAACTCAGCATCCAAAGTTTGGCTGATTTTCACTGTAAGTGCCGATTTGGCAATACCTAAAATTTCAGCAGAATTCGCCGAAGCTTGTGAAGTTGGCTCAATGTGACTCAACACAGCTCAGCTCGTGGCTCAAAACTAAGCTAGTCCAGTCGAGCTCATGCTCAGCCTTTGCTCAATTCAGCTTGGCTTTGAGATATTTGGGCTTCAGCATCCTGTATATGGCAGACATATATTTATAGTTTGTGTGCAGATTAGATTATTTTTATAGCACTAAAATACATAATGCTTTCCTAGAAAAATAATGTTTCTAATCACTAAAATATGTTTTAACATGAAGTAACTATTTTTGCTAGCATTAAGTGACTTGAATAAATTGAAAAACGTAGAAAAGTCAAGCCAGTTTGGCCCGACTCTACTTAGCTCAATTTTAGCTCTGTCTTGCTTGGCTCGGCTTAAAAGCATACCGCTCTGCTTGGCTTGTTATCACTTATAGTGGTTGTGACAGAATCTTGACTTAAGCTGACACATGCATGTGTGCAGGAATTGCATCTATACCAATATCAATCAGTGGTTGTAAGTCACTTGCAGAGTTCTATATGGGGTTGGCCTTTCACCTACTTTAGTTATTTTTTCAGTTACATTTTATTGGCGAATTGCAATATCTCCGTCAATTATCTTCAACCTTTGTGTCAATTATATTTGGCCTCTGATTGTTGTCTCAGGAACAACATGTTATCCACTTTACCGGCAGAGATGGGGGAACTGTCTCTCCTAGGTACTCTAGACCTTCACTCAAATCAGGTAATGTTATAGGATTAATAGTTATCTCCGTTCTACTACTGCTCTCATCATCATCATCAGGAGCATGACAATATAGTCAAAAAGAGTACTTCTATGTCTTTTCTATGATCATAGATGTGATCATCCAAATTTATTTCTGATTGACGCTTCATTTGTTCAACTGAAATTTTCAGAGCTCATTATATATTTTGATTTTTTGATGTATTCAATGGGAACATTCAAGGAGATAAAATAAACCGTTCCTCCTTTTGATATTCTCTCCATTTTTGTTAGTAAGATAATAGAGTATAATATTGTGTAAAATGACAAAATAAAATATTATCATCATCATCTTTGTTGCCATCATCATTTTTATCATTATCAGATGCCTTAGACAAGCTATCTGGAGTTAACAACATGGATTTATATTATGTTTGACTCTTGTCAAAATCAAAATGATAGCACAAAACTCATAGAAAGCAACATAGTGGCAAGTTTTTGCACCAGAGGCCCTTCCTGACGCGACCATTTTAAGAGGGCACAATGAGATGAAGATTCAGTATCATCAACTTCATTATATGCCTTTCAATGATGTAGATTGGCTTCGTGAGACGATGGTTGCGCCTAAAATACTAAAGCTGGCAAAAACAAAATCCAATATAATAGCACTTCATCATAGTAATCTGTCTTGACTTGAAGGCGGGAGCCGACCCACCCCCAGGGTGGGTCATAACATAATACCTTAGGCATTACTCTTAAAATTTATTTTTTACTTCTTGTCTTGCAATGCTAATTATAGGTGGGAGCTTTTAGTTAAATATAATTAGTTTTGCGTCTTCATTAAAATAAAATTAATTTTGCATCCTGCAGTTGAAAGAGTTCCCTGTGGAGGTATGCAAACTGCAGCTATCAGTGCTTGATCTGTCAAATAACTGTTTGGCTAACTTGCCACCTGAAATTGGTAATCAATCTCATCATTAACTTGAAACTTGCTTATTTTTTTATTATTATGCTAGAATGATTTTATTTTTTTGTCACTGCTCGTTATCTGAGCTCCATGGTAGCTGTATGATGTGCTAACTTGCCTGCTAACATGAATTGAGAGCAAAATGTCATGTCTTAAAACTAGAAAGGCCAAGGATTCTTTTTATTTTCTTTTGCTATTGACTTTAGATTTTATTACTGACGAGAATCTTTCATTTTTAATTTCTAAAAAAAACTTTTCTGGAGCTATTACATAATACTGATGCCATCATCATTGTTACATGCAGGCAGAATGACTACTCTTAGAAAGCTTTTACTCAGTGGCAATCCTCTACGAACTCTCAGAAGGTAAAATGAAAAGCAAAAATTGTCACTTGACGGCTGATTGTGACCTTTGGATTTGTATGCCGTGTCTACTTAATAATGGAATTTATTCTACTCTCTTCAGTTCATTAATATCGGGACCCACACCTGCTTTGTTAAAGTTTCTACGAAGTAGGCTTTCTGTAGAAGATGAAGGTAAATTTACTCTTCCTTTCACTTGGTACACAACTAAAAATGCTGACAGTTCTATAGTTAATTAGTTATAGGTCTAAGATAGACATGATTACTTGACTCTGTTGGTGGACTCTATTATGGTATAGTGGTAAGTTAGGAAAGGAGTAATAAATTCGTATCAACACTTAAATACTCTATTAAGTTCCGAGGGACTAATTAAAGAACCATGGGATTTCCTCTCTACCATGTTTTTGATAATCATTAAGATGATAAATTGAAGGCTTTTCAATTTTTTCAAAACATTTTCATGTGCAAGGTGAAAATTAGGAGAAATCTCGTCTGAGATCTCTCTGTCAAAATCTGTTTGCCACCCTGGCCAACCATAGATCTTACAAAGATCTGTGAGAAGAAAGATGGTATAAGTCGATAAATGCTTATATTTACAGGGCTCAAGAAAGGGTATTTCACAAGAAACTTCTTTAAAACAGTAGGCTTGTTTACTTCAACGAAAATACTCCCTCCATCAAAAATACGTATCCTCATTAGAAAACAAAAATGAACTAAACCTTAAATCAGTTGATTTTGGTTTTCTAATGTGGACACATATTTTTGGACGGAGGAATTAGTTTAGGAAAAAGTAAGGAGGCTTTCCATATGCAAAAGAGTTTTATTTCTATCAGTGTCTTGAGATTCCTATACACACTTTCATTGGCATAAACTGGATTTGATAGGCCTTCATATAACTATCTAGTTCATCATCATCATCATGCGCCTTATCCCAGCTATCTGGGGTCGGCGGCATGGATTATATACCGCATTTGACTCTTATCGGAATCAAAATGGTACAAAATCCATACAAAGAAACATAGTGGCAAGTTTTTACGCCTTATCCCACTATCTTGTTATCCTAAGATAATAAAAATGAGAGGGTTCATTTAATGAATCAGTTCACATATTACCTATGGTACATATGCATTTCTACAACTACTGTAATGTTTATTGGTTCATATTTGGCTGAATGCTCGTACTGTGATAATTATCGATTGCAATTTTCTTGAGTATCTTAAGCGCACACTTTCTCTGCCATACATTGTATTAAAATCTTTTTCATGTATCCATTTATTTGCATAAATCGTTGAACATGTAACTGTATTAAAATATAGGTTTACTCCAGCGCAAATACAGATGTATCACCACTTCAGTGTTTATCAGCGTATTTTGGTAGGCATACCCATGCCGTCGGGTATTAATTTGTTATTAGGAGTATCTCCTTCCAGATCATAACATTGAGGCAACTTAAGATCCTAAATTGTTCAAATATTTATCAGGCATACATGTGGCCATTTCGACAGTTAGATAAATCTATCTGTGAATTTATTAGAACGTAGGATTTGTTTGACCATTGAAGAATTAAAATACATCCATCTGTGGATAAAATTAGGATCATGTTATTTTATACATAGCATAATTTCTTCTAGCAGATAATTGCTTCTTGTGCAGCATCGAGATCTGATATTAGCGGCATGAAAGAAGATCAGATTGCCATGGCTACCCGATTGTCTCTCTCTTCCAAGGTTGCTTATACTCGGTAGTCTTTCAACTACCATTCAGTCTGAACTTTGCATACGTTGTCTGCTGATGGGACTTTACTTTCTTGTCAGGAGCTTTCTCTTAGTGGATTAGGCTTGAGAAGTGTCCCTTCATCTGTGTGGGAATCAGGTGAAGTTACAAAAGTGGATCTTTCTCGAAATTTGATTGAAGAGCTACCAAAAGAACTTACCTCATGTCTGTCGCTCCAGGTTAGTGTGAACTTTTTGAGGTTATCATGTTGGCTGTTCTACAAGCTACAGAGATGTTGAAACGGTTTCATCAAAATCATTATTACATGCTGAAGCATGGGGTATTGGAGGCACTCAGAGAGGGATTGATTTGTGAGAGATTATAATGTCAGGATGTTATATGTACCACAGGCTTTCTGATAAATACAGTGTATGCTAATGGTGATAATGCCACCAAAACAATTTTTCCTTTCATTGCTCTGCATTGTTTTTTGGCTGATTTGGGGGTCTTCTTTTCATTGCTTTGATCTATTTTTTTAGCTGATATTAGGGGACTTAGTGAAGTCCTCCCACCTTAGAAAGTATAGGAAAGTGACAAAAACATTAGTTTGAAATAAAATAAATTTGTAGGATTTCCTAGAAAGAAAATTGATTTTACAAAAGAGATCAATGGGGGGCTTATTCAGGAACAAGAAATTGGATTTACCTAGGAAGTTCGATAGTAATAAAAAGTCATCAAATTCTTTTTTTTTTTTTAATAGCAGAAATGCAATGAATTCTTTCAAAAGGCCATCCTAATTTCTTTTATTGATCTATAAGGAAGAGATTTACTTAATTGATTTGATACGTGTACTAATCGAACATAGATCCAAGATATTTCATCGAATCCCTTCCCAGATTTCTATATTATCCCTTTTTGTTTTGAATTAATCAAAACAAAAAAATTCTATCGTTTTTTAATGAATTTCCTGTCTTAATATTAGGGGGGTTCACAGAAGCAAGCTAATGAACTTACTGTAACTGCAGCCAATATTTGCTGCTATGGCGGTACCACTTTGAATGTCAGCAGTAGGTGATAGGGAGTAAATGGAGGGACAGAAAACATTTTCCCTAATTGTGGGTGTTCTTGTGTCAGTTGTGTGCTTGGGTGGGTTGGTGGGGGAGGGGGGGTTTGAAAATCCTAAACTTAGGTTTCTTGCAGAACCTCTGATGGCTCTATAGCTAACTTCGAGTGAAAAAAAAAAAGGGACATGTAAAGAATGTGACTTCGTAATTAATTCACTCCTTGAGATAACTTTTGCAGGCTATAATTCTATCTGGTAATAAAATCAAAGAGTGGCCAGGGGCAGTCTTAGCACCACTTTCCAATCTTTCGTGTTTGAAGTTGGACAATAATCTTTTGGCGGAGGTAAATGATGTTAATTTCAGTTCATCTTAAACAATAATTTTATATAACTCCCATTTATATGAGCTCGACGCAGCACGCATCGGCCTGCACCAGGCACCATCTGCACTTAAACCCAAGCTGTCAGACCACGATGTGCCAAGGGCATATTTTCAGCAATTCTGCTTAATATAAAAAATTTATAACTTGGGTCTACATCTTGTGGATCGCCTACTTGTGGTGCTCCTTCAGCATCCCAAGACCCTGGCGCTGTGAGAGCCAGGTGAGGCAACAATTGTTGTAACTGCAGTCAATATTTGCTGCAAAGACAATACTGCCCATAAGTTTTCTATATGTATTGAGCAACTATTTCTATGCTTTTTAATGCTCTGAAAGCATTGTATAATTGACTGGAGATGGAAATGATACTTCAATTTGGCTCTAATAAAATATAGCCAGTGGTTCAGGTGCCCTCTAACATTGACGACTTGGGGCACCCCTTTTATTTTCAGCTGATATGGCATACATTCTCATGCGAATTAACCAGGGAATGCTGCATCTGCTCAAAGATGTATAGAGCGCCACTTATTATCAAAAATAGTGAACACCTATATCAGTGGACTAAAAATGTATTTCGTAATTGTTCTTTCTTCTTTTTCCGTAATCTCTGATGGCTATTTTGTACATAGAGGTAATATACATATCCTTGCAGATTTCATCAAATGGCTTTGAAGCTCTCTCAAAGCTTCAAGTTCTTGATTTGAGTGGGAATGTTGCTTGTTTGCCTCAACCTCCAGCTCTTTCCAGTTTGCCTTGGTTGCAGGAGCTTTATTTGAAGTGAGAATATATCTCTATGTGATTTATTTAATCGATATGCTACATCTTATCTTATAGTTTCTGTTTTCTCCAACAGACGCATGCAGCTCAAGGAAGTTCCATCAGATATACCGAACTTACTACACTTGCGTATTCTCAACATGAGCCAGAACTCCATTGCAGCAATACCTACGGTAACATTTGCCCATTTGAAAATGTTGAAATAGTGTGCAAAAGAATATATCATGATCTTCCTTTTGAACAGAGAATTTAGCACCAAGTCTAATGCTGCTGCTGATGCCTTAGCCAATTTCCATGCTAGAGCTTCCCCTGCTTATTATCTTTTGGCTACCCTTGGTCTGCTTGTTCTTTCTATTAATGTTTTGTTTTCCATCGTGGGTTTGTCCTTGAGTTTTTTTGGATCGGGGTTTGGAGTTTGTTCCTCCATTGTTGCTAATCTAGTGTATTAATTTTTTAAAAAAAATCACCACAGCACATTTTTCCATAATTTGCTTAACTCCGTCCCTTCCTTGCAACCTTAAGTATTTAACGATGTAACTCCCTTTACAACTTCTTTGGCCCAGTAAAGGGACTTTTATGTGCCCCAAAAAAGGTATGAAAGTTTCTTATAGTAGAATTAGCTTTAGATATGTTGTGGTATCATTGCAGTGAATAATCTATTGTTTACACACTTGAGTTTACTGGCCTTAAAACGGTGGTGTAATTGCCACAAAGACTCACTTAAGCTGATATATCTATTTATATATACATAAACCCTTTGCTACAGGAACTTTACTTAATTTGTTACTTGCAATAAACAGGAAATACAAAATTTATCTACTCTTTTGGAGCTCGACCTGTCTAGCAACAATATTTTGGCTCTTCCTCCGGAATTGGTTAGATCACCTTTCTTTTCCTTCTATTTAATATAACTTGCTCTGTTTGTCATTTGGAAATTGGGATGCTGATTTTCGGGGTTGTTGTAAGTTGTATAAAAAGTAATGTATCTCTGTTAGCTTGTTTGGTCTGCTGAAGGATTAAGTGTTGTAGTTGTATCTATGAGAATCTAAGACTTTGGTATTTAATATAAAAAAAACTTTGGTAAAAGGGTATATGTGACTGTAAACGAAGTGATTATAAACCCTTTGTGGAAATAAATTGTTGTTAATGAATACATATTTCCCCATATTGTAAAGTTAGGTGTTTCTCTTTCATGCACGAGATAATAGCTTTCTGAACAGGAAAGGGCTTTTCATTTCCTAAATGACATACATTGTCATCAGTCTAATTTATTGTTTGGGCATATCATAATTATTGGGAGAATACCATTTGGTCTAACAGGGTCTGCTGGAGCCAAACCTACAGGTTTTAAAACTTGATGGCAACCCACTGAGAAGGTATGAAGTTCTCCACAAACCAGATCTTTTAATAATGTACACGCAAAGTAGATTTTTAATTGCTTGCAACTAAAAAGCACATATATAATTGAGAAATGGTTTCTGTGATTCGATGTCCCGTGACTGACTCAATAAGACCAATCCGCTTTCCAACAATGCAAAAATTCAGTTAAACTTTGGTCCTATGTGGCCCACTAAATATTGATGTTAATCCTATGATGCACGTGTAGCTTTCCCCTTGTTATTTGAACTTAGTTTCTGTTGTTAAATCACAGTTTGTAATAAATTTCATTTTTACTAGCAAACCTAATCTGTTGTAAGAATGTTCTTGTCATTGTCGGTCCATGCTAAACTCTCGTTCTAAGTACTTGCTTTGTCCAAATATGCTGTAGCATAAGGAGAACCATTTTGGATCGAGGCACCAAAGCCGTATTGAAGTATCTGAAAGACAAACTTCCTGAGTGAGTAAACTTCTTGTTGCTCGATTGGTCCTTGCTTCTTCATACTATTATCATCTGGTATTATAATTATCTATATGTAAGAGGTATATCCATTGTTTGAAGCGAAATTAAGTGTATAACTTAATCAGAATGTATTGTTTGATTTTCAATACTAAATTTTGAGTGTATGTTTATTATATGCTTCAACTTATAATCCTAAGTTGATTCAATGTATTTTTTTAAACTTAGTCGAAGTATATAATTTTAAGTTATATATTGTAAATTGGTTTGTTTTCCGATACTACTAAATTTGGGTGTATGTTCTTTTATTTGCTTCAATTTATGCTCATAAAATATTGAACCCCGTGTGCCTTTCTAGAGTCTAGAAACTGGAGTAACTATAAAGGTTAATGGCACGTTCTTTTATCATGGGTGCAAAGAGAGCTATAGAGCTTAATTAACCAGTTGGTCTGTGTCCTAAGTTTCTTTTTGGCAGGCCAATTTTTTATGAGTTGGAAGAAATCAATGACGAGCAAAATGTTTCAATGATCAACGATCATTTTGTGGGTCAAATTCTTGCATATACTGTGCATCCAAATGTGTATTGTGTTCGTGTGAGGACTAGTTTACTCATGGAAAACAAAAGTTACTCGTGCGGATCAGAGAAATCCTCAAATGTATAGAAGAATGGAAGCAGTTTTGGTCCGCCTGGAGGATGTCTGCCAGGAAATCCTCCATCACCAGCACCCATCAATCATCGTGGTCGACGGTGCATAGGCATGCACTGTGTGCTCAGCAAAAAGTTTGCTGGAGCGCACAGTTAATGCCTGTGCACCGACAATGTTGATGATCGACGACTCCCATCTGCATGTAGGGCCCCCAACATTTCAAGACGTATGTCCTACGTCCAATACGATGCTTCCAACTTGAATACAAAATTTAGCTACCTAATGTTGAATCATATTTTCAGGTAACGCCAAAAGATCAATTTCTATGTAATTGCGTTACACAATTATTTTTTTTTATTTTGGCGTTATTACACCTAAAAATATGCTTATTTAGACCTAGTGTCACGAGGTTCAAATGAGTCTTGCGCAGGCCCCATGCGTGAGCGTATTTTTTTTAGCTAGGTAAGCATATATGTAGCACTTTTATTAGGCCATTATAAACCGACCTACCTATTACCCCCATCCTTGAATGCGTCATATCTTTGGTTGCCCCTCCCAATATGTAGCACCAATAAATTGTTGGACCAAAATTCACTTTCTTGATGAAAATGACCTTACCCCCTTCACTCAGCTCCAAGAGGTAACATCCTTCTTCCTGGAGTAATTGCCAAATTTAGCAGCTCATCAGAGCTTAGCCATGGGTGTTGATTAAAAAAATACTCAGCCCTCTGCCATAGGCAATTGTAGTATTAGTTCAGGACAAGTGACTAATCAACTCTTTGGTTTTTTGGGGTACAACTGCTCAAGGCTGTTCCCGGGAAGATTGAAGATCAACCTACTATTCTAAGATCCCCCTTGTGCTGGGGTTTAGAAGACTGATTATCAAAGCGCCAGCGCGTTTTGCGGGGAAGCGAGTGATCGACCCCTTAGCAAACCCCTCCACCAGTAAATAATACTCCCTCCGTCCTGTTTTAGATGGACCATCTGGAAATGAGACCAGTCCTGTTTTAGATGCTCCATATGGTCAATATAAGTGCATTTTGAACCTCTTTTCCCCATTAGTTAGGGTTTCCACCATCTAACAAAAATTAACATTTTTTCAAATGGAGATTCTAATTTAGGACAGAGGTAGTAACATAATAACAGTAATGGATAATGATAAAATATCACTCCCTCCATCCAAATTACCTGTCCTCATTAGAAAACCAAAATGAACTGATTTTAATTCACTTTGGTTTTCTAATTATGACAGGCAATTTGGACAGAAGGAATATTATCAATATTAAACGGGTTGTTGGTGGGGTGACACCTTTCCTGCAGGAAATGTTCCGAGTTCGAACCCCAATTTTGTTGGCCACTCACCCTGGATAGTTTCTCGATCTACTCGATGCAAAGAATGATGCTAATGATACTAATAGAATCCAGATCATCATCATCATCTTTAATTAAAATTTTATTATATAAACAATTATCTCATATATATTTTGCTTAAAATAGAGGGTGGAGACCAGGATGAGCATATTTTGGATTCTGTTATAGCAGAGCTGAACTGGGTTTCACAGAATTCAGGCCCAATAAGTACCTTCTTCATGTAGGTCCCTTTTACACGTTGCTAGACACTCCCATATAATGTATGCATAAAATAAGCAGGTTTCTCACGGGGGCCATTTTTCCATTACAAACAAAACCTTATCTTGTTCCCTCTTTATCTAGGTTGATGGATTGTATGGTGGATCCCACCAGAATCCAAAAGTTTTTCCTAGGAAGTGTTTTTGTGAATATGGGCAAGAGTCCAAAAACTACAAATTCTACTAACAAACACTAAAATAACCTATTAAAACACATAACAAACATAAAATTTAGAGTTAAAATGTATATACTTTCATGGCTCATCATCCTCTTAAACACTTTTAGAGTTGTTTCATACCCTTTATAATCCTATTTACTCTATTTTTGTGATGTCCTATCCACAATTATTACTGTAAAGAGATACCATCTTGCTTTTTTATTAGTTTAGCCTTGAACAAATGCTCAATTTATAGTCCAAATGTGTCTAGTCAGGACTTGATTTCTAAATTCGTTTAAACTCTTTCTGTCATGGATTAAATATTTAAATTACTTAATTATGGAAACCCAAATGCCTTTTGCTAATAAGTCATGAACGACCATTAAACTTGGGTGATCCAAAGGTAATGCTACACGCCCCTCTCAAATAATTCAAATTCGGAAGTGAAGCTTTACCGGCGGAGTGACCGATATTCACCAGCCGTTGATCGCCCAAAATTGACCATGTGACGTGTGCGCCGGACCATCGGAGACTTCATCATTGATCGCTGGCTGGTGAAGCTTCATCAGTGGATCCGAGTTCCTCCTTAAATAGCTCCTTCCACCTGCATTCCACGAGGTGTACCAAAATATTGACTCCGCTGGACATTCCCCTATTGAGGCCAGTGGCATTCCCGTTATTTCCTTTGCACCTTGAGTCCCTGGAATGGAAGGAAAAAACAGGCAGCAGCCGTGACTCTTCCAGTAACAAATCTCATGTTAGAACTGTATTCTACTATTCTCCCTCTCCAAAATGAATTAATTATAGTTCATTTTGGAAATTAGTTCAGTTTTGGAAAACCAAATAAATCTATTGAAGTTAGATTAACATTGCCCCACGTGTCAATACACAATGCTGGTGCATATAGAGAGTTTAACATGAGATACTTATTATAGGTTAGAAACATATTTGAAAGAGTTTTATTTATATACGAACAGAACAGTGCACGCCAATGCTGGCCACTGAGCAGGGGCCTCGCATGTCGCGTTGTGAAAGAAAAGATATCATGGTAGGCGAGATTTTAAATTTTATCGACCTTCCAAAACATGCAAACCGTTGAACCTCAATTTGATGGCTCGTAATTCACCTTGTGCACATTCTGAAGTCGTTTTTATATTCCATTTGTTGTTTTTTTTTTTTGTGAGATTAAAAGATGGGGGCGGTTGGAGCCATGTTTCGTGAAGATGGAGTACTATTATCTTACTCCCTTCCTCCGGAATTAGTAGTAACCTTTGGTTTTCAAAATAAACTAATTTTACTTTATTTTTAGAAAAGCAAATGCAACTATTTCTAATGTTTAATGAGCTAGGTCGATTTACATTACCCAAGGAAAAACTAAAGGGTACAACCACCTCATAATTTATGTTCCTCATGGAGAGAAAAGTTGTAAAAAAGTTAAATAAAAAAGTAAAAATAATATAATAAATTATAAAAAAATATTATAAAAATGACACACTATAGCAAATATTTACAAAACATGGTATCTGATAAGCCATGCAGGCGCCCGCATGCCACGGGCACCTGCGTGGTTTTTTTTTTAAAACTAACTCAAAAGCTCGGTTAATAGATAAAGGCGTCGATTCAACCGACGCCTCAAGTTAGATGCCCTTATCATTTTTCATCCTATTTTAAACAGGCAGTCACTTCAATGATACATATGTCTCTCATTTTTAACCCATTTTCACTCATTTTTTTTTCATTCTTCCTTATTTTTAGTGTTCTTTCTAGTCATTATGATATCACAAAGATGTTGAGCCATCACATACCATTTATCGTAGTTTTTGTAGTATTATTTTGGATAAATAGTATACGATGGATCAACATCTTTGCGATATCATTATGATCAGAAAGAGCACTAAAAATAAGGAAGAATGAAAAAAAAGGGGCAAAAATAGATAAAGAATGAGAGAGATATGCATCATTGAAGTTATCACCCCTTTAAAATGGGACAGATTTATTTTAGTGGGACAAATTTCAATGATGAATATCTCCGTTCTTCATCCATTTTTGCCTATTTTTTTATTCTTCCTTATTTTTAGTGTTCTTTTATGGTCATAAAAATATCGCAAAGATGTTGATCCATCGTATATTATTTATCGAAAAAACTACTATAAAAACTACGATAAATGATATGTGATGGCTCAA
The DNA here is from genome assembly GCA_039654745.1 of Houttuynia cordata. Classification (NCBI taxonomy): domain Eukaryota; kingdom Viridiplantae; phylum Streptophyta; class Magnoliopsida; order Piperales; family Saururaceae; genus Houttuynia; species Houttuynia cordata. The sequence continues at coordinate 6,377,714 of CM077504.1, forward strand.
CATCTTTGTGATATCATAATGACTAGAAAGAGCACTAAAAATAAGGATGAATAAAAAAAATGAATAAAAATGGGTTAGAAATGAGAGAGATATGTATCATTGAAATGACTACCTGTTTAAAATGGGACGAAAAATAAGAAGGTAGTAAAAGGCGTCAGTTCAACTTGAGGCGTCTCTATTAACCGAGAGGCGTGGGTGCCTCTTGAATTCGTTTTAAAAAAAAGCCGCATAGGTGCCTGTGCCATGCAGGCACCTGCGTGGCTTGTCAGATGCCCTGTTTTATAAATATTTGTTACATGTGTTATTTTTATAATTTATTATATTATTTTCCTAATAAAAAAACAAAACAAAAAAGTTGCATCCTTCGTGGCTAACGGCGTCATCCGTTAAGCGGGACGGAAGTAGTAGTTATCCGTAATTTGTAGAAACCTTAGGGGCTAAAGTTGACAGCTTTCTCTTGCTTCTCACAGAGAGAATGGAAGCGGAGTTTGGTAAAGCAGGAATCGGTGATAGACTGATAGAAAGAAGAAGAAGAAGAAGAAGAAGAAGAAGAAGAAGAAGGGTTTAAGCCCTTTTTGGGTGCTGTTTACAGTCTTCGTATTAATGGTGGGTTGTGAGTGATCAACTTGGCTTCTTCTTCTTCTTTGTTTGATTGGTGGTGGTGGTGGTGGTGGTGGAGGTGGAGGAGATGTATCTGAACCTGAACCCAGTTCGCAAGTCATTCAAGGATTCTCTCAAGTCTCTGGAGGCTGATATCCACCATGCCAACACCTTGTATGTTGTGTTTTTCCTTTTTTTCTACTCTTTCTCGTTGATAAAGTTTGTAGCTTTTCCTCCTTTTCTTCTTCTTCTTCTTCTACTTCTTGTTGCAATTCATGCTTGGAAATGCTGTGTTTGGGCAAGACATAGATACCCATATGGCCATATGGCTTTGTTTTGAGGTTGAAGCTGTTTTTTTTTTTCATTTTTTTTTGGTTTGGCATGCATGAGAATGCTGATTGTCGCTTTGAAATAGGGAATACCCTTTTCATATGAGTTGGGCTTTGGCTTTATTTCTTTTTTTCTGTGATGATTTTCCTTTCATCTGGGCTGGATTGGGTTTTGTCTTGATGGATTTTGTTTCAGTTTCCTACTTGGAATTTTATGAGGTTTGATAGTTTGTAAATTTGTAATCTCTTTTTAAACGTCAATATCTGGTTAATTGCCTGTTTTACTTTCTATCTTCTTACCTGGACATGCGTTTTCGTGAATGTTTTAATTTTGTTAATATATGGAAATTGTTATCTATTCCAGTTGCTCTTCTGCTGGATGAAGTCATCTGCGGCTTTTAATTGAAGATTTTGTGTTTTTTATATTTCAATACTGAAAGGACATTTTTTTCAGCTACATTTTCCAGTTTGGTAGTTGTAGGAATTGTGGTTTTGTGCTGTTTTTATCCTTCCATGCATCACCTGATTATTGTTAATTGTTTTCTTTTTTTTTTTGAAGTAAATCGTTTTCTTAATAGCTCCATCTGAGAGTTGACTAATTTATACTCTGGAGTAGAGGCAGCATATTAGCTAAAACTTACCGTTTTTAAAATGTTAATACATAAAAAAAAACTTGGACTGCTACATTTATCACTCAAAAGCTTCCAATTGCTGCTTGGTGGCTATAGACAATTAGACCTAATAATGTGAAACGGCCAGTTCATTAGAATGATGGCAAGCTAAGTCAAATTTTCTAATGGTTTGAACTTTACTACCGAAAATTTGTATATTTTATTAGAAAACACATTGCCAAAATATTTGTATTTTAACTTTATTATCAAAAATCTGTATATTTTATAAAAAAAGTTCATAACCAATATACTGTTAATCGCCTTAATGATACTGGAATTGATACATGTTCAAAGGTAGTTTCCGTCAATGTGAGATGTATCAGTAAGCTTATGCACGCATATAATGTGATCATATGAAATCGCTATAATTTTGTGGACCAGAATGCCACTTTTTTTGAGAAAAATAAAATCCTATGGAAGAAACCTAAATACATCTCCCTGACAGCATCTTAGTCTGCTCTTCTGGATGAATGGTTAACTACTGAGCTGCTTTGTGTTCTTTTTTATTGGAATTGTCATTTTTATAGTTTCTTCTTTCAACTGAATTCCATTATTTGGTGCAAAACACAGGGCTTCAGAATTTCCTCGTGAATATGATGGTGCTTGCCTTCAAATGAGAATGTCATACAGTCCAGCTGCGCATTTTTTACTTTTTCTTGTACAATGGACAGACTGCCACCTTGCGGGTGCCCTTGGATTGCTCAGAATTCTTATATATAAGGTTGAAATTTTTTATCTTCTTCTTTTTCCTCTTCTTTGGTCTGGGTGTATGTGATTTGTCATCCTAAATAGAAGCACACTGCAGGTTTATGTAGATGGCACGACGACCGTGTCTGTCCATGAAAGAAAAGCCAGTATCAAGGAATTCAATGGTGAGTTGAATGGCTATTCCAGCGCTAAGTAAAATTAATGTCTTGGATCTAAGTAAGTGTTATCTGTCCATACTCAGGCATAATCTTCCCTTCTTTATTGCAACTTCAGAAGGGTATTTCTGATTTAGAAGACAAAAAACAGAAGGCAGTTTGCTTGGAGAGATTTAGAAGAAGAGATGACGAAGAGAGGAGACAATTCTCTGAGGTTGATATTGAAAGGGAAGAAGAGTGTGGGATTTGCTTGGAAATGAACAGTAAGATTGTTTTACCTAATTGTGGCCATGCCATGTGCATGAAGTGCTATCGTGAATGGTACTCTCTGTCTCTCTCAGTCTGTTCCCTCACTCTCACACTCACACACACGTCATTTCCTTCATGGCTGTTGCAACATGCTTTTTACCTTTTTTTGCAAATGTTATAATGCGCTATTAGAAGTTTTCTTCATGTGCTTGTACTTTAATGGTGAAAAAATCAACTGTCAGAATGATAGACAAATGAAGGGTTGTTAATGGTTATGCATATGCTGTAATTGATATCATCGACCTTGTACCAGTGACGTTGAATGGGCATGAATCCTATCATATGCATTGCATTTTTTTCTGATAAAGCTGCTACTTGATTATGATTATGATTATGATTATGATTATGTTTATGATACATTATGCATTGATATTTATTACTTCGACATAAAAAAAATACATAATTCTTTCGGACAGATATAGATCTTGGGACTTGTGAAAATTAGATTCCAAATAGATCAGTGGGCAAATTTAGGAGTAAGAGCTTGGAAACAGCAATGTCAGTGTGTTAATGTTCTATATATTCTCTATTCTAAGATGTATATTGCATGAATAACATATATAATTCAGTTGAAAATATGTTTAGAGTTTCTGAATTCTGATGCTGTCTTTAATTAGGGTGTGTGTTCCTGTCATGAGTTGATATCCTGATACTGTCTTAATTCGAGAGCTTGTTCCTGTCATGAATTGATAATAGACAATTGAATTTAACTTATTGCCAAAAAAACGAAAGAAAAAAAAAGTGAATTTAACTGGTGATAAGAGGATGATATAATTGAATTGAAACTTAGCCAGCCTTTAAATTACAATACGAAGATAAGTTGCTCTGCAATGCAGTTTTCGAGACCAACTAGGATTCATGATGTTCCACCATGGTTTACTTGTACAGAACTGCAATAAGCACGGCTCTTTTGTAATACTTGAGAGTAACTTTCGAGTGGTGAATGTGTTGCAGGCATTCAAGATCGAAATCTTGCCCCTTCTGTCGGGATACTCTGAAAAGAGTTAACTCCGGCGACCTCTGGATTTTCACGGACAGCAAGGAAATAGTTGATATTGCAACTGTGACCAGGGAAAATCTGCGGCGTCTATTCATGTATATAGACAAGTTACCCGTGGTGATACCTGATTCTGTTTTTGAGACTTATGATTCTCACGTGAAATGAGTGGAGCTGCATTTTCTCCCCGCACACTACATTCATACAAATACGAAATTAGGGTTGTTAGTTTAAAGTAATTTTCTATGCTTCAAGTTCCTATCTGAAGCTGCATTTGTAACACAGCAGCTTATGCTAGGCAAAGGCGTGGGAGCAAGAGAAAGGATAGCAGTCTGTAAATTGTTGTGTGCAGGAGACCCTTTGTAAATAAAGAATATGCAAAAATCCCTTCTCTCGTGATTATTAGCCCTAATCCCAGCAGTCAATGAATGGATGCTCCAAGCCTTCTATCTAATTATCTTCCTCATTTTCGGCCGGGCCTAATCTATTGTCTTCATTCCCCCATTTCGTCTAATCTCTAACCCATTTCGTCTAGTCTTCTCTATTGTCTACTTCTCCTCTACAATTCCTTCTAAATTTCCCCGTAGGTCTTATGATCTACATCAGTTTATCTGTATAATTAAGCTGAAGCATGTTGATGTGAGCTCGGATAATACAAACTGAACAATCTGCAACCATTTCCAAGTAGATTAGAAGGTTGGTTTTGATGATTAAATCATTAGTGTGGGTGATTCACACACATTTGCAGATTGAATAATTGGCAACCTGTTTCAGTTATTTAGGTCTTGCGTCATCGATTAAACCATATATTGTGTCCTTTATTGACTCCATTTATGTTTTTTTTGGTCCTCAAGAAAGAATTCTGTTCAACTATGGATGATGTAGCAAGTCGATAGTCCTTTATTAGAAAACATAAAGTCTTGGCCCTGACTGATTGGTTCAGTGGAGTCATATATTGACTAGGCCCAGGCATGAACATTTGCTATTTTAATTGGATTATTCCTGTTTATACGTGCCCTGCTGTTAGATTTTGATCTGGTGCCGTATGTTTATGCATATGGCTTTGGTGTACATATTCGATGTACAGTTATCTATACATCTTTAAACAATAACAACTTTTCCATAGTTTCCCAAACCCTAGTTTTATGTGGTTGCACCCCTCATTCACCAATGTTGTGCCAGTTTCACCAATTTTTCAACGGAAACCAAAGAAAAAAAATCATGTACCAGCGACAAGCAAGCATACCGATACTGGGAAGCATACATAACATAATTAATCCAGTTGTTAGACAATATTCCCCCCTTCCAATACCTAACATTGGAACCCATTGTATGCATCGCCACTATATATGTTTTGACATGGTGACCCCATAAATCAACGGTGATGATGCATAGTGAATCCTAACAAAAGAGAATCAATTTCTTATCACACCCGTTTGGGAAACCCTTCAAGTGTAAAAAATATTCTCACACTAGAATATGTACTCCAAAACCCTACACTCAGTCAAGTGAAAGTGAGGCCAGCCAATCAAAACACAGCGTAGGGTTGTTGTTTTTTTTAATTATACGCTCGTGTTAACGGGCAAAAGAGGGCGAAAACAAGAAACTAAAAACTTGAGGGAGGAGGGGATACAATATGATCCAAAGCACAGAGGCTTTCCTAGCTAAGCTGTGGGCGATTACATTGGGTGATCAAGGAACAAACTGGGAATCCACGCTATCGAAAACCCGTAAAGAAAGATACCTTTGCTTCCTGAATTGCAAAGCCGATCTCTGTGCAGTCAGGGGCTTTGGTTTTGAACTCCCTGCCAATCTCCTTCAATGAGAACCTTTTTTAACTTAAACTCAGTGTAGAGTTTTGAAGTACAAATTCAGTGTAGGGATATCACTATCATTCAACTCATGGCGGTGACCGTAGTTTTGAATCTATGATGCATAAATTAATTACAACACAAAAAAGGAGGAGGGATGGCATGTGCATGGGTTGATTTATTTTGGCATTTTATTCATGGCACGACACGGAGAAACAGCTGGGATGGGGACCACTTTCTCGGATTCATGCAAATATACCTTTTGTATAAGGCCAGTTGTGAATATCCCCCACATGTTTTTTCTATTGCAAAAACCGCCTCTCAAGTTTCTTTATCACTTTCTATATCCTTGAGCTCAATGCATAAATAAATCACAAACTATGAACATCTGTTTTTTCAGTGTCGCGCTTACATTATGAGATACGGTTCATGTGCATCTGCTTGAGCTGAAGCGCCTCGAGCTGTTGGATTTTGATCGGATTTTGATCTGATGACAGGTGTCAAATTGGCAGGTGGGTTTCAATCACCCACCGCCCACTAGGGCTATTGGATCAAATCTGACAGCTCTCTGTGACTCTGCTCACACAAACATGCCTAAGCCATGTCTCATATAAACTTCCCTTTTTTGGTATATCTGCTATAACATCTCCATATGATAAGCCTGTTTTCAATGGATACCTCCTATGAAATGCACGAAAGTTTCTCTGATTTTATGCAAAATATGATAGTTCTTCAAATCTTCTTTCATTTTCAATATAAAAAAAGTCTTCCTTCATTTTCATCATTGAAGTTTATGCTGTGTAACCTACCACATTGTTTTAGGACAGAGGGTAGTATGCTGTATGTGCACATATACTATCCATGCAGATGTCATATATGACTGGGATCATTATCTAACAACAAATGTTGCCAATCCTGAGATGTGTGTAGAAAATGTAGCTACCAGCTATTTCTATTTTAAACTTCTACAAGTTTTAAGGCAATGAAGACATTTTTTAATTCTGAAACATTTAGTGAACATATTAGCAGGATTAAAATTGTTCCATATTGTTGAAACTTGATAGGTAGTTGGCTGGCCCAATTGGAAAAAACATGAGGGCCCTTATGCAAATAGTTGAATAAAAGGTGTTATGGTATAAAGCTAGAAGATATACTAAAATCGCCATGTTCAAATCAGGCTTAAGAAAAAGATTTGAATGTGGGGATTACTTTACGAGATGTCGCTAATGTGAGAGGCTTCCACACTTTTTTAAACCGGTGAAATTCTCACATGGGTTGGGTCTAGGGGCTGCATCTCAGTTCGGTTCATGCCGGTTCTTGCAGGAACCGAACCGCAAATGAATATAGAACCGAATGCTCAAAACCAAGCTGGAACCGAGTAAGGAACCTATTCCGTCGGAACCGAACTAAAAACCGGTTCGGAACCAAGCTTCCCATCCTGACCTTTCCTACAGTTTGTTCTCGTCGCTTTTGCTGTGCTTCCCCATCCCTCCATCGTCGTTTCCATTGGTCCGTCGTCGACTGCTCATCCCAATGCACCCCTGATGGGTATAAAAATGTGGAGAGAGATAAAAAAGGCGGAAGCTTAGAGGTGACGGTTAAAGGGGGAAAATGGCATCACATTGGATCACGGGTCAGTATATGATGAGAGAAAAGGAGGGAAGAGCGAGGCAGATGAGGAGGCCTAGTAGGAGATTGGTGGTGGCTGACTGAGGGGATGAGGCAGAGCAACGAAAGGAGTGGTTGCAATGCAGCTGGCAATCGGGCATGCTGGTGGCGGACCAAGGGTGCTAATGGAGCACAAATCGGTGAGGGAGGAGGAGAGAAACTATTGGAGTTTATCCCATATCGGATGTGGAAGGGGCTGGAAGTTGGTTTATAAGTGTGGGGAAAATTCTCACCTCTCAAACTAACTTTTGGGGTGAAAAAGCCCAAAACCACCCAACACTGGTATCAGAGCCCGGGTTACCAATAGTCTACAAGAAGAACTAGGTCTGCTCCCAACCCAATGGCCTGATGTGTGAGGGGGAAGATTGTTGGAGTTTATCCCACATCAGATGTGGAAGGGGCTAGTGGTCGGTTTATAAGTGTGAGAGAAATCCTCACCTCTCAAGCTAGCATTTGGGGTGAGAAGCCCAAAACCACCCAACAGAAATAGAGAGGAGCAAGTTGGTCAGAGTGGAACGACAGAGTTTTTAAATGAATGGTAAAGATTAGTTTATAAATTTCAATGATGCTGATTAGATTTAGGTTCTTTTATAAAAAGTTCGGTTCAACTTTCGGTTCCTAACGAGCTATAACCAAAACCGAACCGAGATTTACTCGGTTCCTTTACTCTAGGAACTGACCCTGAACCGAATTAGGAACCGAACTGGCTAATCTCAGTTTGATTTTACCCGGTTCTATCATGTTCGGATTTTTTGGTGAAGCCCTAGTTGGGTCCATCCATTCAAATTATTGGTAACGATATGTACGCTAGAGGCTTCAAAAACCATTCAAATTCTCCATATGCAGGCCACATGCAATTTACATGGTACACACGCTAGGCACTCGTTCCTCGAGATCTACTTTACAAGTTCCGTGGTTAATAAGTTAGGGGCTAGTGCATGCCATCGATTGTCAAGATCAATAGCTCCTGTAAATTGCCTGTAATTCCCACGTGGGACACTGATCAAACTGTATAATTTCTCCCATGTAGGGGTCTCAATTTTGGAAAAATTATTGAGGGCGGTGTCATACAATAATGTAGGCTTTGTGCATGAGTTAATGACACAATTTCTTACATTTTAGGGCCAGTTTCAAACATGTCACCACGGAAACAAGAATAACAGGACTCCGACAGAAACATCCCACATGATTTCGAACATCCTGTGTGGGGAGATTTCATTGGCCAGGCACAAAGCCACATCGGCACGCCGGGTGCACTCAATGATTTATAGCAAAATTGGCTTCAATATCCAATGGGTCCCACTCCTGCTTCTGATGATTCCTTAGATAAGACGAGTCTCATGGAATGGCAACCCCCACCCCTTAACAAAAACGGATTCCGACCCAAGACGGGATTAACGTTCCTTAATCCCCTAATCTAAAATTAAACACTATTAGTTGCTTACAAAAACGAAAGAGGACAAGCACCCAAGAGAGAGAAGGGGAGACATGGGCGCCGGAGAAGAAGAGAGGGAGGATGGAGTCATGGCCGCCGACTTCTTCTGGTCATACACCGACGAGCCTCACGCCTCCCGCCGCCGCCTCATTCTCTCCAAGTACCCTCAAATCAAAGAGCTCTTCGGCCCCGATCCCTTGGCCTTCCTCAAGGTGCCACCTTTCTCCCTACTACCTCCATATCCTATCCTTTACTCCCTTTTTTTTTTTTTCTTGTTTTTTGCTCATACGTGTTTTTGTTACATTGGTTTTTAGTACTTCTGGACAATGTATGATCTTGGCTCTGCTTGTTTTGGTTTTTCTTTTTCACTACTTCCAGTTTTTGCTTGATGTAATAGCCTTTTTTTTTTCTTTCTGCTTTATTTTTATGGGTGTTTTTAGTACATTGTCTTTAAATTTGTCTGGAGAGAATATGATCTGGGTTTTGCTTGTTTTAGTCTAATTCCCCCACTTTTTCCTGTTTTTCCGTGTTTGTTTTTTTAGTTTTTTAAGTACTTCGATTAAAGATAATTTCTGTTAGTTTAATGGGCATAATGAAGTATTGTGTGTGTGGATCTTAATCTAGTGCAATGTGGGTTCTAATTGGTTTGGGATTGGTTTGCTTTATTGTTTTACTTTCATGTAGATCTCCTTTTTTGTTTTTGAGTAATAGTTCTGCGTGTAGAGCTGCTGCAGATTGAACCTTTACACTTTTTGCAGCACAGCTTTTTGTGATTGTGTAGTGTGTTTGGTCACCTTGGTAGTATCTCCTTTGCTTCATGTTTCATGTGTTTCCTGTATTTTTTGTTTTCATTTTTGTTATTAATTTGATTAACTGTCCTTTTCATATCTCAAAATATGGTTGAACATCCATCGTGAGCTGGATTTGTCCTTTTTTTTTTACTTACGGTTCTTTGATTGCCCTTTTTTTCTGATTAATATCGAGAATTATTCTACATTGAGGTGTGCAGATGGATATTTTTTTCCTATTTCGTATCTTTGAGGTATTCTTATGCGAACTTTTGCTTGTGACGTATTCAGATTGAGGTGGTATCTTGATATGATATGCATCTTGTCTCGTTTATTCTGTCAAAGGATTAGCTTCTGTTGTTTTACATTTTTTAGGTCATTAGTTTTTTCAAATATCTTTACCGTTTCATTTTGTACCTTCTAACTTCTACTGTACTTCCAGAACTTCTGACCAAAGCTTCTAATCCAAACTCACTGGCATTTGAATGTCTTAGTTATAGTATCATTTGAATAGATTCTTTATTGGAGTTGCAATACATATGCAAAAAAATATTTGAACAGACAAACTCTTTAGAGTGTTTCTGGTAAGGTATTATGAATTTCCTTTCATTCTTATCATAATGGTGGTAGAAGTACGGGTTCTCTCATTCATTTTGATGTTCATGTCTCACCTAATTTGAATCACAATCCAGAAAATCATGTTTTTTAACGAGTTTTCATTTGTTCACATTCTCATTAGCTAATCCTTTTTCTGGGCAAGAATTCTTAATAGCTTATCTCTGGTGGTGTTGGCCAATATTTTTTTTCGTAACTTTAATAAATTAAAGGTTAGGCTTACTACGTATGTACTTAGATTTTATGAACTGTAATACAATAAAAAGAAGATCTGTTTATTAGCAAAAATATCGTTGGGCTGTCTAGATATCAAACCCAATGTTTGCTGCGCTTCACAGAGACTTTCCTGTGTCCTGTATTTTTTTTTAAAATTGAAATCCTATGAAAATTTGTATGTCCTTCTCTTATTGATTTCTAAATTCTTAATTGAAGTACAATAAAAAGTAGATCTGTTTTGTAGCAGAAATCTTGTAGGGCTGTGTACAAATCAAACCTCAATGTTTGTTGTGCGTCACAGAGGTTCGCGACAAGTTATACATGAAGAAATTTATGATTGCATATAATGGTAACTAAATTTATAGTTGTCCTGGAGGTTAAATTTATCATCTCACATATTGCAATATTTGATTCAGATTACTTTCGCGGTTCTGCTCCAACTATGGACCGCTGCATTCCTCCACAGTGAAGGCTGGCTGAAGATGCTTATTGTGGCCTACTTCTTTGGTTCTATTCTCAACCACAACCTCTTTCTAGCCATTCACGAGCTCAGCCACAACCTTGCCTTCTCAACCCCTCTCTACAACCGTTGGTTAGGAATCTTTGCCAATCTTCCAATTGGTATTCCTATGTCTGTTACATTCCAAAAGTACCATTTGGAGCACCATAGATATCAAGGGGTGGATGGAATTGATATGGACATACCTAGTCGTATGGAAACCATAATGGTGAGAAATGTAGTCACAAAATCCATATGGGTCTTACTTCAGCTCTTCTTTTATGCATTGAGACCTCTCTTTCTCAACCCAAAGCCCCCTGGAAGATGGGAGTTCACCAATCTGACTATTCAATTGGCCCTTGATGCTACCATGGTATATTTTTTTGGTTGGAGATCCCTTGCCTACATGGTCCTTTCTACATTTGTTGGAGGTGGCATGCACCCAATGGCAGGCCATTTCATCTCCGAGCATTATGTGTTCAATCCTGAGCAGGAGACTTATTCATACTACGGACCCCTCAATCTTCTGACTTGGAGTGTAGGATACCACAATGAGCACCATGATTTTCCAAGGATTGCTGGTAATAAACTTTACAAGGTGAAGGAGATTGCTCCTGAATTTTATGAGGATTTCAGTTACTACAAGTCTTGGAGCCAAGTGATATATATGTATGTCATGGATAGGGCAGTGGGCCCTTTTAGCCGGATGAAGAGAAAGCCATCTACAAGTGGGGTCACAAAGAAAGAAGAGTAGTTTGTGATTTCACAGGCAATTCTTTTATTTGTAACATTATTAATTAAGGATCAAGTTTTTTCTCTCCTATTTGAATCGAAGAGTGAGAAAGCCCGTTTCTGAAGGTTTTTTTGTTCGTTAGAGTTTCACAGTTGTCTAATAGAAACATAGTTATTCTTTGATGTACCTCCCTTTTTGTACGTTTGTCTATGAATGCATCATAATTGACTCACCACAAGGCACTATCTTTCAAAGAAGGAAAGAATTAAGACAACCAATCCTCAGACAATTTTCTGACGAGAACACAGATTGCAGTACGTTCTCTTCACCGTCCGATTTAGTAAAATGTAGCCGATTTACATCTGAAAATTTTCATGCTCTTGGAAAAACATAGAACAATTGTGTGTGTGTGTGTTAGAGAGAGAGAGAGAGATTGTGGGTTGCATGAAAAGTAATGCATTCCAATTCGCAGCAACATGAGCATTTAAAGGTAAGTGTTGGCAACAGACTGTACTGAAAAAAAAGTGTCAACCATGGGCGGGTTATGTTGCTCTAAGAGGCCAGTTTTCCTACCCATTCTAGTCTCGGATAACCCTTGTTACTATTATTAAAAAGGGAAACGATATTTGTACAGCAGATTCCTACACATTTTCCATACACAGCTGTAGGGTTATCTCTGCCCAAAAAGGGTCAACTGCACTATCTCCCGTCCCGTTATTCTGAACACTTGGTAGATTTTTCTGCAAAATTTTCTTCTTAAGCACTGCTCTTGCTATTACCACCTTAGGGGAGCTGAGGGCAAATAATGGGCTCTGCCCCTTGCCATCAGATCACAAAATCTACTGTAGCAAACAAAGGTTTCTTTTTTCAAAATCATATCAAAAGATTATAGCAGGCGGAAGGTTATATACATTATAGTTAAAAAATATAATCACCACCCGCGTTATCATTACATAAGAGGCAGAAAAAGCATGCCTACCGACAAAAGCAGCTTCACTCCAACAAGTGAAGCATAATGAGTTTAGGATTTAGAATGTTAAATTAATGACACAGCCAAAAACTTGGCTCATATAGTTTTGCACCAGGAAAGGGGGGACTTCGCATCCACGAACTAAGCATTCTCAAGTGGTCCGGACTGCCAATTCGTCTGTAAAGATATATAACAGCAAATCATTCTTGTGGCAAAGGCAAATAAAATTTCCAAAATTATATCTCTTCATTCCAGAGAAACAAAGATAAGTTTACTTTTCTTAAATCCTTGCATTCCAGGTATCTGTCTTAATGTGGACATGTGGATCTATGACATAAGGAGGCGGTTGAGCATGATTTTTCAAAAGTGGAAGCCTTGCAGGAGTATAGTCATCATCACTGTCATAGTATCCTTGTTCTGGTCCAAGAGCTCTAAGAACTATGGCTAGAAAAATGGATAAGCCCTGCAACCAGAAAATGAAAGATAGTTTTAACTTGCAACTAAAGACCAATCAATAAACCATCCAAAATGGTAATCTTTGTTAAGAACTAGCAAAATACTTCTGACCGTAGAGCGATAATTGCATGAGTATGCACATCTACAACATAGTGCAAACTATACCTGTGCTGCCACAACCAATAAGCCAATCCATTTGCAGAAATCAAAATTTGACTTGACGAACTCCTTGAAATCATGCATTCTACCGGTCTGATCTTCTGGAAAATCCTGAAAAGGAAGAAAAGACAGATACCAACGGTATCAAACCATTGTCCTGCCTATTGGCATGAGAAGCATGGAGATCCACAAACATAAAAAAGATGAAATCTTACATCTTCCCAATGGCTGTTCAAAAAGACATCTACTGTAATTGCTGCCTCCAGCACGAGAAGCACAAAAACAAAGACCATGTACTACTTTCTTGTTAAGGTTAAAAAAAGTTGAACATAAGTTTAATACCTTTTACTAAAACATCAACCATATTTTTGCACTGACAAAAAATTGTGAATGCGATGGATATCAAGAAGTTCCTTTGACCGACTATAACAATATAGATGCTTTTAATAATGATGATTATCATCATGATCTCCCAATGGTTAGATTTTTGCTCCAGTGACTAATATCTGGATCAACTAAAATTTTAGAATCGACAAACAAATTGATGTTTTTCGTAGAACCCATATATGCCTTGATATCGAAAAATAAATTGCCTTATGCTGAATTTCCTTTTTTTTTAAATAAAAAAGAATCGGAATATACTGTCTACAGTTGTCATTTAAGTTACAAACTAAACTGGTTATTTGAAAGTTCCTATTGACTTACTTTGGATACAGAAAAGGCTCTATATGCAGGATAATGATGGGTATTTTTCACAATTCCAGAAGTGATAATCAAGTATATGCAAAATTGTCTTCGTCATTTAAATTTTGAAGGATACACATGAAAGGCAATGACCATTAGCAGTTTCAGCGGCAACATGACCAGAGCAAGTAATTACACAGAGAATGACTCCCAATCCAAGAAAAGTATATATGAACCTGCATAGGAAAAATGATGTGCTTGCTGTAAAACAACAACAAAACAAGCTGTCACGTGCTTCTATAAGAACCAGTAAAACATGGCCAAAATAATTCACTTATAGATTGCACTGAGAAGCATACCTGCTTAGACATAATCAAGTGAAAAATTGTCGTCCATTTCCAAGTTAAAAAAATACAAAAAAGGGAAAAAAACAAATCTGAAACTTGCTAATATTATTAGAAAAGAAAAACATTTACTTTTTTCATACTTTTCCAAGAAAAAAAGTAACTCTTAGAGAGTTCGATCCTGCTTTAAAAAACTTCCAAACACCAAGAGATAACCAATGACTACAAAGTACCAATATCAATAAGCCCCCAACCATAGAGGAAAAACATTATCTAATGTGCCTTCACCACTTCTATTAAAAATTGGAACCAGAATGATGCTAAGGGATTAGACCTACAGATATCTACAATCTAAAGGATAGAAATTCAAGCTATTGAGGCAAAGAAATATTCAGGTTCCTCTCCTTGCCATTAAAAAACAATTCATTACGTCAATGGTACCCGTACTATTGAAATGGTTCATCAATAGAGATGTTCCCACAGGTGCCCCTTCTTCCAATGGTACTATAAACCCAAAGCCCATAGCAAAAGCTACCAACAGCGAAAAGTTAATGTCTTAGCCAAAAAGGAAACTTCGGAAAAGGGAGGGAAAAGGTAGAACCACTTTGACAATAGGGAGACAAAAAGAAACACAAAAGGCACAGGCAACCACAGCATTATTGTAATAAAAAACCCACTTTATCTCAAACAAAGAAAAAATAATTGACCACTATGCTCATAGGTGATGTAATCATAATCAAGTAGCGCCATTTCCCAACAATTTGAGGTCAGCCAAATCGACCTTACACCTCCATTCTAGCCTATTTTGGGATCTTATATTCTACATAAGACATACAAATGACGAAGATATCTTATACA
This sequence comes from Houttuynia cordata, assembly GCA_039654745.1. Classification (NCBI taxonomy): domain Eukaryota; kingdom Viridiplantae; phylum Streptophyta; class Magnoliopsida; order Piperales; family Saururaceae; genus Houttuynia; species Houttuynia cordata. Next base: position 6,392,719 of record CM077504.1, read on the forward strand.
GGCCCCAACTCCCGCTGAAGCAGCTTTACAAAGGATAAAAAAAAATCCACATAAGCAAACTACACATAATATCAAAAGCTCACTACATTAAAACCGCACCGCATCTACGAGAGGAGCTGATGGATGAGTAGGCTTCCCCTTTCGATTCACGGAATGTGATCTGGGACACGATGGGAGTTAAATGAACCAACAAACAAATACATATCAAAAGTTGCAGAATAGGTCAATAAACACAGAAAAACATACTGCATGATAGTAATAAAAAGGAAAGTTTCTGACCATGGAGTTTAAGGGAAAAGAAGAACCACTTTAACAATAGAGAGACCAAAAGAAAAGCAGAAAGGTGCAGACAACAACAGCATTGTTGTATAAAAACTAACTGCATCTAAATAAACAAATGATAATCCTGATCACCATGCTCATACATAGACATACAAATAACCAAAATATCTCAGTTCGGGCCCCCCACTATCAAAGAAGTAATCTTATAGAGATTTTCTTTTATAATTAAAGAAAAAGTTGATTTTTAAAATAATAAAACCATAGATAGTATCAAACACCCATTACACATCAAAAGTTGCAGAATTGGGTTATTAGCCCAGAAAGATATTATACTAGAAGATAGCATTACAGATAGCAAGGAGAAATTCTGACCATGGAGTTTGAATATCAGAGCCCAAATCGTCTAGGTGCTGGAACCAGACGCGGAGCATCCACATGGAATAGAGAATCATCCCCATTCCCGTCATTCCAATAATTGAATTCACCAGCTTCAGCAGGGATTGGAGGCAACTCCTCAGAATACCCGCCATTGTTGCAACACAAAAATATGGCTGAATTCGGCTACAACACCTAAAACCCAAACTCAAGAAATTCAGAGAAAACCCAACTACACAAGTAAACTAAACCATTAAACAAGCAGCATTTGGTGGCAGAAAAATTACAAAAAACATTAAAAAAAAAATTCAACAATGATGGAAACTGGGTTTTGGAGCATACAGATTGTAATAGGTTGATCAAAACGAGGATTTGGGACGATTGTAATTCGAGCTGAGAAGTGGGATTTCGTGCTTTGTGAGGCTTTGGGACTCCCCCGCCTCGGACGGATTTAAGAACCTGCCAAGAAATTCCGTCATGGTTTTTTTTTTTTGCGTATCAGACTTGAAGAAATTAGGTTTTGCGGTGGAACGCGGACTACCAAGTCCTGGATTTGCATTATTGAGTCTTTTTTTTTAAATTATTTATTTATTTACTTGCATTACTAATTATTTAGTAATTGGCAATTGCATCATCCTGTTTATATGAGCTCTAGCTCACGCGCGTCTGCATGAGTCGAGATTTGGGTTGTCGGATTTCGATCGGGCGTTAATACATGGGGCAGGCAGGTTTGAATCACACCACGCCCTGTGCATAGTCGGATCACAATTCGACGGACCAGATAGTCAACGAGTGTGCAGGGTGTGCAATTACTCGAACCTACTTGCCCCCTGTATTAACGCTCTCCACCAGATCAAATTCCGATGCCTGGATTGTCTTAGGCTCACACAGATATGCGTGAGCCCAGGCTCATACAAACGACTGCATGTGCTAAACCCCATTCTAGCAAACTGCATGTGCTAAACCCCGTTAGATTGAATATATGATGCAAACATCCATAATTCGACAACTAGGGGCCGTTTGGGGCGTGATTATTGCAAAAATATCCAGACTGGATATTGGATATATAGTGTAGCATCCACGTGGATTTTTACATCCAGCTGATACACCATATATAAAATATCCAGATGCTACAGTGTAGCAAAACATCCCATCTGGATGTTTTGCTTTTAATCACGCCCCAAACGGCCCTTAAGTAAGAGAATCCATCTAAATAGATATTACTTATACGAGTAGATTCCCTCTTCTAATAAAGAAGTCCAGGCTTCTAGCCAAAGAAAGCCTCCTCTGCAATTTTTATGCATTTACTGTAATCTTGGAATGAAGTAAATATGCTGAGAGTATTGAAATGTCATATACCATGAGAGAAAGATTTGTTATTGTAAATTATCGTGGTAGATAACTCATCAAAAAATACTTTACCTAGTGGTGCGAATTTACACAAATAATTAAATCAATGTACTCTTATTTTTAGAAATTAATGCATTTGTTTGCATCAAATTAGATGGTTCACAAGTTTTTGGAAGAGGCGCTAGGCAGCGATGGTTGAGGATTTCTTATTACCAACATCAAAGAAATACCAGGGCAGATAGAAAAACATAACAACACATCACATAGCAAAAGAAAGTCTATCTCTCCCAATAGCTAGCGAGACAAACATCGGAATCTCATCCTTCCAAGCCACAGGTGCATCCAAATACTGAGCATATCTTGCCAACGAATGAGCAACACCAATATACCATTGGATGCACTCGAACATGGAACAAACTCGCTGCTTTCTTACTGAGTAACTCCTTATATGCAGATCTAAATTGCGGACCAAAAACTGAGCCGAAATCACTGCCTGCCTTAAACCCGTGTATAACTTCCAGAGCATCGCCCTCTATTTCAATTCTAGACGAGTCCGACTTAACAGTCATAATTGGGTTTTCATCTTCTAAATACATTGGAACATTTTTGAACTTTGAGTGTTGTTTAAAGTTTACCGCAGTTCAAGTAATTAAGCAAATATTACAATCTTCTACTCGCTCCATTCCATTTAATTGTCTGATTTTGAAAGATGGTGATTTTTATGGGACAATGGGCTCACAAGTTGATAATCCAACAAGTGGCATTCATAGTGCCTTCTCAATGTGTAAGAGCTTATCAATCCTTTTTTTAAAAATTATCAGCCACTTAGATTGAGCCAAATCAGACTATATAAAACAATTTCTTTTTTCCCAAATCGCACTACTAAAGACCCTCCCACAGCCAAGTGTGTCGTATCGAGCACCTCGTATAATACAAATAAATAAGTTTTAGTTTGTTACCCAAAAAAAAACTTGAACATTCAGTATAAAATATAACTGTTAAAGAATTTTTTTAAGTGAAAACTCAAAAACTGTTATACTCTTACATTCTGGACGGAGGGAGTAGATTATACGAAACAAATTATTAAAGATTGTAACTAGATCCTGTAAAGTAGTTAAGACATCAAACGACACTATTTGCCTATTTGGATGCCATTTTCCCTAATTTCAGTTCCCCTGATTGTGGACAGGCTAGCTTCAAATCTTCAATCATTCTCGAATATGTGGCTCTCCAGTTTGTTTATCATAGAAACGTTTTATTTTGGCACAACTTTTATAGAAGAAAATTTTGGTGGTACCTTGGACTAGCATTGTATTTCATTGGACTACTTTTTTTATTTGCTAAAAAAGTTTGGTGGTACTCACTGGTACCTCGGACTAGTATTTTATTTCCACCTACTATTTGATAGCTGGAATTTACAAATTTTTGTGAGAAAAATATCTCATGTGAGTTTCAATTCTCTCTTTCGGATAGCAACTCCAAGCTGTCCTATTCTCCCATGCCCTTACAAGACATTCCAGAGGAAGGAAGCTCAGAAGAAGCTTCCATGTTGGTGATTGTAGGGCCCTAGGTATGCAATCGATTTTGAAGGCAGCTCCATGTCCATACCTGAAACTTAATTGCTAAGGCAATCGGGCCCCCCATTTTTTGTTTCATTCTGATAGCTATCCGTTGTTGAAATGGATCATCCGGAAGGTAATTTGATTACAAATCCTTGGGGTACCGAGTTCTCCTAGTGTTCCACAAATGTAGTATACCATGGGCCATTTTTTTTCTTTTTTCTTTTGTTAACAAGGGGTAACCGAGTCCTTAGCAACGAGTTGAAGAGGCAGAGCGATTATCCTCTTAGAGCACTGTATCCCGTTGCCAATTCCCCTATGCACATATATTGCCCACACAACATAATTAAGAAACACACGCACAGGGAAAAAAAAGACAACTAGTTAATAGTAATGCATACTACAGGTCTATAGCATTATATCTGCTTCTTCTTCTTCTTCTTTTTTTTCATAATGAAGGGTGTGCGATCCTTAGGTCTCAACTAGAACGGCAGAAAACCAGCTTCTTAAAGCACTATATCCTGCCTCCAGTCCCCCTTGGGTGGTATATAATCCCTGTGTATAGCCAACAGAATAACGTTTCTTTTGACTACATACTCCCTCTGTCCGGAATTATTATGTGCATAAAGTTTATTTAGTTCATTTTGAAAAATCTTATGGCGATAATAGCCGCGGACGGAGGGAGTATAATTTTCCAAAGTTCTGTACTCCATACATGTTTGAGGAAATTGGCGGGGGGATAAAATGCTCCGAGCGGGGTGTTGTTCTGTCCCTTCTAGTCAGGTCATAAGGGGTTGTTAAGAAACAACTCCTATATTTTTGTGTCACAATTTACATTGCCTTCTGTAGATCAGAAGGAGCTACCAATTCATGTGGACTTGAGAATAGGTCACGAATCTTCCTACATAAAGAGGTAATTAGCTTAATAATCTGGTAACTAGATGGAGAATCAGCCAGAACAGCAGAACCTGATCCATCACTTACCATTTTCTCTTTTTGCCAAGGGAATTATTATAGTTGACTTGTGAACACTTCATACAAAAGTAAACAACAAGCAATCAAACAAGTAGAGATCCACAAATGTAATTTTAATCCACTGGGACAACTCCCAAGAAGAGATTGTACAGAAAATGAAACTCAGCTTTCTTTTAGTACATAATCAATGTCTAGTTGGCTTTGCCATTATCCTGTCAAGCTGAAGTGCTGTTTTAATGGGAAAACAAGAAGCCATCACAATTCACAACCCTGTGGCTGATGGCAGTGCTCTAACATACTTGTTTTTGGTAAGGCTTCCCGCAGACTTTTTTGTAGTGGGAACTTTTGTATCCTCTCCAAAGTCAAATCTATATAATCATCTCCAAGTATTCAGAACCTGATCTCACCAATTCTAGTTGACTTATAAAGCCTCCATATGAAAGTAAACAACGACCAATTAAATAAGTAGATAGATTGAATATATGTTTTTGAAACATTTTTCTCGAAAGAGAAGGGGAAGGCAAGGAAACTTCTTTGTTGAGTACATGACTGACTCCGGATTGCGTAGTAAGCTTTGCCATTTTCTGACAAACTGAGTGCTCTTGCGATGGGAAAAGAAGGCAACTGTAGCCGCGACAACCCTTTGGTCAATGCCTTTGCAGCAAACAAGAGCCAATCAGACGAATATCTGCTATTGGAGATCTACTCTCGGCTACCAGCAAAGTCTAAATCCAGCTTCAAGTGCAACACAAAGCCAAAGAGCGTTCTCATATCTAACACTTCTTTTAGAAGAGAACTGCTTTCAGCTGCCTCTGGCCTCTTCTACCAAATCCATCTCATCAAATTCCACCCCATCAAGCATCACACCTACTTGGAGCTGGAAGATGACCAATACACTTCCATCTCTCATGGGAAGTGGGGCAGCCATGGCTGCACTCCTGATATGGGTCTCAACTTCTTGCCCTGCTATCCTAATTTCAGCATCATAGATTCATGCAATGGTCTGCTCCTTTGCTTATCCTACCTAGATGGTGAGGAAGACAAGCTGCATGTATGTAATCCTTTGAGAAAGAGATGGGTGGCCCTGCCACCCAGGCCTTGGAAGTACCCCAGCATGAACAATGCCAAATTGGCCCATGATGCCAAATTGTCACCCCACTTCCATGTGGTCAACCAGCCAAGATCTGATCCCGCCCTCCATTGGATTAAGCTTGAGGTCTTCTTTTCAGAAACAGGCAAGTGGGTCAAATCCAGTTGGCTCTGTAAACCTATTTGGCACACCTTTTCCCCAATCCCTACCTGCTTCTTGAATGGGTATATGTATGCTTTGAGTGTTCCACCTTATGCTATGGCAATTAATCTGAAGGGAGGGAACTGCCAGGGAATCATGCTACCAGACAATAGAGGCTACAAGGTTTCTTCTTCCCTTGGGGTGTCAAATGAGTCTCTCCACTATATGACCCATGATGGGTGCCAAATCCAAATTTGGATGATGAAAGATGTCTCCAAGAGTGAATGGGTCTTGAAGCACAGCGTCAGCGTCCAAGCAGTAGCAAAGAAAGTGGTTTTGCCCCCTTGTTGCGGCTTGAAGAAGGATGGCAGGCATCAGTACTTCATTCCCTTGAAACTCCATCCTAGTCAGAGTGTTGTCTTCTTAGGCACCCACTGTAAGGTTTTTGTATATGACCTTTTGAACGAGACAGTCGTGGAGGTCTGTGATTCTCGGCCGAGGTCCAACACTTCCATGGGTATCTTTTCCTTTCAGCCTTTCTCACCTTGCCTCAATCCGTTGGAATATTCGCAACCATGGTAAAAAAAAAAAGTGGGATAAAGGCTCCAATTGAATCTTTGCATATGACCCACATTGATTTTTGTTATTTTTTTCCATGTTGGAGTTAAATAACTCTTAAGCTATCAGGGAACTGCTGATGACTTGATGTGTAAGCCCACAAAATTATCATAGCATTCATTACTTGATATACAGAACACGTAAGTTTGTTTGTATAAATAGATCACCTGCAGGATGGTCGAATTTATTTGCACCGAAAGAAAACATTTAAAAACTGAATTACAAAACTGATAAATTATGAAGGAAATATTTCTGATTTATATGTTGATATCTGAAAAAAGATGCATTAAGGCTAGTGGTTTTTATACCTTAAACCCGATAATAAAGGGTAGACCCTTTATTTCAAGATGATGAGGTATACACGGAAATGACCATGCTTGTCCAAATATTGACTCAACAATTGACACATCACTGAAATAGAAAGGTATTTCAATTAATAAATGGCTATTTTTTGTATGTTTGCTGCTTAGACGTATTATAGGCTTATGCATGGCTACATCTATGAAATGTTTTAGTGTGCTAAGTAGTAACCATTTTGCATAAATTAGCTTGTAGAGAAACGGCACTGGAGTTAACAGGTTCTATCCAACATGGTGGTGAAGCACAAAGAATTCATATTCAGGCACGTAAATCATCAGTGAAATAAAATGTTTACATCTAAAAACACTGGAAGTACCACTTATCCAGGTTCATAGATCTGGAATCCTAAGCATATGCCTTGCCCTGAGTCCTGGGGTGAACAGTTGAGGTCCTTCATAGATATTAGCACGGAACAAGAACCATGGCCATTCTTCGAAGTAAACTGAGCAATATTTGGCATGACCAAGATGAGAAATCACCATTAAGAAAGATCTGGAAGTTAGACAACTTTGGACTTAGGAGAGATCAGCTTCTCTCTCAACGAGATGAAACAATCGATTCCAAGAAATATATTTTGCCAATGAGTCCAGTGACAAAAAAATGAAGTCCATGTCTTGTATCCTGCGTAATTCTTTGCCAGATGCCCGCAAGCATTTGTTTCCCACAATTTTCAGTCTCTGACCTTCAGCTCTGCATTTGACGAAAAAATCCATACATGTATATAGTGTAAACCACACCGCAGCAATCTTTTTCTTGATTGACAATAATTTGACAATGAGTGCACTGGCAAAAAAATTAAGAGCCATTTCAAGAATCAATAATTTGCAAAAGTGTTGATAGCCAGGGCATATACATAGCTTCTGAGTCTGTAATAGACAGATTTCAGAAGTGCATTTATCTTCTACATCATACAGACGCTGATTGACAAAGCAGGGGATTTGGTGAAAAAATTCAGAAACAGAATATTCTCGTAAGTATTTGGCAGACAACAAACTGCAACAATCTTTTTTCAGCTTCAGGAAGCTGAAAATATGGAGAGGCATTGCAAGTAGATACGGAAGCATTCCATGAAACAAATGAAATCACTTCTTATAACCTGACTGCAGTAATATATCGCTTCACCTGGTTGCTCACTACACAAGCTTCCTACTCTTCTTTTTTTTTTTCGGACACTACAATATTTTGCACTAATTGGATGCACAGCCAGTTGCAAGCAGCCTTCTGAAATCAAATGCATACCTGACTATATATCCTTCACTATGCTTGACACATGGGATTTCATGCATTATTTTCATGTAATTAGAACATCTAGTAACTAAGGAAATCACTCAGCCAGCTTGGCAGAATCAGGAATCAGAATACCCTTCTGGGTCGATAGTAATGCAAAAATCACCACTAAGACATTGCTCAAACTTGTCCAGCAGTACCATCACATCAGATGCTGATATCCCAATTCCATTTAAATTTCTCATTAGATACCATATGCAACACTACAAAAATTGTATTCTACAATTCTCAACCACTTCCCAGAGGTCACCCATTGAAGTGACATATATATTGCAAAAGGAAAGAAATGGTGAAAGTAAGCCAAAACATTTTATGTCTGAAGAAGGTGAATAGAGAAAGATCAATAAACTGGAACTGTCCTTATCTCCGTTCACAACCATCATGAATAGTCCAACAGCAAAGTCGATGATGACAATGCCAGAAAAATATGATCCTTGCCACAGCTGCAGCGGTATTATTCCATCTAAGAACAAGTTTGCTGCATCTTTGCTCCCCTGTTATATTACTTGAAGTGTCCACATAAGAAAGAAGCTTGAGCTCCTAACTGCATAAGCCTGAGAGGCAGGCCTCAAAACTTGCCATCGTCCAAGTCTATCATCCAGCTATGTCATGCATCAACTGATACATAACTTAGAATTTCACAGTTACTCCTGTCTGAACAAATGCAGAGCATCTGACACAGATGAATAAATCCTGCCATCAATTGGTGCTTCCCTTCTCAATTGCTCAAGAAGCCGAAATGCATCATCTTCCCTACCTCCCCGGCACAATTCTTCCAAAAGAATTTTAAAAGTCAAAAGGTCAGGCACCATAGAATTAGCTAACATATCAAACATAACTTCAGTAGCCTCTTCAAATCTATGCTCCACTGAAACTGCATATCAAAATCATGAAGGTACTACTAGTAGGAACGAGACCCTTTTCCCTCATTTCCTTGTAAAAGCCAACACCCTGGTCAATTCTCCCTTTCTCACACAACCCCTTTGCTAAATAAATGTAAGTATAATTGTTCGGTTCACATCCATATAGGCTCATTTCACGAAAGGTCCTCAGTGCTTCATCTATTTCTAAGTACTTGGAGTATGCCTTTGAGATAAGATTCAGGGTGAAAGTGTCAGGACTGACAACAGATGCTTTCATCTGTTTTAGTAGAGATCGCACCGCATGCAAGTAAACATATGACACATTTAAACGATTGAAGCGTCTAAGAAGGCAGTTCAATAATAGGGTGTAAGTCTCAAGTGTAGGCTTACAATCAGGAAGCTTCTGCATTTTCTTGAAAATGTCAAAAGCACGATTAGACAAATGCCACTGGGAACAACGGAACTTGATGTTGGTGTTGTAAAGAGTGTCACTCCCAGCAAATGCACCAGCAACAACTTCTTCCATCAGAGTTTCAGCTTGGCCATAACGATGACTGTCTATGCATATTTCAATCATTATCTGATATGTAGCAGCATTGTGGCAGTAATTTCGTTGCTGTGCAGTCCATCTAAAGATATCAAGAGCAAGATCAGGATCTGATTGAGATTGAAGTGCATTTTGAACATCATCATGGGAGAATCCAGGTTTGAGGTTATGGATCCAGGATTCAAACTGCTTCTCAAGAGGGGTCCCGGTCCTGGGACTAAAGGCAAAGGCTTGTTGGATTGGTTCAACATTGGGGAGGTGAGATTCATAATTTGGAGAGATGTCTTGAGTGTTGCTCAGAGGCCTGTTAAAAAAGGTAGTACAAGGGTTGGATAGAGTTCTAAGACTAATCAAGTAGCGCCTTTTCCCAACTATTTGGGGTTGGCAACATGGATAAAACGCCTCCATTTAGGCCTGTTTTGTGTCAACTCTTTTGTAAGAGAGAGTAAAGCTCATATCCTTTTTTATTAACTCCATCCAAGTTCTCTTAGGTCCCCTCTCCCTCTTTTGGCATTATTTACATATATCCCCTTCTAATCTTCTCACAGGGACATCTATTGGTCTTCTTTGCATATGCCCATACCAACACAACATAATTCCCTCAGCTTCTCCCTTAAAGGAGCTACCCCTAAACTCTCACGAATATATTTATTTCTAATCCTATCTATCCTAGTTATCCCACTCATCCACCTTAGCATTCTCATTTCGACTACATTCAACTTATCTATATGACTTCTCTTTGGTGCCCAACACTCCACTCCATAGAGTATTGCAGGCCTAATCGTTTTCCTATAGAACTTGCCTTTTAAGCCTTTTTGGAACACGCCTATCACACAAAACTCCCGAGATTGCCTTCCACTTTACCCACCCCGCATTTATTTTATGCAACACGTCACTATCAATATCCCCTTCTTTATAGATAATAGATTTTAAGTAACGGAATTGATCACACCTTGACACTTTTTGCCCATCTATTTCAACGTTCTATCTTCCTTAAAATTAAATTCTATGCACTTTGTCCTAGTCCTACTTATTTTGAAACCTTTTGACTCTAAAACTTCCCTCCATAATTTTAGTTTTACATTCAAACCTATTTTACTCTCATCAATTAAAATTACACCATCTGCAAAAAACATACCAAGGTATACTATCTTGCATATGTCTAGTTAGCTCATCCATAACTAAAGCGAAAAGATAAGAGCTTAAGGCTAACCCTTGATGAAGACTTACCGTAATCGAAACTCCTTAGTTTCCCCCCAATTGGTCGTACATTAGTCATAACTCCCTCATACATATCATTTATAATATCTATATAATCTCTTGACAGCCACGATCCCTGTCTTCCGGCTTAGCGCATCTGCAAACACATTCGCCTTTCCTGGATGGTAGTGGATAGAAAAGTCATAGTCCTTCAAATACTCCAACCACCGTCTCTGTCTCATGCTCAGATCCTTCTGAGAGAAGATATACTTCAAACTCTTGTGATCGGTGAACACTTTGAAAATCTCACCATAAAGGTAGTGCCTCCAAATCTTTAAAGCAAACACGACTGCCGCCAGCTCCAAGTCATGAGTTGGATAATTCTGCTCATGAATCTTCAGTTGTCTTGAAGCATAAGCCACGACATGTCCATTCTGCGTCAGCACGCATCCCAAACCGCATTTCGATGCATCGCTGTACATGACAAATCCACCAAACCCTGATGGTAATTTCAGAATTAGTGCAGAAGTCAGTCTTCTCTTCAGCTCTTGGAAACTCTTTTCACAATCATCATTCCAGTTGAACTTCACTCATTTCCTTGTTAACTTAGTCATCGGCAGGGCTAAGCTAGAAAACCCTTCAATGAATCTCCGATAATACCCTGCCAATCCCAAGAAACTCCTTATCTCAGTCACGCTCTTCGGTTGTTCCCAGTGAAAAACGGCTTCCACCTTCGTCGAATCTACTGAGACTCTGTCTTTTGAAATGACGTGACCCAAGAAATTCACCTTGTCCAACCAGAATTCGCACTTGCTAAACTTAGCATACAACTGGTTATCTCACAAGATCTGTAACACTTGAACCAAGTGTCTCCTGTGTTCTTCATGACTCGTAGAGTAGATCAAGATGTCATCTACAAGTACAATCACGAACTGATCCAACAACGCCTTGAAAATTCTATTCATCATGTCCATGAATGCTGCAGGAGCATTAGTCAAACCAAACGGCATCACTAGAAAATCGTAGTGTCCGTATCTGGTTCTGAAAGCTGTCTTGGAGATATCTTCCTCCTTGATCCTTAACTGATGATATCCGGACCTTAAATCAATCCTCGAGAAAACTCTTGCTGATTGTAGTTGATCAAATAGGTCATCGATCCTCGGTAACGGATACTTATTCTTTATTGTCACTTGATTCAGCATTCGGTAGTCAATGCACAATCTCATGGATCCATCTTTCTTCTTTACGAACAAGACCGGTGCTCCCCAAGGAGATACACTAGGTCGAATTAGACGTTTATCCAGCAACTCATGTAGCTGTTCTTTCAATTCCTTTAGTTCTGCAGGTGCCATCCGATATGGTGCCTTCGATATCGGTGCAGTTCCCAGCATCAGGTCTATGGTGAAATCAACATCCCATCTTGGTGGCAAACCAGGCAACTCCTCCAGAAATACATCAGAAAATTCATTTATTACCTCAATTTCTTCTACATTAAGGGTAGTTTTCTCAACTGATAACACAGTAGCTAAAAAGGCTTTACACCCTTTGGCTACTAATTTCTTAACTTTCATTGCAAAAATTAGACAATTTTCTTTCTTTAAACAAATTCCTTGGAACATTAGTTCTCTCTTCCCCAGAATTCTAAAATATACTCTCTTCTTACTACAATCAACTGTAGCACCAAATCTAGCTAACCAGTCTTTTCCCAGTATGATATCAAAATCAAACATCTCAAGCAAAACCAAATCAGCAAGCATCATAACATCATCCATCAACACAGAAGAATCCTTCAGATACTCAATTGCTAACACTGAGTCCCCAACAGGAGTAAAGATGGAGAGATCACACTCAAGTTTAGAAGGTTTCTTTTCTAGACTGGCAGCAAACACCACAGAAATAAAGGATCTAGACGATCCTGGATCTATCAATACTCTAGCCAATCTATCCAAGACACATAGAGTACCTTCGATGACGTCGTCCGAATATTGAGCCTCTGCCGAAGTCAAAGCAAAGACTCGAGCCTGAGCTTTCTTGCTTGACTCCCCTCCTAACTTCTTATCACGGTTGGGGCAGTAGGGTGCAATATGTCCGACTTCATTGCAGCTATAACATCTCCGGTTATCCTGTGGACACGGCTTCCCACCATGGGACTGCTGCCCTCAAAACCTGCAATTGAACTCCACCAGCTTCGAAGTTGTTTCACTCTGCCAACTCCCACCAGAAGACGGCTTCTCCAACGAAAAGGTAGGTCGCGAAGACTACCTGTTCCTCAGCCGAAACCTTTAGGTCGCGAAGACTACCTGTTCCTCAGCCGAAACCTTCATTCCTTTGAATAGACGCTCGACCTCCATAACCCATCGTTCGGCTTTCTCCGGGTTGTCATCACCCGAAAACGCAGGTCCTGCCCTTTTAAACCGTTCTAGAGTGGGTGCTTTCACTTTGGCCGTTCCATTGCTATTTCCTCCATTCCGAAGCTCAGCTGCCAACTGTCTCACCACGTCAGACAAATTCTGACTCATGGCTTCGTCTTGTGAAGGGTTCGGTGCTACACTAGATCGTCGGCCGCGCGCTCCAGTCACCATCTCTGAAAATCTATAGCCAAGGAAAGAAGGAGAATTAAAATTTAACACCAGGTTTCATTTTAATTCCTCCTCCAATCCATGACTCCTAGCGCGACAACCAAGACAACCACACAAGAACAAGCAAGCACAAACACAAAAACACTAAAGCCAAAAGAAGTCTTTTATTAAATTCCAATTAACGGTTACACCTAAATCCTTCGAAGAAAAGTAGGGTTATTAAAGGGTTCTAATCATTTTTAAAGCTTCCTAACTGAGTCCCTGAACACCACTTCTCAGAGGTACTCATCTAAGATGGCTAAGGACACTCTCATAGGTGCGAACACCAGGTGATCCGTATACTAGTCTATCTCCCACTCGGTCATATGAGGCCACCTGTATTCCAGGGATTTAAACCTGAAATACAGTTTGTCAAAAAGAGCTGTGTCATCCTTCGCATGAACGTAGACTAGATGCTCCAAGACCGTCCGAACTTCCTGGTCCACCAAGAAACCAGTGAACAGATGCTCCTCCTCGGACTCCAGGGACTGCTGCACAGGGTCCTCCTCAGGATCCTCCTCTAGATCTTCCTCCAGGTCTTCTTCTGAGTCTTCTTCCGGATCTTCTTCAGAGCCCATCACATAAGGCTCCTCTTCCACATCGAACAGAAAGGGTTCTTCTTCAGTTCCATGACCAACGTTTCGCAGCCTCCAGTCGGCCAACCACTGACGTGCTACCTCCTGTCGATCCTTCTCGTAGATCCTACCGCTGCGCATTCTCGCCATTACCTAAATCAGAGTATTTATTAGTCTTTAGGTACAATTAGGCTTCATCTCGCATTCTAGGGTTCCAAACTCTCATCTCAAAGTTATTCTAAGTCCTTCTACAATGAATAATTATTTAAGTCATTTTATGCTCTGATACCAAGTTGTCACGCCCCGAATTCTCAAATTCCAATAACATGCAGAAGCGTTACACCAATAATGATTGGTGGGGTAGGAATCCGGGACGGACCGAATACTCATTCCTCAACCTTCCTATTTTGCATAAATGGGTTTGCCAGGATCGTCATGACAGAAATAATATTCACGTACACTGATGTAAAATAACTAAGTAAAAAGAGTAATTATCTTATTACAATAATTTACAGTTTACGTAGAACTGGATCAGTCTAACCTTAATAAGGGTGCTCTCATGAAGAGACTCAGAAGATCAATTTCGGAGATCAGACTCTTCAAGGAGTACACTGGAATTCTCAACATTCAAAAGGATTGACTCACAAGACTTGAATTAAGAAACTGATCTGTGCCTAAGCACGGGTTGACTCGAAACCGAAACTCTTCGGTAGAGACTCGTCCAATACCTTCACCTTGCACTATTCCAATCAAGACCATCCCTGGTTCTCAAGACTCTGATATGAAGTGTCTCATATAACTTAATGGAAGGGTTTAAGAGGATAAACCGAACCTCGAATCAAGGCTTCGAGGTATAAGAGTTGTGCGGTGTTAGGAACCGCAAGGAAAGACTCGGTAACCATGACGTTCTTAATAGATTGAATTACTTATTACATGAACAGAGCTTATGTGTCTCTAAAATTTTTATGACAGACAACCCTATGTCTGTAGATTATTATTCAATTTACGGAATAATTTTTTGAATTTTTTGTATTTAGTTATGTATTTTTTAACACAGTTCACCGGCGTAGGATTATTCCTGGCCGAGAGTACCATACTTAGGATTAACCCAATTTCCATTAGTTATTACTTGTTCTAACCCAAGTCAGGGTCAACTAGACTTAATACACTATCATCTTAGGCATTTACTAACTTCTGATCAGTCTCTTAATTAGATATTAAATTGTATATTAGTTCCTTATAAAATTGTTTTACACTTAGCCTTATTAGATCATTAACCCGCAAACTGGACAGCTTCTCCAGGACACCTCGGCTCCTGGTCAGACCTATTGACTGAGGTCTTTGAGTCCCACGAGTCCTAACCCATAAGGGTTTATGCTTTCCAATCATAAGTCTTCTTACTTGACTCTTTTAAATTGTCCGAATCAATATACCCTATCAATTTAGATGTATATGACTTAAAGTGGACAGCTTTTACAGGACACATAACCAAACCATACAAACACTGATGTGACTTATAAGAAGGCACAAAAACCAGCAAGATCAACTCATAAAGCTTGCTGCTTTTTGTGTTAAAATTACAGAGAATACATCCATATAGGATTACATGTATTAAAGCATGACTATACACAAAGTCGATTGACAAACAACAAGAAAGTGGACAGCTTTTAGCAACCAGGCCCTTAAGCTACTTGAAACAGAGACAAACATTTAATTATGGACAGCAAATACATGGAACAAGATAACCAAATGGACAGCATACATCAGGGACGTCTCGATTGGATCATGCATGAGATGATTACAATATGAACCAATCGGTGTACATCATTCAATAAGCCAACCATACAAAGCATGACAACTAATACCAGACGGCAAAGATCAGCAATATCACGTATACATCAGAGCACGAATCCACATGAAAAGCTCATGAATATTGGTATAAACATGTGTGAGAAAAAGAGCATCTTACCTTGACGAACCGATACAAGTTGATCGTCAATCGGTTCGCACCCTATCTCGCTTCTTCGCGAACTCCACACGATCCGAATCGCCACACCAACACTCACCACTGGAGAAGAGTCTCTGCTGGTTGGAAGAGGGGGAGGAGGATGTGATGAAGGAGGGAGAATCACCAAAGAGTGCTAGGGCACCGGTTCCAAAAGGGTGGCTGTCCCCTCCCATGCATGGTTTATATAGACCATGCCACATGATCTTGACCGTCCAATCCCACACCATCCAAGGGTCATAAGGTGCTCCAGCCCATTCCTTCCAGCCAGGACGTGATCCTCTCCAATCAGATCTTCGGTTATAACCTCCTTTAAGGTAGGGATTTATCTCATTTGAATTGTTACCAAATCAATTTTGTAACTACCCAATTAGGTGTCAATCGCCAAAATCTCATCCAATTAAACACTTGGCGCCATCCATAAGCATGGAGGGGCCAAGTCAACCTTCCTATATGGCATCCCAATTATCTCCCCTAATTGCCTCAATTTTAGTTAATTAAATCTTTAAGTATAATTGAAATCCATTAATTACAAAATAGGGGGTTGCAATTCAAATTGCTCCCCACGATTTGGTCCTCCAAGTCGCGGGCCCAAGGGGTAGACCACGTCATCCATGAGAATGACGCACCCAGCATAGAGTCCACGTGGCTCTAGCTCTTAGTCCTCCTGCGTCTGGGAATAAGATTCTCAGATGAACGGTTCCGATGTCTTGCGTACGCGATGCGTCGCTCCACTATGCACGGTTCCTATACCTGGCAACACGTCCATCTCAACTCCACCACAAGTGTAATCACATGTGTGACCAGCCCTGATCTGGCACTCAAGTGTCCCTGGCGTCAGGTGCATCCAGCCCCTGGCGTCATACAGGTTTCAGCGCCAAGTCTAGTTCTCGCGCTCGGGAAACCTGCCTAATCTGGTTAACCAATCCCATCGACCAACAAGCAGCAAAATAGAACTCCACATACAAGATTGATATACCAGACCAAAAATCACAACAGGTACGAAAACTTTTCTATTTTTAGACCAGTTTCCTAAAATAGCAATTTTCAATAAACATACCGATTTTTCGATTGTTACATCCTCCCCTCCTAAAAAGAACATTTCGTCCTCGAAATGCCGTTAATCATACTACAAAAAGTTGAGGGTAGGATTTCTTCAAGTATACTTAAAGATTTAATTAACTAAAATTGAGGCAATTAGGGGAGATAATTGGGATGCCATATAGGAAGGTTGACTTGGCCCTTTCTTGCTTATGGATGGCGCCAAGTGTTTAATTAGATGAGATTTTGGCGATTGACACCTAATTGGGTAGTTACAAAATTGATTTGGTAACAATTCAAATGAGATAAATCCCTACCTTAAAGGAGGTTATAACCGAAGATGTGATTGGAGAGGATCATGTCCTGGCTGGAAGGGATGGGCTGGAGCACCTTATGACCCTTGGATGGTGTGGGATTGGACGGTCAAGATCATGTGGCATGGTCTATATAAACCATGCATGGGAGGGGACGGCCACCCTTTTGGAACCGGCTGCCCTAGCACTCTTTGGTGATTCTCCCTCCTTCATCACGTCCTCCTCCCCCTCTTCCAACCAGCAGAGACTCTTCTCCGGTGGTGAGTGTTGGTGTGGCGATTTGGTTCGTGTGGAGTTCGCGAAGCGAGATAGGGTGCGAACCGATTGACGATCAACTTGTATCGATTCGTCAAGGTAAGATGCTCTTTTTCTCACACATGTTTATACCAATATTCATGAGCTTTTCATGTGGATTCGTGCTCTAATGTATACGTGATATTGCTGATCTTTGTCGTCTGGTATTAGTTGTCTTACTTTGTATGGTTGGCTTATTGAATGATATACACCGATTGGTTCATATTGTAATCATCTCATGCATGATCCAATCGAGACGTCCCTGATGTATGCCGTCCATTTGGTTATCTTGTTCCATGTATTTGCTGTCCATAATTACATATCAGTCTCTGTTTCAAGTAGCTTAAGGGCCTGGTTGCTAAAAGTTGTCCACTTTCTCGTTGTTTGTCAGTCGACTTGGTGTATAGTCATGCCTTAATACATGTAATCCTATATGGATGTGTTCTATGTAATTTTAACACAAAAAGCAGCAAGCTTTATGAGTTATTCTTGCTGGTTTTTGTGCCTTCTTATAAGTCACATCAGTGTTTGTATGGTTTGGTTATGTGTCATGTAAAAGCTGTCCATTTTAAGTCATATACATCTAAATTGATAGGGTATATTGATTCGGACAATTTAAAAGAGACAAGTAAGAAGACTTATGATTGGAAAGCATAAACCCTTATGGGTCAGGACTCGTGGGACTCAAAGACCTCAGTCAATAGGTCTGACCAGGAGCCGAGGTGTCTTGGAGAAACTGTCCAGTTTGCGGGTTAATGATCTAATAAGGCTATGTGTAAAACAGTTTTATAAGGAACTGATATACAATTTAATATCTAATTAAGAGACCGATCAGAAGTTAGTAAATGCCTAAGATGATAGTGTATTAAGTCTAGTTGACCCTGAATAGGGTTAGAACAAGTAATAACTGATGAAAATTGGGTTAATCCTAAGTATGGTACTCTCGGCCAGGAATAATCCTACGCCGGTGAACTGTGTTAGAAAAAGCATAACTAAATACATAAAATTCAGCAAAATTATTCTGTAAATTGAATAATAATCTACAAACATAGGGCTGTCTGTTATAAAAATTTCAGAGACACATAAGCTTTGTTCAGACTGTGGTAAATCCGAAAAGGGGGCTGTTGTGTACATAACAGTGTCCATTAGCAGAGCATAAGTTATACGCTATGTTAAAACCGTATGGAGGGTATTACTGATTAAAAATCCATAGGGATATGAAGATAGTATCATGTAATAGGTAATTCAATCTATTAAGAACGTCATGGTTACCGAGTCTTTCCTTGCGGTTCCTAACACCGCACAACTCTTATACCTTAAAGCCTTGATTCGAGGTTAAGTTTATCCTCTTAAACCCTACCATTAAGTTATATGAGACACTTCATATCATAGTCTTGAGAACCAGGGATGGTCTTGATTGGAATAGTGCAAAGTGAAGGTATCGGACGAGTCTCTACTGAAGAGTTTCGGTTTCGAGTCAACCCGTGCTAGGCACAAACCAATTTCTTGATTCAACTCTTGTGAGTCAATCCTTTTGAATGTTGAGAATTCTAGTGTACTCCTTGGAGAGTCTGATCTCTAAAATTGATCTTCTGAGTCTCTTCATGAGAGCACCCTTATTAGGGTTAGACTGATCCAGTTCTATGGAAACTGTTTCTCCACTAAGAGTTTTATTGAACGCTCTTAGATTTGATCATAGTATGCTCACGAGCCATAACTAGACCCTTGGTGGTCTCAGATATTTATGAACCTCTGTAGTTCAGCCGATGACGGCAATGCGTGCGCTTTAGATTGTACGACATTACGGAAGGACTGCAATCTCCGCCCATTGTGCCTGTAAGCACCGATGGGGCCAGCATCCCTAGACGCTTGGCCGGGTTCCTACGTAGAACCTCTAGGATGTTCTGGTATTGAAGTCCATAGGGGAAGTGGACTGAGCAGAGAGCAGAAATTGGTATCTCCGACACTTTGGTTGTTCGGAGCATATATTCTTGAATTATCTCCTTACTCTTTGGAAGTCTGGAGTCGTATTCATACCTTGATTTTATCCATCCTCGATCAATGAGAGTTTTCGGGTGATGTGTCATTTCCAAGTAAGTAAATCCTATGAGTTAGTCCTGAGTTTGTTGGACCTGTTTATTATTGAGACAATTGATTTCCTATTCTGTTGTGAGTTTTTTTTCTGGTATCCTACTAAGTATTTTCTCTGGAATACTCACGCATCTTCTGATGCAGGGATTAAGGTAGAAAAGAAGTGACCAGTGTTTCTCCATCATGGAGGTTGGTGATCTTGAAGACTTGAAGATTAGATGGCTTTTATTTCTGTTTCTTTTATTTGATGATGTTGAATTTTATGGCTTGTGTGCAATTTATTTACTTGTTTACTTGTGAGAACATTTAAATTATTGTAATAAGATAATTACTCTTTTTACTTAGTTATTTTACATCAGTGTACGTGAATATTATTTCTGTCATGATGATCCTGACAAACCCATTTATGCAAAATGAGAAGGTTGAGGAACGAGTATTCGGTCCGTCCCGGATTCCTACCCCACCGATCTTTATTGGTGTAACGCTTCCGCATGTTATTGGGGTTTGAGAATTCGTGGCGTGACAAAAACTGTCTTTAGATACAGATATATTTTTACTCTAGGTAATTGGGGCAACAAGGCAAGAAACAGACTCACATTGAAATGTTCCAGCAGCTCCCGAAGTTTTTCTTTTCCATCTTTTCCGCTTGCTATCTTTTTCCCTGAAGAAAGTCACATTGAAACTATTAAAACATTGTGTCAACGACAATGAGAACAGGAAAATTATATCGAAGGATCAAGGTAGTATTTTTTTTTTGGAGCACCAAGTACGAGAAAGCTGCATATTTGATCCCAAACGATCCACACATATACAGAACAAGTATTGTGATGCACAAAGACTGAAGATAAAATTGATTACCTCTGATGTCCTTTAAAGTGGTGGTGCTACTTGACTCCGTTATTCTTCGTTCTATGGTTATTAGACCACTGTAAACTTCAGGCTTGAAACCATCTTCACCTTTATTTTTAAGATCGACTTGTACAACTACAAAATTATAAGCACTCTATTAGATGAACCAAGTCTCTTACATTGAAATGATGTTAGAAACCATTTTAAACATCAGAAAGCACTACAAAAAGGGAAATTCTGCAAAGAATTGAAAACTAGAGTAAGTTGCTACTGCTAAAAAAAATAAAATAAAAATGCCAAGTAGGATAAACAACTGAAATTCCAATGAAAATCAAAGCTTTATAGAAGAGACTGCACCTGCAACCGGTTTTGATAAATTCCTCTGGGTGCCTTTGGCCCGACAACCAAAAGCAACGCATAATGCCGTCAAGATCGCACTTTTACCACCTGCAAAATGAAATTCAAATCAACCAATCATCTAAAAAAGTTCATTTCCATTATAGAACACACAGAACTAATTAGCAGCAGTGTCACTGAGAAATCAGAACTCACTTCCGTTCTGTCCGGTAATGAAATTGACCTGGTCGCCGAGCTCGATTCTCAGGCTGCTGTCGCACATGAAGTTCGCAAGTCGGATCATGGAGACAATCCCGCCGTTGGAGCGAAGGGCTTGGCGACTCCCACCAGGATCGTCCCGTGCCCTAGGAATCTCCATTACTACAATCCAATTTGCGAGCTCTTCCCACCCAGGTGCTTCAGTGAAGGAGATTGGAGAAGAAGCGAAACGCGAATGGGAATGGAGACGAGAAAGAACCAGTGGAGATGATTGGGTTTTTTCTCGTCTTATCGGTATGGAGAAACCGAGGAGGGATGCGGCGGAGGAAGAACCACCGGCGGAGACGACAAGGGAGAGAGGTCCCCGGCCGCTGAGAGCAGTGGAAGGGGACAGAACGGAGGGGCGAGTGGAAACAAATCGAGCCCGACGATTTTCCACCCAATCTGAGGGTGGAAAATTTCAGGCCTTACTTTCCACCCAAATCCCCCTTCTTTCCTCACCTTTCCCCCCACCCCTTTTTCCCTGTCTCGTTCAATCGTAAAAATCTATAGATTCCTCATTCCTTTTCTCCCGTTTCCACTGCTTTTCAGGAACTAAACAGACCTAAAATAAAATAAAATAAAATAAAACAAAATAAAAATAAATGGGTTAAGGGGTCCAGAAAAAAAAAAAATCTTTTTACATGAAAATCATACTTTCACTGGTTAGGGGCTCCTGAAAAACAGGGTCGTCAAAATTTGATTTTCATGAGGGGCTGAAATATACCCCAAAAAAAACCCCAAAAATAGTCCAAATATTTTTAGACCGAAAATGGTACAAAAGTCAACTTTCAGGCCAAAAAAAAGTATCCAGCCCTGCTGCCAACCCACCACCTCCTGTGCTACCCTCACCAATGCCCGACGCCTCCACCTCCGCCTCTGATCACCATTTCTGCTGCATCCTCCCAATTTAGGTCTCTCCTCTTCCTTCCTTATGGCACTACGGCAACAAACTCCCTGCTGGATTTTGACGCCAAATCTCTATGTTATTTGGAGCTGATACAAACCTCCATTGTTATAGTAATACAATTGTTGATTTAGAAAGGTAGAAGCTAATTTATCATTTTCTTCTGGGATTTGATCTGATTGAGAGCTAGGATAAAAGATTAAATTTTGGAGTTAGAACTTGCTGATTTTGAAGTGAAAGCACCCTCTTGCTAGTTGTGTACGTTTGAATGACGTTTTTTGTTGTAAGAGGATCTGTTAGTTACAGGGTTATGTCCATATATTTGTTGATTGAGTAAGTGTCGTGTAATGTTTTATAAAATGGTAAGCCTATGTGTTAAATGAATTTTTGTATAGGAGAATCTGTTTTTGGTAAGCCTATGTGCCTTATAGATGTTTGATAAAATGCTAAGCTATGTGTTGAATGAATTTTGGTAGGCATGTGGTTTTGTTACCATGTTTTTTTATGTGAGAAAGGTCTTCTTTTTATCCCTTTTCGATTGATTTTTAGGTGAAATAGTTGATCTTGTGTTGGTATCTTACACCCTTCACTTGATGATAACAGATATCGGGTTGAGAGCCATTGAAGGTCGGCCCTGATGCATTATTGGGATCAATTGCTTGGAGGACATTGAGCAGACACTGAGTTTCCGAGAGATCTATGTTGTGTTCCCGTGAGGAACACGAACGAAATCAAATGCCATGGTAAAAAGGGGAAAAGAAGAAGAAAAACAAGAAGAAGTAAATAGCTAATTCATTCCATAGTCCAAACAATAGAGGACGACCCCTTATAAAGAGGAGTCCATTACAACTATGATGTCATAATGGCATCATTATGTCGACATGATGACGATATAATGATGGCATGATTACTTAATCATGCCTTATTACAACTTGTACTGAAAAGGAAACTAATCCTAAATAGATAACCCAGCAGATATCCCAGCGTGATGTCTGTGCGTGCTGACATCCTAGGCCTGACGTTCACAACAATCCACCACGCTCCGCTTTCACCTTGTCCTCAAGGGGACCAATGGAGTACTGATCTGACGTTTATCATCAGCTTTTGTTTAACACGCTGAAAAGCCAAACAGCATTAGCTTCTACGGCTTAACATCGACAGAGACATTGGTGGCGTAAATCTTGCGCTGGGTAGACTGGCGACCGACTACGAAAACTGGCATAGTTGTCCATGGAAAGATGGAAGCTGTTGAGGATGCGAACGAAATTGGCCCGCAGGTAGTGGCAATGCTCGTGGCCGGCGTGGGTGAGGGAAGCGCGAACGAGCTTGAGGTGGTCGCATCCATTGACGGTAGGGTGCTTGGAGGTGACGGAAATAAGGCTGACGGTGGGTTTGGTCTAGTGGTCGTCGGTGAACATCTTGGCAGGCGCGGTCGCGGCAGTGGCATACTCGAGTGGGCGGAGGAGGAGGAATCCCTTGGGCGAGGCGCCGTTGGTCAGGCTCTCGGTGCGAGGAATTTTGTCAAACACCTGGCGGCGGTAATGCATGGGGTTGGAGAGAGAGCAGTAAAGGAAGTCCCCATTACCTCTGGCGACGCCGGTGGTGAGGGTCCTGGAGGGGCCGTGAGGGTGGCAACGAAGGTCGTGAGAGTGGGCCCCCGAGCAGGGCCAGACCTTGAACGAGAACATCGTGAACTCATCTGGGGTGGAGATGCTATTCGTGATGGCCGACAGAGGCGGGCCAGACGCCGTGCAGTGGAGGGTCGTGCTTCTATGGGCGACAGAGCGGTTGTCGTAGAGGAAGACGTCCTGGGCGGTGAGGCGACGGCAGGGAACGTCGTGAGGCTTCCTGACACCACCGGAGAACGAGGGAGGAGGACGGTGTGAACGAGGGAGGGAGGGACGGAGGAATTGCCGGCAGAAAGTTGGCAACTTTGAGGAGAGGAGCCTTGGGTCTGGCCTGGCGAAGGAGGAGGGGGGTCTGGAGGAGCAGAAGTCGTGGCGGACGCGGTGGAACTTGTCCGTGGAGGAGGCCCCGGCGATGGTAGATACTGCGCGGAAGCAATGGCGGCGGCGGCATTGCTGATGGAGAACGGCGGGGCAACTAAAAATGATGGTCGTGGGGCGATGGCCTTGCTGGAGTCCATCGATGCAGGGGCGGGGACGCCGTGGTGTCGTGGAGTCATGGAAGGGGCCCGCCTTGTAGGGGTGCCTGGAGGCGGCGGATGGATCGACAGCTGGCGGCTTGGCCAGCGGCTGACCGGCTTGGCTGAGCTGCTGAAAGCCCATGGCGTGGAGGGGGGTGTATCCCCAAGAGGGAACAGAGCCCATGGCGACTGTGACGGGGACTGGATGGAATGAGGAGATGGATGGCGGAACGGAGGTGGTAAAGGAGCATGGCGTCGACCGGGGTGGTGGCCTGCATGTTGAGGTAGATGGGCTAGGTGTAGATTTGGACGCCTTTGACGGTGACGGGACCGGCCAAGACGGCGTCGGAGAGAAGGTCGATGGCTGCGGCAGCAGCTGTGGGTAGGGGAAGGCGATGGAGGCAATAGGTTTCGAGGTGGTGCGTGGGGAGGAGCGGAGGGAAAAAAAGAGGGATCTTGGGAGAAGAAGAAGGAAATGGAAGAGATGGGTGGTGGTCCTGGTGGATGGAGAAGACAAAGGATTTGTCAGGGTCAGGGATAGGAAAGAGGACGAGATTGGATGCGGGATCGACGCCATCAACACCGTCAGCAAGGTCATTCTCGTCTTCTACGTCCATCTTGGATTGAGCCATCAGCGGCATGGCCTGAACGGCGATGGTGGTGGCGGCCATTTGGGGCCGTGTACATTCTGCTAGCTTTTGTGCCAGTGCCTTCGATGTAGATCGTGACCGCTCTGATACCAATGTTGTGTCCCGGCGTGGGACACGAATAGGGCTAGGTATCATGGCCGGAGAAAGGGAGGAAAACCAGAGAAAAGATAAAAGGAAGACTGAATTCTTTATTACATAACCATCCAGGAGAAAGAAGACCCCCTTATAAAAAGGACTCCTAGTTGTCACAATGACGACATAATGATGACATGATGTCGTATGTCGACATCATGACAACAAATGACGACATAATTACAACCCATGATTACAGCCCGTTACATCTAATCAGGCCTTTATTACAATCACTAATGGATTTCAGAAAGGGAAACTAATCTTAATAATAAAATACTTTCTAAGATAGACTACGCGCCTTAGGTGTGTGACGTTCACAACACTCCACCACGCTTCCGCTAACGCCTTGTCCTCAAGGCGACTATGATGGAAAACGGGCTAAAAAATCATCCTCTAGGATCCATTCAGCGTCCTCTAAGGATTGTCCCTTCCAAGTCACAAGCCCTTCAGTCACAATACGCCCAGCACGCCGCACCCTCCGTTTATCGACAAGAGAAGCTGGAACAGGGTCATTAACGTCCGCAGGGCCCATGAAACCATCGGGCTGAATGCCATGCTCGAGGCAGTAGAGCTCCCAACAGGAATTTCCGATCTGGATCCCGACCTGCCTGATTTGAATGCTTATGATCCCATTCATCTCTCTTGCTCCGGCTCGCCGAATCAGAGGAGAAGGAGGTCGAACTTTCTGAGATGGAGGAGAATTATGTGCTGCAGATTGCAACATTGTAGTCGAAGGAACCAGAGAAAAGGCATCTGTTTTCCACTTGGGCATTTCATCGAACAGGTAACAGTCTGAGATGTCCATGGAAATACTAAGGTTGCTGAGGCTATGGCAGAGCTTGGCGAGGTCGCGCATGGTGGTGATCTCGTCAGTGACGTCCTGTGCGGCCCGGTGAGGGGGAAGATCGCCATCGGCGATGAGAGGCATGTCGGAGATGTAGACCGGGGCGGCGATGGCGGAGCCAGGGTGGTAGTCGGTGTGGGTGGCCGAATCTTCCGAAGCTATGATAGCGGCGAGGATGGAGTCCGTTGTGACTAATGGAGACTCCTTCTCGTCGAGGGTGGCGGCACCACCTCCAAAAGTGGCAACTTGGGTCTTGATGGCAGGAAGAAGGGATTCCGGGGTCGGGGCGGCTCGGTCTCGAGGCGACGGCGGCGAAAGGCTCGTCTTCGCCGGGAAGATGTCGGCGGGGGTCATGGCTGTGGCGGTTGCTGAGGAGACGGAGGAGACAATGGAGAAGCCATTGAAGGGAGGGGACCGGGCGATGGATGTGGGAACGACTCCATCAACACCATCAGCAAGGTCGTCCTCCTCTTCACTTTCTACGTCATCCTCGTCATCCACATACATCTCGACCAGAGTCGGCGATGGCAGGGCCAATGGCTGAACGATGGCAGCTGGAGCTAAAGGAGGGGGCCGGATGGTGGTGATAGTGGTGGCGGCCCATTGTGGAGGTGCATAAGCTGAAGGGAAGGCGACCGGCTGTTGGATAGAGAAGTCTGGCGTTGATTGGGGTGGCAGCCTCCTTGACGCCGGTGACGGCGACTTGCCTATCGTCGGTGACGAAAAATGTGGCGGCGTCATCTGGAAGAAAGTCGATGGCGGTGGTGGTTGTGAGTAGCCCCACTGCAGCTGGGCCTGGTACTGGAGCTGAACAGCGATGGCCCTTTGGTTGTCCTCGATTCGTTGAATCTGATTCAGTATGGTGGTACACATGTCGAGCACAACGTCCCGCGTTCCGGCGGATCGGAACTGCTCTGATACCAATGTTGTGTTCCCGTGAGGAACACGGACGAAATCAAACGCCATGGTGAAAAAGGGGAAAATAAGAAGAAAAATAAGAAGAAGTAAATAGCTAATTCATTCCATAGTCCAAACAATAGAGGATGACCCCTTATAAAGAGGAGTCCATTACAACTATGATGTCATAATGGCATCATTATGTCGACATGATGACGATATAATGATGGCATGATTACTTAATCATGCCTTATTACAACTTGTACTGAAAAGGAAACTAATCCTAAATAGATAACCCAGCAGATATCCCAGCGTGATGTCTGTGCGTGCTGACGTCCTAGGCCTGACGTTCACAACAATCTCCTCCCCCAGCATAGACTCCAAGTAAGAAACTGAGGCTGACGATGTTCATCAACCAAATGAAATGGATAAGTTTTCTTCGAGAATACATTGTTGCAAGTTTTGCATTACGAAAATCTCTCAGATGGTGAAGGAATAATTTATAAGGTGAAGACTCTGCATTGGTCGGGCCACTTATTTTCACACTTTCCAAAGTTAAAATATGTTGGAAATTGACATGACCAATGCTCAAGTATTCAATTTTATCTGTTAAAATTGAATACTTAACAGATGGGTCAAAACCCGAGATAGAAGTGGGTTTTTAAATATTAGAACTGACACTCCCTGAGATAGGATCTGACCCGACCCTACCGGTTCCATCCAGGGTTGGGTCGGGTCGGATTTTTTGGTGCAGCTCTACAAAGATGCAAGGCTATTTCATTATTTCAATCAACTGATCTAGGATCTGAATGATGGAGCCAAAAAAAGAAGATCTAGGTGGGAATAACACGTTAATTCTCCATGTTTATTAGGTGTACATGGGTGACTGTCGTTGGATCATATAGGGTCCACATGATCATATGTGGTGAATATATGATTTTCTATTTAATTTTCCCATGAATTGGACTTGTGACGTGTGAATATATTGTGGATCCTTAGTCTTATTGAACTTGTGGCGTATGCTCATATTATATTCATATTTTCTGCCTTTTGATCAAGAGCAGTGCCATAAAACACCCCAAGAAGCCAGAGCTGAGGGGTGAAACCAAGGTCTCTATTTTGGAACTTAGAAGATGGAAATGGCTTATTGTGCTAAAGACCAAAACTTGACACGGGTTATTGTGAATCTTCAATTTGCCGAGTTATAAGATTAGGAAGATGGTAACCACCTACATAGTGATGTCTGCCATTGGTGGGATTTTACAGTTTCGGCCACCTTGCCCACCTTTGACATGTTGCAATCTTCCCTTCCAGTAAGCAACTGTTATGGAGACTTGCTATGTGAAAAATAATTTTTGCAGAAAGGTACGCCTCTATGGTTATCGAATTATGGGACCTTTTTTTCTGCTCATTTTATTGTTACCTTTCAAATGTCGAACATACTGTTTGTATAATGCTGTCGTGTGTCTATGTTTCGTTGTTTAAGTGTGCTCATTATTTTCTGCAGCCTTACTTCGTAGCAGGCTCTTTGTATATGTCAATGTAGTAGCAGGCTATAAAATTATAGATGGTCAGGGAGTTCATCGGGAAGTGCATGGCCCATGCCCAGGAGCGACCACCTACGGGCGAGCTTCTGGAGGATCCATTCTTCGATGGGATAGACGAGGACCACGCGACCAGTAACCTTCATATCAACACAGACAACACAAACTTCTTCAAGACTCTTAACAAAGATCATCCATATTGCGGCGGCAATGGCGAAAAGACTTGTATGTTTTTTTTTTGTGGGTGGGGTTTGCCTTCTATGTTGCCCCATTCATTCATACTTGAGTTAGATGGTTGGTGGTGTTAGGAGGTTTAGATTTAGCAGTGCTGCCATGAAATCTGAGATGGAATTGTAAATATCATGGACGTGATTCATGTGGTTCAATGTATATATAACATTGATTTTTTCTCCTTAATATTGTGTATTCTTGTTTTTTCGTACAACATAATTTGAAAACTTCTTGCTAATTGGAATTCTGATTGTATAAGCATTGTGATTGAACGCGGCCATTTTGGCCGCAGCAAACTCCTAGTGTCCCTCACAAACAATGAACAGTGGCAGAGCCACGTACAAGCTTTTAGGCTATAATTTTGTTGCAGACTCCCTTATTATTAGTAGAAGATTTTTTAGGATATTTTTATTTTTACATTTTCTGGAACCCCTAACTAGGCGGGAAAATTGATTTTTAGTGAAATTTTCATGAACACTTTCTATAACCCCTAACAACTTTTTACGGGAAAATCTATTTTTCCATGAAAGTTTATTTTTCTGGAGAAAAGTATTTTCGTGGAAAATTTTTATTTTCCAGAACCCCTAACCCACCCTAAATGTTGACATATAACATATCCGCATAACCCTATTTTGTACATTAGGCCCTTTTTTATCATTAAGGTGTGACTCACATTGGACTGATGTAGATAATAGGTCTGACAAATAAGAAAATGTTAACATAGGTGCATATAAAATTATTGCAACTTAAAATTATTTTGTCTACATCTTCAATATTATATATTTCCTTTAGTCACTTTTAATAAATACAGTTGATTTTCAAATGAACATAGGGTGCATTTGGCAATAGGGATTTGGACCCTGTGATTCATAGAATCGCATCATTTGGACAAATCCAACGTTGGCAACGTATTTTGTAACACCCAAAAAATCAAATAAGAAATGTGGATATTGTGGACCAATAAGAAGTCGGGAGTTGATGTTTAAGTGCGCGAAGAAAGCTTTCCAACGTCACCGACTATTCGCAATTTAGAGTTTTGAGCAAAAAGCGATAAATATTTGAAAATTTTGTACGCGATCGATCGTCAGATGATACGCGATCGATCGGGCCAGATTCAAAACCGAGAGCAAGGCAGACACGATCGATCTCCTATGGCAGCGATTGATCGTGTTTACTGAAATTTGGCAAAAGTAGGCAGCGATTGATCACCGTTGGAAATGATTGATCGTAAGTATTGTTTTAACGCTGAAAATTGCAACGATTGATCGCACCGATAGAAACCGAATCCGGCAGTTGCCGATTTTGTTAAAATTCTAATGGGAAAATGATACCAAATCCTAACCAAATTGGGAAGATTAAGTTGAGGACATCCATCTTAATATTGTGGAGGATCCCTATTGGTTTATTGGGTGTGTGATAAGGGAAGATTGCATAGGAGGAGATATCCTAGTTGGAGTAGGGATTTGTGTATTTAAACCCAAGAGAAGGGCCGGCTTGTGCATATGCATGCCAAACCCTAGTGTGACGACTTGTGCTTCTCATCCTTCTTCCTACCTAGTTCATCTCTTCTCCAAGCCCTATTCTTGATTTAAATCATTTCCATAGCATTGATCGGAGGCGTCGTTGCGAAGAGGAGGAGACGAGCTACGCGTAAAAGGGCGAGACACTCGTAACGAAAGTGGTATGATGGTTCTTCCCTACCTTTTTGCTTTAAATACTTTCAATCCATTCTCATGAGGATTATGTGGTGAATGATATGGTCTTATCTCTGTAAGTAAAGTTGTGCTTGATTTGATTCTATTATGTTATAAGTTCCACTATGCTTATTGATAATAATTGATTGTTATATCTTCCTTGTTTGCATGCTAGTCTTAGATGAGAACGTCATATATTTCTTGACCGTTTGGAAGTTAGAAAGTTTTATATTGGCTCTGAAAAGTTCTAATTCGATTGACTTATGTGATCATAGTTGAGTTCCTAGCATTACGACTTCATTTATGAAAATGGAATATCTTAAACTGGTTTGTGTAATGAGAGATACATAAAAGTATGGTATAACTAAATTCCAGAACCTTTAAGGGATTGAAATAACCTTAGAAAGGGTGTACCTAAGGCCAAAAAGACCCTAGTATCATAACTAAGAGTTAACAAAATGTGATGGCTATGTATGATCAAGATTAGGGATCTCGGCCAATATAATTTCTGCATTGATGACCTGTAGTATAAAAATTATAACTAATTTCAGGAAAATTGGAAAAAAAAAACAATCGGTGAGGTTAGAAACTAGACTCGTAGGGCTATCAATAGTTAAATTCCAATTGTGCTGACTGTGGGAACAATCGGAAATGGCATGTTATGGACTAAAACAGTTACTGTAATTAGGGTTTTAAGTTACTAGTACATATTAATACTCAATATTATGGTCTTATATGATTAAAGTATCACCAATACACATTGTAAAACATGATGAAGTTTATTCCAATAAGATTCATTAGTCCAAAAAATTAATATTATGGGACATATCGGTGTGACCTAGAGTCAAATCGTCCTTGGTTTCAAATTCCAACTTGGTGCCAATTTGGGTGTCCAGCTGGAGACCAAACGTTCTAAAACCATTCTCTTAATGTAAACTAATTCTTGTAAATGGTAAATTCCAGATTTCAGAGATATTCCTATCTAGGGCTAGACATGAAGCATGTTATTTAAATTATGGTTGAAACCTATTCGATACTCTAAAGGTGAGTCATCTGTTGTTCAAGATGTTAGAATCTCAGTTGTGTCCTTGTAAGGAATAGTATTCCATTGAGAGATATTGATGATTATTATACTCCTTGAGTGAGTCTATTCTGGTAAAAGATACCTTGAATCTCATAGTGTTGCGACCTCTATACTTCTTGTGACATTATTCAATTTAATATTAACCTATTTCTCCACTAGATACCTTGCCATAGTATGCTTAGAGAGCCATTACTAGGTCTTGAGAGATCTCCGATTAATTATGAACCTCTGTAGTTCAGCCGATTAAGGTATATATATACGTTTAGATTGTATGACATTAGGAAGGTCTACAGTCTCCGCCCATCGTGTCCGTAAGCATTGATGGGGCCAGTATCATAGACTCATGGCCGGGTTCTAAAGGGAGAACCTAGGGTGGTTATGATAATTAGCCACTTGCGAGTGGTAAGTTCAGCGAGCAGAAACTGGAAATTCCTTGCACTCTGGATGCATGGAGCTATTGGTAAATTGATTATCTTCTCCCTATATTTTGATGTTTGGAGTCTTATCTATGGTAAATTCTCTACTTACTCTTATGATTGTTTGGAGACATTGAAATTTGATGTTTTTCCTATACTTGTGAGTTGTGATTATTATTTGACTTTCTACTAAGGTAAAGTGAACCATGAGACTATTCCTGCAGTTATTGAATATTCATGTTTTCTATTGATTACAACCTTCTTCGTGATATTTGTTGCTTCTTTGGTGGGTTTTTACATCCTACTGAGTATTTCGGTGAAGTATTCATGCATCATGTGATGCATGCATGAAAAAAGCATGATTCGGGAAAGTTGCAGCATAGGAAGGTGATGTTGATGCTTTGAAGAAGATTTAGAGAATTTTAAATTGCTAATTTATTTTGATAAACTTTATAAATTATTGGCCGATGTGTGCTATATACTAGATATTTGATTTTGTTGACTATATTTTAAATTTATTAGCTGTAATAAGTCTAAGTAGGATCATTTCATTTTTTATTGATGATGTTTGTTGGAGATTGTATAATTGAATCATTGGATGGTCGATTACACATCCTCTGGAGATGGTGTAATTGATGGTGGTAAACGATCGATCAGCCACGTGCCCGGGGTCTCAGCCTCAAACTATTGGTATCTTTGATGGCTTCCGCACTCCGATCGAGGTTAGAAATTTCGGGCATGATATATATTTGGATGAGATTTGATTTGGCCAAAATCTCACCTTAAATTTTGTCATTTCGTTTATAACATGAAAACGGATGAGTGCAAATCACATATGTGGCCCTACCATTTACAAAATCACACCTTTAAACACTAAATATTAGAATTTCACTCGTAAAATCACACTGTTCCCGGACACTACCGTGATTTATGATCTAAAATGCAAATCTCATCTAATTGTGATTTAAAAGGACTTGATTTTATGAAGGGGAATTTATATAATAAATCATAAAAAAAAATTATGAAAATGACACACTCTAGCAAATAATTGCAAAATAGGGTATCTGACAAGCCACGCAGGCGCCCGCGTGGCACGGGCGCTTGCGTGGCTTTTTTTTTTTAAAACTAAACCAAAAGGCGTCGGTTGAACTGACGCCTTTCGGTTAAAAGAGAAAGGCGTCGGTTCAACTGACGCCTTAACTGAACCGACGTCTTTTACTGCCTTTGTCATTTTTCATCCCATTTTAAATAGGTCGTCACTTCAACAATATATATCTCTCATTTCTAACTCATTTTCACTCATTTTTTTTTCATTCTTCCTTATTTTTAGCGCTCTTTCTAGTCATTATGATATCACAAAGATGTTGAGCCATCACTTACCATTTATCGTAGTTTTTGTAGTATTTTTTCGATAAATAGCATGCGATGGATCAACATCTTTGTGATATTATGATGACTAGAAAGAGCACTAAAAATAAGGAAGAATGAAAAAAAAATGGGCGAAAATGGATAAAGAATAAGAGAGATATGCATCATTGAAATTTATCCCACTAAAACAAATCTGTCCCATTTTAAAGGCGCGGGCGCCTGCGTGGCTTGTCAGATACCCTATTTTGCAATTATTTGCTACAGTGTGTCATTTTCATATTTTTTTTATGATTTATTATTTTGAAGGGGTGATAACTTCAATGATGCATATCTCTATCATTCTTCATCCATTTTCGCCTATTTTTTTTTCATTCTTCTTTATTTTTAGTGCTCTTTCTAGTCATCATGATATCGCAAAGATGTCGATCCATCGCATGCTATTTATCGAAAAAAATACTATAAAAACTACTATAAATGGTATGTGATGGCTCAACATCTTTGTGATATCATAATGACTAGAAAGAGCACTAAAAATAAGGAAGAATGAAAAAAATGAGTGAAAATGGGTTAAAAATGAGATAGATATGTATCGTTGAAGTGACAGCCTATTTAAAATGGGACGAAAAATGATAAAGGCAGTAAAAGAACCGACGCCTCTGTTAAGGCGTCAGTTGAACCGTTGAACCGACGCCTTTCTCACTGAGAGGTGTCGGTTCTTTAAAAAAAAAACCCACGCAAGCGCCCGCGTACCCTATTTTGTAATTATTTGCTACAGTGTGTTATTTTCATAATTTTTTTTATAATTTATTATATAAATTCCCGTATTTGTAATATGTACTGATTATTGTCCATTTATAATATGGAATGTGTTCGTCGCATCAACATAGCCAAATTAGAACATATTTTAGCTGTTCATATCCGAAAAAAAATTGTTTGCTTTATATTCCCACATGATCACTATCGAAAGATAATTAGCCCCTAATCACTAGGAAGATAATTAACAAAAAATAAATTGTTAATTTCCGTTTAAATTCCTCAATATTGGCACAGCACTGCGGGGCCCATCCCCCCAAATTCAAATTCAAACTGAACGTTGGCTCCCATTCTCTCGCGGGACCCGCCACACCCTTCCTCTACTGTCCGATCATTCCATCCGACGGCTAGAATCCCGCCACGGATTTCATTGACGAAACAGTCCCTACGAAAACCAAAACTACTAATACCTCCCTCCCCCGAAATTTCCCTATTTCCCGCCCATCCCAGCCCCTCCCTTTCCGCCTCTCCGTCTTCTTCGCTTCTCCCTCCGACTTTCCCGCGCTCCGGCAATTCTCCGGCGAAGCGCGATCGGAAAAGATGCCAGAGAAGAGGCAGCGCCGGAAGCAGCAGCCGAAGCAAGAGAGCGGAGGCGGGAAGAGGAAGCGGCGGGGGGAGGAGGAGGAGGTGGTGGAGGAGGGAGGCGAGGAGGAGTACGTGCCAGTGGAGGAACGGTGCGTGGAGGAAGAGGAGGAGGGGAATGTAGGGACGGAGGAGAGCGGGACGGGGGAGAATGAGGTTCCGGATGATGCGCAGAGTATGAAGAAGCCGCACAAGGCGGTGACTTCCAAGAGGGCCAAGCAGGGCGAGTCGGATCAGGAGGCTAGGCTCGTCGGGATCCCGGTCGAGCCGGAGGAGGCACGGCGGAGGTGGCCGGAGAGATACGAGGAGAAGGTTTGTATTTGGAAAAAAATTGGGGTTTGTTTAGGATGATTAGTCTGTCCTTGGTATTGGTTTTGATCTGACATTAATGTATGTGATTTTTTGCTTTTCTTTTTCAGAAGAAGATCCAGAATGGTATAAAGTAAGTTCAGTTACCTTCTAAAAGTACCCTGTTTCTATATCTGCTATCAAAAGTTCTGTCTTTTTCTGTGTTTTCGAGTTCTTTCTTAAAGCATTCTGTATCTGGAAACATGGAGCCAGGAAACAACCATTGGGCGGGGGGGGATAATGATTAAGATAAAAGTGATTTTTTTTCATAAAAGAATCCATCTTAGGGTAGGGCTGGTTGTTCAACATCGACACTATCAATTTATACAACGGACATGGCGTTTTTTACCTAAACAAAGTAGCAGATTAATGCTATATGAGCTTCGTTTATATGAAGCCAGGTTCACAAGAGCTTGCTTATATATATAAGCCCGTTTATATAAGAAGTTAATAATAGTAAAAAAAAATGGTAGTTTGGTGATCAATATTGCTCTTGATGAATAAGAAAGTTTATGAGTTTTAAATAATTTTTATCTTTGTTTTAAATAGATTTTCCTCTATAAGGAATTTTCATGTTAGTTGTAATAGTGATCATATATAGGATCCTGTTTATATGAGCCCACGCACACCTGTGTGAGGTGAATGATCTGACCTATTATATTTTGATCCGACGGCGAACTTTAATGCAAGGGCAGACAAGTTTGAATCTCTACTGTCAGATCTCAGATTGTTTTTGTTCGCCGATTCACATTAAATTTTCCCATACAAAATCCTATATTGCAACTAACATAGAAATTGCTTATAGAGGAAAGCTTATTTAAAATAGATAAAAAATTATTTAGAATTCTTAAAATTTGCTTATACATGAATAAAATTATTGATCACTAGACTACCATTTTTTTACTACCAAGAACTTGCTTATACATAACGACTCATAGAAAATCAGTGATGAGTCTCTCTACTTTGCATGCAACAAATAAATAAAAAATGAACTTGTATTGCAAAAGTTATAATCAAAGCTCGTGCTAGCATATGAAATCAAGAGAAAAAAGCTGGTGCTACCAAATTTAATTCACCATGCTTTGTACTTCTTTCAAAGGATAATTTATTTCATGGCAAATAGTAGACTTTTTTCTCTCAGCCTAAGTTGAGAGATGGAAGAGTTGATTTTCTAGGAAAATGAAGAAAAAAAGATGGAAGATTTGACAAGTAAAATAAAAACTAAAGGAGGTTTAAAATGTTTGCCCAACTATCAAGTTGAGCCTTTTGAGTCTTCTTTTATTTTCAATACACACAGTACAACCATTTCACTTTCTAAATCTCACTTACCAAAGAAGGCCAACCAACAGATTTACAGAGACCCAAGACAGGCATAGCGAAAAAGAAAAAGACGGGCATCATAATGTTTTACAGTTGACACTGTATGGGTCTCAAGTTGAGGTATTGACATCTGGGAGTTGACCCAGATTTACGTTTTTGCCATCTCTAGAGTAGGGTTTTGCCAACCAAAAAAAAAAGTTTATGGGAGGTTGCCACGTGACCTACCACCCAAATCCTTGGCTC
Source organism: Houttuynia cordata (assembly GCA_039654745.1). Taxonomy (NCBI): domain Eukaryota; kingdom Viridiplantae; phylum Streptophyta; class Magnoliopsida; order Piperales; family Saururaceae; genus Houttuynia; species Houttuynia cordata. The sequence continues at coordinate 6,428,966 of CM077504.1, forward strand.
TGTTGCTGTTGGGAAGCAAGTGAATGCTTTTTTGTTCTCCAAACCTGAGCTTCTATGTCTAACGAAATTGATTGTTGTTTGTTTTGATTTAGTCATGCTGAGGAGGAAGCGCCCATACTTGCCCAACACCATTACTTGCAGGGAGAGGTGGATGGATACGCTTACAGCCTTGACGACACTGCATTTGTTCAGGTAAGTTTTTTTTTAATTGCATTGTTTGTTTGTTTGTTTGCTTTTGGTATTATCAACAACAAACCATCACTTTCTGCGTTTGGATATTTCAGTCTGAAGAAGGGAAGCTTGATTATATATGTAGAATTGTCGAATTTTTTGAAGGCATGGACAATAAGCCATATTTCGTAGCTCAATGGTTTTATAGGCCTGAAGACACTGTGCGTTTTCTTTACATCTAAGTATTATTTTATTGAGACACCTTAGTATTTTCACTTATCTTGTTCTATGGAATCTCATTCCCGTGACAATTTATTTGTGCCTTAGATTATTAAAGACAGTAAGCTCAAAGGGTTGCATGACCCAAGGCGAGTTTTCATTTCAGACATCAAGGACATAAATCCCCTAGGTTGCATTGTTTCAAAAGTAACAATCGAGAGGATAGTTCCTAATGTAACACTCTTATTCCTGTTTTGTCTATTCTCTTAAGTGGCTCATTTTTTTTCTGAAGCATGTTTAATTAATGATTGGCAATAATAGGGTGATCTTTTCCTCTTTCAGATTAATTTAAAGGAAAAAGAGAAGAGTATACCACCATGTCACTTTTACTATGACATGTCCTACTCTGTGCCCTACTCCACGTTTATGAGCTTGCCAGCAGGTAAATGACTTACATCAATTAACTATTTGTGCTACTTATAATGTGTCATTTTTTTTGTAGTTATGTATTTTTTACTCTGCAAGATGTATCATTTCCTGTTTTAGGCATTCCAGCAGTAGCAAGTGAACCATCTTCCTCAATGTCAAGCGTAGTATCAGTTGAGGGAGCAAATGGGGAGACAAGATTTGATTCGGAAGAATGTTCCTTGGCCTCTAGATCTGGTAACCCAGAACTTTCTTGCCTGGATTTATATTCTGGGTGTGGTGGCATGTCCACTGGACTGTGTTTGGGTGCCAATCTTGCAGGGGCAAAGCTTGTTACTGTATGTCATTTCATTATTTCTTTTTACTAATATTTTATGCATGTACTTACTCGTTTTTCTATGCATATTAAGTACTAACAACTTTGTTTCTCTCCCAGAGGTGGGCTGTTGATTTAAATGAATATGCATGCAAAAGCTTCAAAATAAATCACCCTGAGACCCAGGCATGTGTTTTTGGAGACTCTTTTTATATTCTGGAAATTAAATTTTCATAAGATCTATGGTTGCTAAATTATGCAGCGAAACCTGACAAGCAATAGTTTTCAGGTGAGAAACGAATCAGCGGAGGATTTCTTATCTTTGTTAAAAGAATGGGAGAACCTTTGTTCGAAGTTCTCATTAATTGGAACAGACATGAATTGCATTGAAATTTCTGATTCTGCCTCTGAAGATGAGAAGCCTCAGGAAACTGTTAGTGGAGGCTCTTCTGAAGAATTTGAAGTAGAGAAATTTGTTGGCATCCGATTTGGTGAACTTCCAAATAGCAAGAAACGTGGAGTTATGCTAAAGGTATTATCTAATTTATCACTGAGGATATCATTTCGATATGTCTCAAGACCATGAGAATACACTGGTATCAGCTTAAACTATGCTGATTAAAGAAAACTATTTAAAATGTCCATTTTTCAAACTTGTTTTCTGCTAAACCCAGGCTAAGTTTATTCTATTTAGCATGTCCTTATATATATATATATATATATATATATATATATATATATGTTAACAAGTTATAAATTATCCTTATGATGTTCAATATTATCCGTCATCCTCTATGAAAAGATGGAACTACCATTCTTTTAAAAGCCTGGCCTTCCTCTTCTTCCTCCGGTATCCATTTTCCAAACCTGATTTCCACTATACCCAGGCTAACTTTATACTATTTAGCATGCCCTTATATATCAACAAGTTATAAATTATTCTCACGATGTTCAATATTACCCTTCATTGTCTATAAAAAGATGGAACGACCATTCTTTTATAAGATTTGCCTTCCTCTTCTTCCTCCAGTATTTCTTTCTACTGTGTGTTTTAGTTGGGGACATGGTTGTGAAAGACCCAGAAAGTCCAGACAAGGACCTTTTAAGATGGCTGGTTGAGATGAAGGAAGAATATGAGATACGTTGTTTTGATGGGAAAGATATTCCTTTATTATATTCAAGGATGGAATGCTTGATAACTTCTGAGAATGAGTCCTTAAAGCCAAAGTCTTTCATTTCCGTTTTTTTTACTGCCAGTTACATCACATTTCAAAATAAAATGGGAAGTTGGGCTTTACTGTGTTGTTAAATTTCTGGGGTCCTAATTTGGATCGATAGTCGCTGAAGGTAGATGCTTCTTTCAGTAAGGTTTACTTAAAACAGAGTACGTTATGCAGCGAAGTTAGATACTTTGAGTGATATTTGCTAATATTGTGTTTTTCCTTTTTCTATTGGTTGGGTCCAAAACTCTGCTGACTATGAAATCTAGCACTTCTAATTCTGATTTCAAATTCAAAATTTTTGTATGAAGGAACGAATGTATATTTGGGCTCTTGCTGAATGGAAAAGGGCAGGAACGGAACTGAACTTCCTAGGGCAAAAGCTGGAAATGCCATTGTGTATTATAATTTATCGGCTTGAATTTTCTGAAATGTCTAGGCACTGAAAATGTGATCTTTAGTAAATCTATAAGATGACAGGAGAGGTGGGTTGGGCCTGTAAGATGACAGGAGAGGAAGAAAATGAATGTATGACAGGGTAGTCCCCCTTCTATGACATTTTAGATAATAAGTTGTCGTATATGGCCATTGTAAATAGAGCAAATTTAATTTTGATTGTAATGGAAATAATAGTCTGAAACCTGTAAATTTAGTAAAGAACATGATGAGTTATGATGAAGAAGAATAAAGTGGAATCCAATGTCATATATGAACAATGTTTGTGTCCAAATGTTTACTATTCACTGTGAGGTTATACATGATTCTTGAGTTTCATGATGTAGCAACAGCAACACTGCATGAGCTGTCTGCTGAGTGCTGTAGCAGCTGTGCTGTTGCTTAGCAGCTATTGGTTTCTCATTACTGAATTCCAATAATTGTTGATTGCTAATTGCTATCATAGTTGTGTGATGCTACAGACTATTACAGCTTCACGTTGTATTACTATGAAGACTTAAGCATACAAGCAAACATCATACTCCCTCCTTCCAAGGAAGCCTGTCTGCATGTGAAAATCCCTTACGACCAAAAACACGGGAGAAGGGGGAAATTCTGTTTTTTTGTATGGGCCTTGGAGTTCAATTAAGCGACAATTTATCATCATGAGACTTGTTGGTTTAATGGATTGCAAAGCTTCTTTTATTTTTTCCAAGGCTAGTAGAAACAAGCAGGCTTGTGTATTATTTTCACTTTGTTATAAGTCCCCTATACGTTCACCTGACGTGCACCAATTGCTTTTGGGCCACCTGATCAGTAGGTAGGTTTGATTGTCCCTGCCTGCCCCTATGGTGTGCTGGGCTGATGTGGCGCATGTTAACTCTTTCCTTCCAATACTTTTGAATATATTCATGAGAGTTTAGGGGTAGCACCTTTAGGGGAGAATAGGAGAGAAGCTAAGGGAGTGTAGGTTGCATTGGTATGAGCATACCTAAAGAAGATCAATAGATACCCGTTGAGAAGATTAGAAGGGATGGAGTTGATAAAAAAAGATACGATTTTACTATCTCTTACAAAGTAAGATCCATGTCGTCAACCCTAAATAGTTGGGAAAAGGCGCTACTTGATTATGATTATGATTATGATTATGATTTTATATATCACTCGATGCTGCCACTGATGGGTCGTTGCTTTACCTTTTGGGTATGTTTTAGGTGCATTGGAAGGGTTATAATGCAAGTGAAGACACTTGGGAGCCTCTCAGCAGGCTTGGGTGCGTCCTTTGTTTCCTCTTGCTTTTTTGTTCATTGCAACTAGAGTGTCTCATCTATATATTAAAGACTTGTTCACATTGTTTTCTACATTGATAACCAGAAATTGCCAAGAAAGAATTGAGGCTTTTGTGGCAAAAGGATATAAGACAGGAATATTGCCGCTTCCGGTATATGTCTTTTGAAGTGCTTATTTGATAATCTCTCTTTTTATGTATCTTTGACCCTTCTATCTTCTCTTACAAGCGTATCGCCACGATCATGTTTACATGTCTAATGGTACTTATGCTTCTTTTACAGGGTAATGTTGATGTAATTTGTGGAGGCCCCCCTTGCCAAGGCATAAGTGGTTTCAATCGTTTCAGAAATGGAAACGAGCCCCTAAAAGACCCAAAGAACAAGCAAATGGTCGTATATATGGATATCGTTAACTTCATCAAGCCAAAGTATGTTCTGATGGAGAATGTTGTTGATATCTTGAGGTTTGCCAATGGTTTCCTTGGTCGTTATGCCTTGAGTCGACTTGTAGAAATGAATTATCAAGCAAGGTTGGGAATTATGGCAGCTGGTAGCTATGGCCTACCACAATTTCGTATGAGGGCGTTTCTTTGGGGTGCTCAGCCGACCAAGGTTTCTATCAACTACCATAAAGTGATTGCACTATATAGAGAATGTAAAAGGTTTCCACCTCACTTGTTTCAATTATTTCAGATTCTTCCGAAATTTCCTCTTCCAACCCATGATGTTGTCATAAGAGGTGGCGCTCCTAATGAGTTTGAGGTGAATTTTCTAACTAATGATACGCAACTTAATAGTTTTGTTTGATTAGTATCTTATTGACTGCGATAAAAACAGCCAAACATAGTAGCTTACGACGGAAGTTTTACTTACTCATTGGAGAAAAAGTTGTTGCTGGAAGATGCCATTTCTGACCTGCCACCGGTAAGCAAATGAACTTTTCTTATCAACATAGATTGTCCAACTGGGCAGATACACTTTTTTTTTTACTTGGGACCTGCATAATTTTACCTTATTGTTTCATTCCTTTCTTCTTGTTATATATCTATGCTTATTATCTGCCTTTTATTTTCATTCAGGTAACTAATTTTGAGAGTCGAGATGAAATGGCTTATGGAAAAAGCGCAAAAACTGATTTCCAACAATTTATTCGATTAAAGAAAAACGGTTAGTGTGTGTATTTTATCCATTTTCCGAAATCTTTCTGGATCTTTCAATGATTACGAGTTGCAATATAACCCCATGTTCAATGGGTGAATGGAAAATTTGTGAAGTACATTTACTGTTTTTCATAATTAATTGAACTAACATTCATTCCTTTTTATAATTATTATTATTAGAGTGCTGGAATTCAGAGGAAAAAGCACAACAAAATAGGATCTTATATGATCACCGGCCTCTCTGCTTAAATACCGATGACTTCTCTCGTGTTTGCCGTATTCCAAAAAATAAGGTATACAATATTTCATTTGGGAATCAACTGAGTGTATGAGTGCAAGTTCCTGGCCCTCTTTTCCTTGGAACTTGCTGCTTATTATGAAATTTCACTTTATTCATTAATGGATTACAGGGTGCGAATTTCAGAAATTTGCCTGGCGTGATGTTAGGTCCTGACAATAAAGTGGAGTGGGACCCGAATGTGGCAAGGGAGTATTTACCATCTGGGAAACCCTTGGTGTGAAATGTTCCATTAACCTATCCATAACACCTTTTCCTTTGTAATGGCTGACGTTTTTTGTGCATTCGCAGGTACCTGATTATGCGATGAGCTTTGTTAAAGGGAGATCCCAAAAGTAAGAATGGTTTCTTTGAACTTGTCATTTTTGGCTTTGCATCCCACACTTGTATTTATGCTTCAAAAATGTGGTTTAGGCCCTTCGGCCGACTGTGGTGGGATGAGACTGTCCCAACTGTTGTTACAAGAGCTGAGCCGCATAACCAGGTTTACCTCTTTTCATTTCCCTGTTTCATCTTTCATAAAAGCTTGATTTTGATGAGTTGAGTTACTCTTTTCTATTGTTTATTTAAGAATGCCATATCACCAATTCCAATTATGTTATTTAAAGCATGTAGCTTTAAAAAGATAACTCTCGATGATTTGACCTCATAATGGCAGATTATCCTTCATCCGGAGCAGGATCGTGTTTTGTCCATTAGGGAGAATGCAAGGCTTCAAGGATTTTCAGACTATTATCAGTTAGTTGGCCCGGTGAAGGAAAGGTTAGAACCACTGATTTCCATAATTTATTGCTTTGAAGGAAAGACTTCAAGAAGAATTGTTACATGATTGGTGAGTACATATATATGTTATCGTCCCTTTATTAATATTGGGGATAGTGGGAACGCTTATGAGTTTGCCCCAACCTCAAAGATCTTAAGCAGGTGCGATACGTCCAATCGTCTATATTTTTGTGTGGTGTTCCTTCCCCCTCCCCCCCAAAACAACTTTTTGTTCTGTCGCTAGATATAGACTCACATAAGTTGGAAATGGAACTTTGGAAAAATACAGAAAAATTTCACCTTTTTCATCTTTTTTCTAAAATTCAGTTGGTGTTTACCTAATTTATAAGATTTTTGGTTGGGCTTGTATAATGTGGTATAATTGGTGGGTAAACCCGGGTTGGCTAGAGATGGGAAGATTGAGAAAGGGATCAATGAAAGGGAAAAGGTGTGGAGAGGAAGTGGAAAAGGGGCGTGAAAGGAGGGAGATGCAAATGATAGAGGTAGGATACCTGAGAGAAAAGAGGTGACAAAGGTAGAAAGTCGATGGTAGGTGGGTTGAACGCATAGTGACAAAGTTAGGCAAATATTGCCAAAAAATCAGGAACTTCGCCAAAATAGAGATACAAAAAATTTGTCAATGTTTTGCTAAACTTGGTGAAATTCCCCAAAATTATAAAATTCTGCTAAAATTAGTAGTTCTGGGCATTTTTTACTATTCTTCTTGATTTGGGTGTTGTTTTATACTTTTGCCAACCCACCGACCCATGGACGCATGTTCCCATTGTTGTTTGCTTTGTAGTTTACTTTCCCGTGTTAGTATTCTTTATGTCCTCGACAGGGGAATCTGCTGTTGAACTCTTTCCTTCAAAGAAAACCTGTTGTTGGGCTCTCCTCAATATTTAATACCTTTTTACTTTATTAGATAGCCCAATTGCATCTTCATATTTCAATTAGCAAAATATAAAGGGTGTGTAAAGGACAATAGAGCTTATTTACCTTTATAGGTAATTATCTCCTCATTATAATTGTGAATTTGAATATGCTGGATAGCAACAAATCTCATGTTCTTTATTTTCGCTGGCATGAAAGGACGCCTTGCTGTAGTGAGGCTGAATCCTGAACTTGTCACAATGGTTGAAGTTGCCTGGAAAAAAGAAGAGTAGCGCGCTACTTATAGCAACATAGACCAGAAGTTTGTGGCCTGAAGAATTGGAGTGTAACAGGTGGGGTAGGATAGAGGGTCTCTGCACTCCCAATGCAGGTGCGAACGTGTTGGGTGAGTCATATCTGTTCCAGGTTCAAGTTGGGCCTTTGCCAACTTGGTGGAGAGGAGGGGGTCTCTATGCATTGTACCCAAGAAAAGAAAAAGGAGAGGTTATGTTTAGTTATTTTAGTTTTACCCAGATTAGATTTTATTAGTGCATAAGGCAAAATTTAAAAAGTTCTTCAGACCTATTATAAACCTACCTAATACTTACCAACTATAATGTTGCATCGTAGCTAATGAGAGTGTAATGAATCAGACAAACATGCTTGCCATTTGCGTATGTAACACTACTTTTGTGGCTAAGGGCCACAAGGACTTCTAACCATTAATGTGATTAATAGACTTGTTCAATGTGACTTGTGAAGTGAGAGATAGCCTAGGTGGTAAGAGAAGAAGTTGAGAAGGGGGCACAGGAAGATGATGAGTAGAATGTCTTTATTAAATTCCCCCAACCGAGTCAATGCTAAGCAGCTAGCTAGGTTACTTGTTGGAGGACTGGCACCATCTATAGGATCTTTCAATTTGAAAACCTTGAAAGTGCACACATAAACCAAATTGGTGCTGAAGCCAGACTAGTTCCGCCGCCCAGTCTGAACAAAAACATTATGCCTTAACTACCCGAGATGATTCTTTTAGTACATTTTGTGATATATTAACTATATTGATTTTTCTTGCAAGCAATACACTAAAAGTTTAGCAAATACCAATTTTGCTGATTGGTCTTATACAATTTGATTTCATAGCCAAAAAGTGCTTGTTTTTACAGGTACATTCAAGTAGGAAATGCTGTCGCTGTTCCAGTAGCCCGTGCATTGGGCTATTCTTTAGGAATGGCCATCCGTAGGATTGGGGATGAGCAACCTGTGACCAAATTGCCTGAGCACTTCCCATTACACAAGGCGTTTGTGGGTATTGTTACCGTGGATTAGGATTAGGACTCTACTTATCATCCGTTGTGTGATTTGTTTGTCTCTACTGATCATGTTGTTTACTTATTTTTAAACATATGTATGGTAATTTATCATGTCATTCTGAATGGAGGTTGTCATTAACATTGACTTGTTTATAAAGTTGCCTACTTGTTTTTGACATACTATTTCCTCGGTGCTTCCTACAAGATGCTTCAGGTCCATCTCATGCTTTTGTAGCTAAGACTTTTTATCACCCTTAATGTGCAGCTGAAGTAGGCGCATGGGTTGTGATGTTATGGTGACTGCTTTGAAATAGTTGTAAAGACTAGGAAGGCAAGACGTAGTTAATCTGGCTGCCTTCGGGGGAAAAGCTGATATGTTTGCAAGTGATAGATGTTGATTCACCCCAAAATGAGAAAAGGAATAAGAAGAAAGTGATTAATAGGTTGATCGTTTGAAGTGGGGGTAAGCCTTCTGATGCTTCTTATGATTAAGGAAAAATATTCAGGTATATGAGGGTCGTGTAATCCTGCACCCCTTAGTAGTTTTGAGAGTTTGGTGAATGAAGCTTCTAGCTCTCGCTGTGCCTTGAATTCTGGTTGATAGAATGGATGAAATTGCTAGATATCGTTGGAAAAACGATATTCAAATTCGGTGCCTTGAAATTTTGAGTAGATGCTTACCTTGTGTTGGAGTTCCTCCCAAGTCCCCTCCCCATATAATTCTTGTTTAATTTTCTGAGCTTATGCTAGATTCTAGCAGCTAAAATTACTCAAACGGGAAGAACTTTGTGGTGTAATGGTATCCTGCCACTAACCAACTCAGCAGCCTATAGATCACCATTTCCTGCCACCAGCCGCCTTGGGCTCATACAAGGTCCACCTATCAAGTGCACTGGCTAAATTGGGATTATAATCCTAGGTGCGTGGTGAATGGAGTGGGGAGATCATGTTATGATTCCTTGTGATCCCACCAACCACCTCTAGGTTTTTTTATGATGCTACTTTATTAGTATCATTTGGTTAGGTTGAATAGTTTCTCAAATCAGTTTGAATTGGAGCACATGTGGATTTAGTTATGGAGGCCAGAAAGTATTGGTGGAACCAATTGAAGGCTCTCCACTGGCTCAAACTCTAGGAAAAAAGGCGCGCTAAAACAGGGAAGTCAAACTCCTTTGGTGATGTTTTTCTTCAACTGTTTTCTAAAAGTTTGGTGATGTTAGTAGTAAAAGAAGGGAGTCAGAGAAGGCCCTTAGAGCGAAATTCAATTTGATGGCTTTGGACAATGAGGAAGGTAATCATATCCTCCGTTTTACATTATAGCAAAGAAGAAATTTGAGTAGTGTTTCATATTTCAGCTTCTTTTGTTGCTTGGGCAAGAGTACTACGAAAAACTATCAATGGTACTACTCCAAACAATGCCCAAAGGATAGCTACGAACTATGAGTTACTGATGTTGGAACCTAACAATTAATTTTGTCTATGTCGAATGGTTGATATTTGAACATGGGCGAAGAATTAACTAAGATGAAATTTGCTGCTAGATAGATTAGTCGTGCAGGTTTCCTGATGCATTCTCGACGCGACACTGCTTATCCTCCATTAACGAGGGGCATTCTATCAATGGGATCCGTTTTCTCTTTGGCATGCACTTACAAAGGACCTTTCGTTCTCTCAAACAATTGAATAGGCCCTCAACAATCCTGTATTAGTTCCAGAACGCACTATTTAGTCCAAAGAAAAGCTTGAATATATGTGTCCGTATCTCACTATCTGTATAAATAGGCTCTTCACTAACCAGGAAGCAAAATCAGAAATCATATAGGAAGTTAAGCCGGTAATTTGACTTGTGAAACAAAACTAGATTGCACAAAATTCTGAAAAGACAGTTAATATGTGCTTTAATGTACATGTAAGATTAGTTCAACTCACTCAAGTTATCCCCAACCCAACAATAAAGAAAAAGAGAGGGCTAGGAGAGTTGACTGCTACCTAGTTCAAATTGTAGAATCATATGACTTAAATACATGGTAAAATGCGCCGCTGTGTAGATAAAACTCTGCAGTGAAATGTGCGTTCATAATACAACCAACTAAGCAGACGTGCATGGTAGTTCATCAACTGCAATTACTTGATTACCAGAAGCCGGGGCAGGGATACTGGTAGTCGGTTTCCTATCTAGACATGGCTTTGGCTTTGGGGGTCTTGTTGGATGAACTTGATCAACTGTCTGACAAGGAATATTAAACTGCATCACAAAAAGCTAATATGTATTAGGTCTATAGTTTAAACACACAGTGACTTAATCCTACCATCTTATTCCGATCTAGGGGAGAGATTCAGTATTGCCAATTCAAGCATGTCAGAGAGCTGTGAACATGATGGAGCTCATAAAACAAGTGCAGCAATCCATTTAAGTTGAAGGAAAAATCCAGTTGGACCGAAGTTTTTAATTTAGAAATTATAGAAAAATGTGATCCACAGAACAGGCATTTAACCAAAAAGGAAGCACCCTAAGATAACAGACAGCGAAGGAAATATCATTCACCGCAAAGATAGTACAAGAAGAAAAACTAACCTTGTAACCGCAGCCTGCTACACAAGCATGGAAACACTCCTGTAGACAGGAAAAAGACCTCAATAGTTATTTTCAGCCTGCATTATTATAAAATAAACTAGAGTACACTTCTAATGAGATAAAGCTCCTGCTAGGCAGACGAGTGCAGAAGTAATTTTCTTTAGTCATCAGACATAAGAAAAGAAGAAGGATTTTAATTAATTGGTCTGTTTTTAAGCTTAGGAGCTTCCATCTGTTCCAGCAAAAGATAGTGTACAAGGCTGATAGTGGAACTAGAAAGACTTCTGAGATTTGAAAATGCCTAGACCTTGTCATATAGGGATACTGAATGTTTTATTTAATATAAGAAAACCTAGCAAATCGTAGAAAAATAAATAGAGTGCTAGTTATTCAAATTGGGCTGGTGGGCCCTTCCTCCGACATTGTAAAATCTAAACTGTGGATCTCATAACTTCCGAAAATCTACTCCAAACATAAGTCAGCAGATAACCTCGAACTATATAATCATAGGAAAACGGTGAACCTCTAGTTAATTAAGCTGTTAAGCAGATAACTGTCAGATTATATGGTTGCATGAGGAGTTCTCATCTGACATTTCTTAGTTTTTGATCTTACTCAGAATTAAAGTGGTTTGTGTCAGCCTACTCCAATTTTTATAACACTACTTTATAGCACAACTCTTCCAAGAAAAGTTCAGTTCTCTGATCCGGTAGATTATCATTTGGACACCCTAATCCTATTAATACAAATCACCTTATCGCCTTAAGTTATAGTAGATATCTACAAATGCACTTATTTGCATGTGGATAATCACACCTCCATTTATACTGACACATCTATAAGAAACAGAAAATTTTTTCGCATGACAATATATTGTCATTTGAAGTTGTTTGTAATAACTATATAATGAAACATCACTAGCTCCAAATGAGTGAGGGGACAAACATTTAACTGTTCAACTGGTTTCAACAGATATGAAGCTTTCATAAAGACACTAAAATACCAATCTATAAGCCATAAATTGGACGAATTTATGATAATAAATATAAACTCAAGCGAGATGGACATTAAGAAAAGAAATGGAGGCATCTCCTTTTACCAAATGAGACATTGGCCTCCTGAAAGAGCGAAGAAATGTGAATAAATAAGGGGAAAGTAGAAGATAGAAAGATAAACCGCAGAATAAGTGTCCGCTCCAGGAGATCTGTCGATGTAAGCACTCCACTGTTGGTCTTTTCAGAACAGGATCCTTGTAGCAAATTTCATCGCATTCACTCAAGCCTTTTGTGTTGCATCAGCCAAACAAAAAGAAAAAAAAATGAGCATCCACACATCCACGGTTGAGACAGTCAACTAAAATGCATAATCCAGTCCAGCCCACAAAAGCAATACTCCCTTCTTTCCCATACTAAGCTGTCCTATTTGGCTTTTTAAGTAGGACACTTATTATGGATGGATTGAGTATTTGATAAACATAAACAATGCAGTTCATTGTCATTGCATGAAAAATGAAAGCAAGGGAAGGCGTAAGACAGGACTCACAATCCTCCCAAGTCTCTCCATCAGAATCACAGCCTTTCTTGCAGAAAATTCTCCCTACAAGAACCTAACAGATATTACTACATCAATCCAAAAGTAGATTTTAGGCACAAAACTCTCTAGATTGTACTCCTCCATCCGGTCTTAATAGCTCCATTTGGAAAAAAATGCTGATTTTTATTTGATGGTGGAACCCTGACTATTGGGGAAGAAGAGGTTCAAAGTCCACATTGACCATATGGAGCATCTAAAACAGGACGGAGGGAGTAACATGTAAGAGCATTCCACATACAAATATCCAACCAAGACTTGTAAGTTGTAACAGTACTCAAATGCAATACCAAGGAAAAAAACAGTGAAAATATTCACTTTACTCTATAATTTAAACACATGCAGCATGTGACATGCTGAAACAAAATCATCAAGTAGTACGTCAAAAATACACAATGTAAAAACCCAACCTCAATCAACACCAAACATGATCAAAACACGAACCATTACACGAATATTTAAAAAAAGGCATGCTTCATAAAAAAGATCCAGAGAATCAAAATACCAAAAGTAAGATAATCTTTGAAACAAAATAAGAAGATTTCAATCAACAACATGAAAAACCAATACATGAAAGAACTACATTATAGATCGATCAAAAACCCACCTCAAACAACATCAAACAGGACCAAAATAAGTACCAAATTTCTCAAAAAAGATTCACAGAATAAGAATAACAAAAGTAAGCTTTTCTTTGAAACAGAACAAGAAGATTCAATAAAACAACGTGAAAAAGAAAATAGAAAAGGATATGATAGAAAAAGGAGGATATATGTTTTGGCCGTACAAGGGATTTGCATGAGAGCTGCGTATTTGGCAGTGCACTGGTTCATACATGGGGAAGACCACTGCTGTGGCAACATCATCGATCGAACTCCCAAGTTTACACACCCAACAGCCTCCGGACAATCATGTGACCGGAGAAGACACGAGGGCTGAGAATGAGGGATAATTCGGTAAACATACTACTACGTGGGCTACCCGAGATTGAGCCGGTTTGGGTCTGGAATCAAACCATGACCCAGGTTCTCAAAAGCTACTTTAGTTTAGAGCATGGAATGTCGTATCGGATATCGGTAAAATATCGGTCGGCCTAAGAGACGAAATATCGGAGATATTGCGTAAAAAAATATCGGTCGTCAAAAACTAGTTTTTATCATATATTTTCAAAATCTAACTTCTAAAATGAGTTATACTAATTTAAACAAAGAATAGATTTCAAAATATGCATAAAAGGATAGAAAACAAACATGAAAGTTTTTTTTCCCAAAAAAAAAAAAAAAAATTTTCAAAATTTTTTTTTTAAAAAAAATAATTTTTTTTTCAAAAAAGGCCGATATATCGGTCCGAAACCGATATATCGGCGATATTTGGAAAAAATGGAAAAATCGATACTTAATGGTATCGGAGTATCGGTTTGTGTCCGATACCGATATATCGGCGATATATCGTTGATATATCGGCGAGCTGGCATTCCATTCCATGGTTTAGAGTCCATCTAGCTTGACTCATTTTCAATACCAGATTAAAACACCAAGGGCCATGTGGGCATGGGCCCTGAAAATTTTCCGGATGGCCCTTGGTCCTCTAATATACTCTGATATTGAATAGTGGTCACTAAAATATTTCCCTTATTTAAGTTTAGCTATACAAGAGGTGTATTTTTTTTTTTTATCAATGACATCACTTATACGACTTAGACATCACATACGGAGTAGTTTTTCTTAAAAAAGTGATTTGTTTGATGGGATTTGTATAATAATTTATGAGATTGATGATATTCCGATATCTCTTCTTAGAACGTATTGATTTGAATCCATCAATTATTACTTTTGCTCACACCTCGAGGTCATTTGAGGTGTCAACAATAGGGCCGCATTTGAAACCAAGACTTGCCACGTCCCTGATGATACCGTGCTTAGATTAATCGGCTTTGGGTCTATCCAATCGTTTCTTGGGTATAGTGAGTTCATGGAAAAAATTACTTGGGTGTTTCTCATATTCGGTGGGGTGTGAAAAAGAAAACGATATTTGTACATCAGATTTCTTACACATTTCTATACACAGCTGTGTGTTTCAGCTATTTGACACCAAATTGCTGATGCGCACTTTAATAGCACGTGCGCCATCGATCTTTCCCCTTGTGCCTCCAACTCGGAGTAATGCTCCACACTCCATAATTTCTCCACCATTCCTTTTTACCAGAAATCTAAAGTAGACCATCTCTGAAGTCACATGCACAAAGCAATCCAAAAAACCCCAGCTCGAGTCGACTCGGGTGGAGAGATAGCTGGCCTGGCCCAGTCTAGATTAGGGTGAAACCAAACCGAGCCTAAGAGGGTCGGGTCGGTCGGACGCGGCGGAAAAAGAGTACAAAAATCGGTGGTGATCCGGACATCCATTTCGTCCACCTCCTCCGCCGTCTCGGCCCGAGAAACCATATTGGGGGTTTTCTAGGGTTTCGGCGGCGGCGATGGCGAAGAAGAGGGAGAGGACGGTGCCGGTGTCGCAGAAGCCCAAGCACTCCCTGGACGTCAACCGGACCAACCATGGCAAAGGCCACAAGGACGGCGCTCGCAGCGCCTCCACCGTCCGCCGTCTCCAGATGTACAACACCCGCCCCAAGCGCGACCGCCGCGGCAAGATCGTCAAGCACGACCTTCAGTCCAAGGATCTCCCTTCCACCCGCATCCAGCCCGATCGCCGCTGGTTCGGTCCGTCTCTCTTCTCCCTCTAATTTACTGTTTGTCGTGAATTATAGTGTAATTTTCTAATAAAGGCTGCAATTTTGCATGTTGTTTTTGTTGATAATTTCTGTGGACGTAAAAGGGCTGAACTTTTTATGCTATATGCTGAGATTTCACCATTTTTATGGTGTTTGAAATGCCTCCTAATTCAGTTTGGAATTTGTCAATTTTGTGTAATGGTTGTGTAATTTAGTGTGAATTTTGCATTGTTGTATGGTAAATTTAAGGTTTTTGCATGCAATGGTTGGACTTGTATAGGCAATACGAGAGTTGTGGGGCAGAAGGAGCTGGAGTTGTTCCGGGAGGAGCTCCAGAACCGATTATCTAGCAATTACAATGTCATCCTTAAGGAGCGGAAGCTGCCGCTTTCTTTGTTGAATGATCATCAGAAGGTAACATCTTTTCCTTCATTTTGGCATGGGAATTTAGTTAATTGGATTTGGTAATATTATAAGGCAGTGGAGGGAATTTACGTTGTATGTACTGTATGCTGATTCCGTGTAAAATTGTTGGTGATGCGCAGCAAGCCAGGGCACATTTACTTGATACAGTGCCATTTCAGGACGTCTTTGGCCCTAAAGGAAAGCGAAAGCGGCCAAAGCTTCTGGCATGCGATTATGAGTCATTAGTTAAAAAAGCTGACTCATCTCAAGGTATGAATTTTATCTTTCTATTATTCTGGGGTACTTCTGGAGTCCAACTTTTATATTTCTTCTTGCTTTGAACTTTGAATAGTTTGGAACAATGTATATTAAATAGATTATACACCTTTGTTTTTATGTAGGTGCTTTTGAACAAAAATGTGAGGCAATGCCTGGTGGTGAAGGAGATGAGGAAGATGGTTTGAGAGACCTGGTTAGGCACACTATGTTTGAGAAGGGGCAGAGCAAGCGAATCTGGGGTGAACTGTATAAAGTTGTTGACTCCTCGGATGTAGTTGTGCAGGTGAGTTCTTGCCACTATGGATGAGATTCTAAGTGCTTCCAACTTTTTACTTTGCTCCATTGAACATTTGATTCAGTGCAAGGCTTGCAAAGATAATTGAGATGTAATTTATGTTAGTGGGAATTTTAGATGGCCTTATGTACCAGAGTTCAAGCAGGGGCATTTTAACACCCTGTTGGCTATGTTTCTTGTTGGCAAACCGGTCCAAATTTTGCAATGAATTTTTGTAGTCATTTTATTTGACTTTCTTGACTTGTTTTTCTATTGTTTTCTGCAGGTGCTGGATGCCAGGGACCCACAAGGTACCAGATGTTTTCATTTAGAAAAGCATTTGAAGGAGCACTGCAAGCACAAGTACATGATTCTGTTGCTCAACAAGGTTTGCTCAGTGTCTGAATGATCAGTGTTTTCTGTTGTATTTTTAGAAACAAAGAGCATTATAATGGACTATCTTATTTCCAGTGTGATTTAGTTCCTGCTTGGGTCACGAAGGGATGGTTGCGAGTCTTATCTCGTGAGTACCCTACACTAGCATTCCATGCAAGTATCAACAAGTCCTTTGGCAAGGTATGTTGTGGTCCTTGTCTTTATCGATTGCTTTTTTTATGAATGTTTCAGTTTCAGCTGCTTAAAATTTTCTCTTAGTTGTCTCCATCCTAGTCACCTTTTGATAACTTTAAATACTTGTTTGTTGATGTCAGGGTACCCTGCTTTCAGTTTTGAGACAGTTTGCCCGTCTGAAAAGTGATAAACAGGCAATATCTGTTGGATTTGTGGGATATCCAAATGTCGGGAAATCATCTGTCATCAATACACTACGCACAAAAAATGTAACAAC
Source organism: Houttuynia cordata (assembly GCA_039654745.1). NCBI lineage: Eukaryota > Viridiplantae > Streptophyta > Magnoliopsida > Piperales > Saururaceae > Houttuynia > Houttuynia cordata. The sequence continues at coordinate 6,446,140 of CM077504.1, forward strand.
TTTATCTTTCTCTTGTTATTTTAGTTAAAGATAAGTATCCTGAAATTAGATGTTGGTATTTTTGAAACGAATTGAGGATGGTCATTGCATTTAGCCAATAATCAGCAGAAAAAAGTGGGCGTTTATTGCACTTGTTGTGAATTTGTAACTATTATGACGTAGTCCTGCATTCAGTTACGTTGTGGAGAGTTCTTATTGCGAGAAAATCTTTTCGTTTGTTTACTGACTTTTTTGGGTGTCAGAATTCCTTTTTATTTGGTAATAACAGCATCATGACATATCTTTTTAATCCTTTATCTTCTTATACTGTATATCCTACCCAGTTTTATATATAGAATAGATGTCTTGTCCTTTACTGGTAAGACTGAATAAGTATTTCCCTTTTCTTTATTAGGTATGCAAAGTGGCTCCTATTCCAGGTGAGACAAAGGTTTGGCAATATATTACCCTCACAAAGCGAATATTTTTGATTGACTGTCCTGGCGTTGTATACCACAGCAAAGACACTGAAACAGATATTGTTCTTAAGGGTGTGGTATGTGCTGAATACTTTCCGCTGGTTACTGTTTTAGATTCGTCTTCCAGGTTGACATTTCATGTGTTCATTGATACTGTAGTTTGACGATTTTGGACATGGATTTTGTCATAGTTACTGTAATTGTAAAAGGGATACAATATGTTTTTGGATGATTAAAAGGGATATAATTTTATTACTGCAATTTAGATGTGTTCCTATATTGTTAAGAACATAGAACATTACTTCGCAAAGCACTGATAGGTTGTTATTCCCCTTGAATGGTAAGATCTTATTAGCTTAGCGTGTAGGTAGTAATTTATGAATTTGTTCAGCTGATTAAAACATGGCTCTTTCTCTGACATGTGATTGTTCTTTGAAGTGAGCTGTATGTGGATGCTACAATCTTATTGTTTTCTAATTTCTGAACTACCGTTGAAATTTTTCAAAACTAGAAGTGTGGTTTGGTTGTTGTTTCTAAGAGAGACTGATAAGATTTTTTAGTATGGCTTAATAAAAAGATCTGGTGAAAAGGGGTAGGCTTATTTATTGCATTATATATACACATCTTATTTATCTATTGCTTTCTATCCATTTAATACTCATGATAGGAAATTGCTTCATGTTCTAGGTACGTGTCACAAATTTGGAAGATGCTTCTGAACATATAGGTGAAGTACTTCGACGTGTTAAGAAGGAGCATTTGCAAAGAGCATATAAAATTGAAGATTGGTATGAATTATATGAAATGGAATAAAGCTTTTGCAAGTAGGACTTAAATTTTTTTTTTTCAACTGCATGGGATACACGGAATGCATTTTCCTTCTTTGCACTGCATGGAATGGTTGGGTGGTAGTGCACAGTTGTCTAGTAATGCTGCTCTTAAATTTTTGACCGGCTTGTGTATTTGTAATTTCCATGGCAACGGGTACTCACTGCTATAGTACATTTTCTGTTGTGCCTCAGCCTCTATAAATATATCCACATGCAATAAGTTCTCATCAGACTTTAGATTTAGTTTCAAGTTCCCATTATATAAACTTGCTTTTAGAATGGTAATCATGCTTATGAATCAAGAAGTCATTTGCCAACAATTGTCACTCTTTCCCATGTGTTTGCGATGTATGACTGAATTTACTTGAGATAATTATTTTTTTCCATCACTGGTGTTAACTTGTTAATTAACTTTCTTAATCTTGCTTCTCTTATCTTTATAGTGTTGCTATATGCAGGTCAGATGATACTGATTTTCTTGTTCAATTGTGCAAAATATCAGGCAAGCTTTTGAAGGTAAGTAGATAGCAGTGAAACTTTGTTTTGGGAGCAGCCCGCTTGTTTGCTTGTAAAATGCAAAATGATATAAGCTGATGACGTTGTGAACTCTTTGATTTATAATAATATTAACTTCCCACATTGATCAAAATTTTTGTTAATTTGGGCCTGATAGGTTGTTTCAGACTGGCCTGATTTAGATGGTATAGATTATGTGTATGAAGGGTTTAGATGAGTGTTTCATCTTAGAATTAGAGCTAGTGGCTATAATAAAAAATCCCCCAACCCAAGAAAAAAAAAAAAAACACCAATAAAAAACAAAAAAAACCTTACCTTCATCTTTGTTGAGGATGTGCGAAACTTTTGTGAGGTGCAATGCTGATTAGTTAGACCCTAAACCAAAATATTGTGCATATTGGAAAAGGGACGTGCTGAGGTGGAATTTTAAGTAGCTCCTTTAGTTGAAACTACGTGAGAGATTCCAGGTGAATGCAAAGGAGAGAAAACGTGTAAAGTGGATGTTGTCAATGACATGTGAAGACGTTTTAGGGAAATGCAGGGACTTGCAAGATAAATATTCTCAGATTTTTACAGTCTTGAGTATAATGGTGTAGTGGAATTTACGTATATGGTTAGTACGGTGAAGATGACTATTGGATAACTTTAACTACAGATTAAGAGTTGGTCATGGTACTATGTACTTGGTGAATTTTGTTGCGGTTTTTGTTGATAAGCAAAATCTGTTGTAATTGCTTCCAGGGAGGTGAACCGGACTACACGACTGCTGCAAAGATGGTACTCCATGATTGGCAAAGGGGTCGAATACCCTTCTTTGTTCCGCCTCCAAAGCAGGAAGATGACCTTTCAGAAAATAATATACCCATTGGTGATGTTACAACGGATGTGAGTGGTGACCAGGCATCAGCAGCTATGAAAGCCATTGCAAATGTTATTTTGTCTCAACAGCTAAAAGATGGCCCAGTTCAGAGAGGTCTCTATGGGGAGGACGAGTTGGAGGATCAAAATTTAGACTCAGAGCAGATTGAAACAACTGAATCTTCAGTGACACTGGATGCTGAGAGTGAAATGAAGAAAAATGAGCTTGATCTTGTCGATATCTGATGAAAAGTCACTTGCGCAGTTCAGGGGATGTCTTACCAGATTTCTCCCTGAAGTTAAAGTTTTGTTAGATAGTTACAAGGACGGAGTTTTATAGCTGTCACTCATCGACAGATGCAATTTATAGGTGTTTTCCTTTACAAATTGCATGTTGGTTGAATAATGTGAACCGTCAAGTACAGGTTTTGCATATGAGAGCTGCATTCTATGTCTAGAAGTGCCGTCATATCGACATATCCGACTTCAGTTTTACGGTTATTTGTTCTGTAGTTTTCAAATGTGGGGAAATACAGTGTCACAGTGCGAGGAGTGGGATAATGTAAGTTAGGTCTCACAGTGAGTTTCGCCTGAGCAGGAGTTTGTTTTATTTGCATGCTGACTCCTCGGCCACCCACAAGCATAATTATTGTGGCCCCTTTCATTAAGTGCTCGGAGGAAAGTACGAAACTTAACAACACAGATATGTAGGAGTATGTTGGGCTACTGGTAGCCATGGCATGCACTTCTCTAAAAAGTATTAATATATTGTGAATGAAAGATGTTTGAAAGGTGTTACGTGACTGAGATCTAGTAGAATGACTAACAGGACTCCAACCATCGTATGACATTTTTTTTTACAATTTCATTTAGTGGTAAGTATAAGGCATTGTACTGCTCGTGCTCCGCCGCTGCCCTCAGCCCCCCACGCTATCTTTTCCCATGGTTTCACTTCAAACTCGTGCAATGTTATTTTTAAACACCAAATGAAGTGAGTGCAGAGTTTGTAGGATTTCCACTCCTTTGTTCTCTTTCTCGTTTCAATACAAAAAAGGAATATCTTGATTACTTTAAGGTGGACACGTTGAATTACACCACATTGCATGTGATCAGCAGAATTTTTTACAAAAGTTTACCCACCCAGTTCTGTAGTTTCCACTTTCCAATTCCAACATTCAGGGGGGAAGGGACCCACACGTGTTTAATGTGCCCTCCCAGGGCAGAAGACTTCTGAGCATAGCCCAACTTCTCCTGGCCCATTTTCATTGTGTCCAAAATGTGGGCCAGCCCACCTTGACAATTTGTGCCTAAAATTGCATAAGACAAGACATTAAATTCACTGAACTTAACACGCAACGAAGAAAGACCAAGAAAAGATTCAATCATACTATTTACAAGAGAATTCCGATAATAACATACAAATGAAAGAAAATAGGGGATAGGCTAGAGCCAAAAAAGAAGAGAGAGAGAGAAGTCTCAAGTGGTTGCTAGAGTGGAAGCATCTTTTTCTGAATCAAATTCACTGTACATGATTTCATCATCCAATGTTGAAGGAAAGAGACAAGAAGCCCATCTAGTGGGAGAGTAGTGGGACTCTGGTGGACTGCACTTATCCCAAACTGGGTTCAGTTGCAGGTGGGCCCACTTTTAAGTGCATTGAGCTATTATTTCTTAACTTGTTGTGAATGATGAATGGCTTACAAAATAGAAAATAAAGAAAAATTATACTTACACTGCCTAATGTTTATTGAAAGTGTATTTACATCCTCAGATTTAGAAAATTGTACTTATATTCCATGATGTTAACAAAATCCCTAAGATGCGGTTGTAAATGATGTTAACAAAATCCCAAAAATGCTTCCAACATTCCTCCGACAAAAATTATTTAAACTTTTTTATAATTATTAAAAATTTAAAACTGATTTAAACTGATCAGCCATAATCAGAAGTGAATCTTTCCATTGACTTATTGCTCCTCTCGTACCCACGTGGTGTTCCTTACACCCTCTAGATCTATGCATATATAACAAAGGGGAATTTAAATAATAAATTACAAAAAAAATTCTAAAATGATGCACTGTTTATTTTAATTCCCGAATAGGGAATAGGGTCTCTGACAAGCCACCGTGACTTTTTTTTAAACCGACCCGAAAACCAACGCCTTTGAGTTAAAGAGAAAGGCGTTGGTTGAACTGATGTCTTTTGTGTTCACGAAAGGCATTAGTTGAACCAACACTCCTTTAACATTTTTTTTTATAACTGAAAGGCGTCGATTCTCTCATATCTTTTACAGCCTTTCCCCCATGCTACGAAATACAACATTTTTTAACATTTAATAACACAATATACATAACATAGGCAAAGTATTACATAAAATACCACATTAAACTTACGCAAATAAATTAATGTATGCATATATTACAAAGTTATAATAGATGAAGGTGCCTGACGTAGAGCATGTTGTCGCCTAGTATATACTTTCGAAGAAATAAGCTTCTCAACTTGATCAAGCGGGTCATTTGGAACAACTGGTGATGGGGTAAAACCTGTCGTGTCGGCTGATGATGTCACAACGTTGGGCGAAGCTGATAAAGGCCCTGGAACACCCTCTAGTCCTGGAATCTCTATCATCACTGGCTGAAGCAATGAGAAAGTCGCAAGAACATGTCCAGAGATGCATGGCCCAAAGGCCCAAAACGCCTTGTCAAACCGTCAACACCCAACATCTTCCATTGGGGTCGTCACCAACCTACAAATGGTTCCCGGATTGACATTAACTATTGCCTCCAAGTACATTGGCAACAATCGATAGAACTCAACTCAATCATCATACACTGCTTTGATTGCCATATTCCTTGCCATTTATGCTTTTTATATGAAATATCCACATGAAACGTCTCCTTAATCTTCGCTTGAATAACCACTGGTGGGATATCTACTTCTGCTCTAATAGAGGGTAATATATGCTAACAAACAAACATCGCAGTACATTGTTTATGACTAGTGTCTAGCTGAGTATTTCTATAAGTGTGTTCGCCACCATATGTCTTCACTTTAAAATTATTAATCCTCTTCCTCAGTGATGCATGTACTCTCCATGGGCAGTCGAGGTATTGACATCTTGCTATGTATTGTGTCGGACTTGTACGCAACACTTTATAGCGAACATCATGTGTATTGAAAACTCCCTCAATGCGTGTACAAAATCATATTTATTAGGGAATATTTGCCCCACATATTGTTTCATCGTAGATATGTCTCCTCATGCAAACCATGACGGCTCCATCTATTTCATTATCTATTAGTCGCACCCATGGCGGCTCCTCCACATATGGCAACTCCTCAAAATCATCCAAGTTATCCGTATCAATTGTGATGTCTATCAATTCATCTCCCTTATTATGAACATCTCTTGCACACTATCCTCTCCTCGTACATCTTCAACATCAATAGCCGGTGAATTAAGCACATGCTCATCATTGACCCCCATCCTCATTCTCCCCTTTGTCTTCCTCATCATTCACTTTTCCCTCTTGCCGACCACTTGAATCAGTGTAAGTATAGGGGTTATGAAATGATGTTGTGTGCCAAACCATTCACCACCTCGTCCCATGCCAAGATTCATCGCTTCATTATCATGAGATGTGTGCTTAAATTATTTAAAACAAAACTAAAATCATGAATAAATAATTCATTTAACCGTAAGTTTAATGGTTAACTACATTTTTTAAATAAACTTACCTCCAACTAGGCGAAAATTGGGGTTCGTTGCATGCTAGTGATATAGACAAATTATTTTCTTCATTATCTTCCACACGCCTTCCTCTGGACCTTCCACTCGACCTATTTCTGAGAGAACTCCTACTTTCGCCTTCGCCATCATTTATAAACCTAGGCATGCACGCCTCTTTCTCTACAAATAGCTCGAAGCTATACACATGAGGAGCAAAATAAAGTATTTGTTGCATAGAGTTGTCATCATCAATTGGTATTACGGTAGTCTTTATTCCCAAACAGGCATCTTGTACTTCCTACGAATTTTCCAAAATCTTTGGTCTCATCCCATTTTATTGACCACTTGCATATCTAGTTTCTCGTAAGTACTTGGCTTATTAATAAATAATCCTACGGTTTCACCACCTTTGTATTCACCTCTATCAATTCTGCCCCCATACATTAGCACAGACGGAACCATTTCTCCCGTCATCTCTTCTCACAAAACCTTTAACAAACACTATCAAATACTACACAAATATGATATAATCAATTTCATACAATGCAAAAGCTACATCAATACGTATTTATAATATATATTAAACATATATTACATGTAGTGAGGTGAGTGACGGGGCGAGGAGGTGGCCGGAGAAGGTGCTGTCCGAGGCGAGGATGAGGAGGCGGAGCTGGCCGAGACGGTGGCGAGGATGTCGTCAAAGAGCCGAGGCGAGGCGGTAGCTGGGGTGAGTGCGGGGGGGTGGAGCTGGCCGAGGCGGTGGCAAAGACGTCGCTAGAGAAGAACGAAATTAGGGCTCGGTGCGGCCGAGCCGGAGCCCGAGTGGTAATATATGAAATAAAAAGGAGTCAGTTGTAATATATGAAATACTGACGCATTTCCGTTATAAAGCTTCCAGGTTTTTTTTTAAAAGTAAAAGTCTGATTTGGGTCGGTTTTAAAAAAAAAAGCCACGAGAGTCTGCATGGAACAGGGTATTAAAATGAACCGTGCGTTATTATAGAAATCTTTTTTTTTGTGATTTATTATATAAATTCCCCAATAACAAACATACGAGGGAATCTAATGAAAAAGCAACTTGGATTCTACGAATCAGTCCAAGGGCAAAGTAGAGTATGAGAGAGAGGGGCAGAGATGCCAGATGCAAGTATGCAACACGAAAGTCTCGTCTGGTCTGGTTCATTGCAAGGAAGAGCAAAGCCAATAGGAGCCACTCATTGACCCTCTCCCCCTTCCCAAAACCCGCGCCAAAAAAGAGTAGCCAACTGCACAAGCTACACAGAGAAAGCTAAGATGGGCTTCTTGGGATGGAGGCTGTTCCCTCTGCTTCCTCTGCTCGCCTCCTTCCTTCTTCTCTACATCCGGACTTCCTCTAAGGTCATTCTTTTTGGGGGTTGTCCTTCTATGTCATCTGTTTTTGTTTTGGTTTTATTTTCTCTATCTTAAACAATTGCATGGAATTTTGACCCGGGTTCATGTGCTTTATTTTGCTTTGGCCATTTTACATATATATTTTGTTGTTATCTGCTTGAGAGGATTGAGGATATTATTGTCTGTGCTGCTCTTCTTGAGTCATTACTGTTATTTTGGTGTCGAGAAAGGCCATGCCCATGTTTTATATTCGTTTGCTTCTGGCTTCCTCAATGCATGTCTACTTCCCTGGACTTTCAGATTTCCATTCGTCTACTTTTTGTAATAAATTTTGGCATCATCTACTTCTTATATTTTTTTCCTCCAATCAAATAAAAAAAGTGTTATTTCTGGCTTGTTTTAGCAAAAAACAAATTTTCTTTATCAAGTATGTAATTTAAGCTAAAAATGCTTAACTAAAATGCTTAAACATGCAACTCTTCTCTTCCATTTTCTTCTAATGTAGAGCTTTCATGATCCCGATGCGGTTTCAATGTCTAACTCCTTGACTTCTTTTGTTATTTATTGAACTGATTTGCTTTAATTTTTCTTTTTAACTATATACATATAGATGTGAGACTGCTCAGTTTTTTTTATGCACAATTTTTTAGCAAATTTTTTATGCACAATTTTTTAATGTTGAATACCGATTTATTTTCTTCTAGTTATTTTTTTCTGAAAAACATCTGCGTCTGGAGAAAAAGATTGAAACAGTATATTGCCAAAAACAGATTGGAACATTAATCACAAGTAAGGACCAGGAGCCAGCTGTGTTGGAAACTTATTAAGACTTTGAAAGAATGTCCATGATTCACCTATGTGTGACACCCAACAGTTTATCTGTTGAGCCAAATGTAAGATGCACACAAAGAAGTCACATGGGTTATACCTGTCATGAGCCCACTGTGTCATAGCTATTGGAACTTAAAAGTAAAAGGCTTCTTTTAACTAAAATGTAGGATATCTTCTTCTTGCAGCCATCAAATAGTCTGTGCAGCCTTCTCCCCTATGACCGTTACTGGATATACAGCAAAAGGATTGTCACCCCAGAAGGTGTCATTTCTGGTGCAGGTAAGTTAATTGCTCAATGAGGGGGTTTTGTTGTTTATAACTATTATAAAAAAAAGGAAAAAGAAGAACTAGAGGAAACAAAAAATGTGTTTTGTTATCATAAACTAGAAACTGAAGAGGAAACAGTTATGGTTAGTTACTAATATTTCCTGACATTTTTTTCTCATGAACTTGCTTGTTTGAATGACAAATATGCAGTTGAGGTGAAGGGAGGGACAATTGTATCTGTACTTGAGGGAGCTTTTCAACATGCAGACCTTGGGAATGAACAGGTAGTTGATTATGGAGAAGCCGTTGTCATGCCAGGACTGATTGATGTGTAAGCTGAACTCCTTAGAGTGAATTTCACCTCTTTATGCCAATTTAGTATTCTAAGGATACAAAGTGCTTCAATATATGGGGAGTAATTTGATTTTTGCTTTTAATGGTTTTGATAGTTCGGAATTTCGTAATCTGAGTTAGTCTATCTCTTGAACCAGGCATGCTCATCTTGATGAACCCGGAAGATCAGAATGGGAAGGATTTTCTTCAGGGACCAAAGCAGCAGCAGCTGGTAAAAATATGCATCAACTGAAACCTAAAAAACAAAGTTGCTTGACAATTGATCGAATAGCTTGATGAAATTATAAAATGATGTGTGAAGTATTCTTCTTGCAGGTGGAGTCACAACTTTGATTGACATGCCTCTGAACAGCTTTCCCTCAACTGTATCCGAAGAAACTCTAAAACTTAAGGTTAAAATTCTTGCCAAACATTGAAAATTATCATGTATATATTTTGGCATAATCTTTTTATTTTATTTGTATATATATATATATTTTTATTGGTTAAATGTAGGACAGACATTAGGCCTGCAATACTCTATGGGATGGAGTGTTGGGCACCAAAGAGAAGTCATATAGATAAGTTGAATGTAGCCAAAATGAGAATGTTAAGGTGGATGAGTGAGATAACTAAGAGAGATAGGATTAGAAATGAATATATTCGTGAGAGTTTAAAAGTAGCTCATTTAGGGGAGAAGCTGAGGAAATGTAAGTTGCATTGATATGGGCACATGTTAAGAAGACCAATAGTTGCCCCCGTGAGAAGATTAGAAGGGATGTATGTAAATAATGGCAAAAGAGGGAGAGGGAGACCTAAGAGAACATGGATGAAGTTAATAAAAAAGGATATGACTTTACTATCTCTTACAAAAGAGTTGGCACAAAATAAGGCTGAATGGAGGTGTAAGATCCATGTCGCTGACCCCAAATAGTTGGGAAAAGGTTATGATTATGATTATGGTTATGGGTATGTGTTGTGAACGTGTTGTAATCAGTCTAGGAAGATGAAGAGTCAGTCTAGGAAGATGAAGAGTCAGTCTAGGAATATGAAAAGGTCAGGAATGTTGTAATCAGTCTAGGAAGATGAAGAGTCAGTCTAGGAATATGAAAAGTCACATCTTGTAATTAGTCTTGGAAGACGCGCCTCTCCTTCCTTATAAGGAGGACGTCTTCCTCCTTCTGGGTATGCAATATGAATTGATTTCTCTCTACTATTTCTTCCTTGTCTTCCTCCCTTTCTCCGAATACATGGCCCTGTTCGTGTCCCATACCGGGACACAACATTGGTATCAGAGCCGTTCCGATCTGCCGGAACGTGGGACGAATTGTTAAACATGGCCGTCGCCATCCAAAGGGAGGTGGAACATCTCAGATCCTCCCAAAGAGCCGCCGCCGTGACTGAGCGCCTCGACCTTGACCTTCACCCCCTCCGGGATGACCATGGTGTCCGACGACAGGATCGTCTTTCGCCCAGCCGCACTTCGCCCATCGTCGCCTCGCGAACGACACCCACTGTGGTCGCCTCGCCAATCGATTTTCCGAAGACGAAGGCCGATCTCTCCCTGACGCCACCACCGCCTAGCACCATCACCGGGTATTCCGCCCAGCCGCGGTGGGGCTTCCCACAACCGCCTCCGCCGTCTTGCGAGCCCCAATACGGCCGCTTCTCCACTCCGCCCTCAGCATTCCGGTCACCTCCATCAGCCCTAGCTGCCACCACGACCTCCGCGGTCCTCTCTCCGGCGAAGTCGAGCCATCCACCGCCGCCATCGACTCTTTCCCGGATGCCGCCGCAAAAGTTCACCCTAAAGGCGGTGCCTTTCTCCGCCTCCAGCACCGTCGTGGGCGACATGGTCACCATCGGAACCCACACCGTTTCCCTATCCACTCTCTATTAGCCGAAGGAGACTCCATTAGTCCCGGCGAGCACCATCCTAGCTTCTGAAGATGCGGCTGCCCACGCCGACGGCCATCCGGACTCCTCCACCACAGCCCCGATCGACACTGCTGACATGATCGTTTTGCCATCCTCTGTCACCACCAACGACAGGATGGAGGTCCTCCAGCCCACCGCCGCCATGGCTTCCGCGGGCGATGGTTCCGACGAAATTGTGCTGTCCGCCGCCGTATCGAGACCTCGAGCGCTTCTGCCACTTCCTTCACGGCCACATCCGGCACACCACGGACGGCTGAAACACGGTTACTCTCAAGGCCGCTGGACCCAAAGGCCACAGCGACCTCGCCGACTCCACCCTAAGCTCGGATTTTTTCGACGCCTACGGTCGCCACGACGCCGCCCAAAGCTGTGCCGCCGCCTCTGCCTCCTTGGCCAGCATCGCCGCCCAGGCGAGCACGGCCGAACACAGCAGTCCAGCGAGTTCCAGCGCCGGATGTATTCTCCACTTCCTCATGGTTCCCAGGTGTTCGATGGAATTTCCCATCCGGATTCTCTCATCTACACCGCCTTCAACCATGACAAATTTGGTTTCTTGCCCGAGGAATGTCTCCGGAACCTTGCCGGCTCGGGGGTTGCTATCCACGAACACAGGTTGGGTGCTGTAAGTGTGAATGCTGGAGAGGTAATTATACACACGACTGTTTGTTTGGCTGATGTTCTAAGTGCGCCATCCGATTTTTTTCCGTTGACGGTAAATTCCTACAAGCGTCTCCCTATTGCTGGTCGCACTAGTGGGGGTCTCTTCAAGTGTAAAGGGAGGGCTAGAAATCATGAGGTTTTCAATTGCAGATTGCCAGATCGACTTTTGCGGCCAACTATGCTGAAGGCAGCAGGAATTGCAGTAGCTCTTCCTGCAGTACCAAATTCTGAGCCAGTTGCCGGTGTTCGAGTTGGTCTGGTCGATAACAAATTTATTGTCAATCCTACTACTAAAGTGATGGAAGGTTCAGAACTGAACTTAGTGCTTGCTGGGGCATTACAGCCTGTGTTTGGATTATTGAGTTTCTGCTGTTCAGAGAGCCAGAAGGAAATTGCATTATTACTTGGGCAAATTGCTGCAACTGAATCTGATTGCAAGGTGCATATGGTTCAGAGAGGTGTTGTAAAGCCACTTAGTGACATGCTCCAATCTACAAATGGACAGCTCAGGGAGATATCAGAAATTGCTCTTCGAAGATTGGCACAGGATTCCCATAACCAGGCCGGAATTGCTCACAAGGGTGGTTTAATACCATTGCTGAAATTTCTTGACTCCAAAAATGGGTCTTTACAGTTCAATGCTGCAATTGGTGGAGTAGGAAAAATGGTGCTTATTGTGGAACTGATCAACAAGGTTGTCAAGGCTCATGGTGGTTTATCTGTTTTTGCTGATGGGGGTGGAAATTTGGGATTGGCCCCAGGCAACTTGCCGGCAGTGTATAAAAGCATTAAGAAGGCAGGAGGCCTCTGTATTGCAGACGAAGTTCAAGCTGGCTCTGCACATACGGGCTTTGAAGCTCATCGTGTTGTGTTTGACATAATCATAATGGCAAAAGATATTGGCAATGGGATTCCGATTGCAGCTGTGGTCACCACTCCTGCGATTACTCAGGTCTTGACACAGAGAAGCTACATCAACACTTTTGGTGGAAACCCTATTTGTACCGGATCAACTTTACTTGAACACACTACATGCACAGCGACCAATTCAATGGGAGAGAATTCTTTAACAAGCAGTCAACTGTCCCACTTGGCGGTTGAAAGTGAACTTTTGGTTTCTGCAGAACTGGGATTCGCTGATGACAACCGTGACAACTTTTCTTTCATTGTTCTCCAATCAAGTGGATTTTCTGGGAAAGGTGTTTACCAACCAGTTGTTGATGCTGAAGTAGTTCAAGTTGAAGATGGGTCAGGCGAACAAAATCAATGGGAGCCGTGTCTGCTGTGGGCCTCCTCGGTTACACCAAGATTGCTACTTTCGATGTCATGCTTCATACCCGCGTCAAGCATATTCTGTCAACGCCGCTTATGGAGCGCTTCGTTACTTGGCCGCCTTGAGGACAAGGCGGTAGCGGAAGCGTGGTGGAATGTTGTGAATGTGTTGTAATCAGTCTAGGAAGATGAAGAGTCAGTCTAGGAAGATGAAGAGTCGGTCTAGGAATATGAAAAGGTCAGGAATGTTGTAATCAGTCTAGGAAGATGAAGAGTCAGTCTAGGAATATGAAAAGTCACATCTTGTAATCAGTCTTGGAAGACGCGCCTCTCCTTCCTTATAAGGAGGACGTCTTCCTCCTTCTGGGTATGCAATATGAATTGATTTCTCTCTACTATTTCTTCCTTGTCTTCCTCCCTTTCTCCGAATACCTGGCCCTGTTCGTGTCCCATACCGGGACACAACAGTATGGGTATGGGTATGATATATATTTTTATTGGTATCACTGTTGGCTACAGTTGATAAGTCTGTAGTCAAACACATCAAAGATTTTTTAGTAGTTAAGTAGTAACTGATGCATGTCTCTCTGGATATATGTACCTTTCTTGTATCAGGTTGAGGCGGCACAACAGAAAATTTATGTGGACGTTGGTTAGTCTTTTTACTCGATATTTGATTACACTGGAAGAGTTTCTAATGGTTTTTTCAAGTGGATATTTTGATGCAGAACGTTGTCTGTCAGCTTTTTCCTCTTTTTCTTGGCAATAGAAAAGGAACAAAATCCTAAAGTATAATGCTTGGTATGAACAGGGTTTTGGGGAGGATTGGTCCCTGATAACGCCTTCAACAAGAGTGCTCTAGAAGGTCTTTTGAATGCCGGTGTTCTTGGACTTAAGGTATTGACTAAAATAATTACAATTTATCCAAGTTCGTATAAGGTATTAAAGTTTCGCCTTTACAATGTGCATTTTGAACGGTTTCGGGACTAATGCGAGGGATTGATCTTTTTAGTTTTGGTTGCTTTTGCATATAGCTTACAATTCTTTTTTTGCGTTTATGTAGTCTTTTATGTGTCCTTCAGGAATAAATGACTTCCCCATGACAGATGCAACACATATTAAGGTTAGTTAATTTTGTTCTAGAGAAAACTTTTTAATCTACAATCACTTGTCTATTTGAACTCCATATACGCATGTATATGGAGTTTCAATAAAGCTTACTAAAATAATAGATACTAGATGCTTGTCTTAAACTCTTTTCTTTCTGAGCAGATAAATTTCTTATATAAGTTCTACCCTGCGCTAGTTGCAGTCATTCTCTATGCCTTCATATGTTTGAGCAGTTGATTGCAATTGTCATAATTTCTCTTAACAAGATAAATGCATGTTAAAATTAAGGAGAATTAAATAACCCTTCAAACTGGCATCTTTTTTTGAGCCTCCTAATTTTTGTTTTGCTCACAATTTGTCAGGAGGGACTACACACATTAGCAAAGTATAAAAGGCCTCTACTTGTACATGCAGAGCTTCAACTTGATGATGAGAATACTTTGGAACTGGATAATAGTCTTAAAGACCCTCGTTCTTACTCTACATATCTTAAAACTAGGCCTCCTTCTTGGTAAAGACCTATTTTCAGTTCCTATAGCTCAAGAAGCATTACACATTTGATATCTGTTTATTTAAGTTTTCAACATTATGTCAGTCACTTACGTGTCTAAGCTTTGAGCATAGTCTACAGTTATTTATAAATTTATCTGTAGCTTTGGCAATAGGAGATTGATTCCTTACATGTGTTTCTTTTATTTCCTCTTGTTTTTGTTTGATACAGGGAAGAAGCAGCTATTAAGGAGCTAGTTACTGTAGCAGAAGACACAAGATCAGGCGGTACTGCTGAAGGCTCGCACCTTCATATTGTTCATTTATCTGATGCAAGAGCTTCACTTGATCTTTTAAAGGTATGTCCAATCTCTTCCTGATTACCACCATTTTTTACATATTTTTTAAACAGTCAGACTGTGTGCCTAGCCCAGAGGATGGCTTGTGTTTGTTCGAAGTGAAGTACATCCATAGCCAAACTTTCGAGCTTCTTTATTTTCTTTAAAATGTGTAGCTAGTTTTGATACTTCACATTTGGCAAGTTACGATCAAATGGCTTTGGCATTTGTTTATGTATACGTTTCTTTAGGGTGCAAAGGACAGTGGAGCCAGTGTAACTGTCGAGACCTGCCCCCATTATTTAGCATTTTCATCTGAAGAAATTCCTGATGGTGATACCCGATATAAGTGTGCCCCGCCAATACGTGATGCGAACAACAGAGCAAAATTATGGGAGGCTTTGCTGGTAATTTGGGAATTTCACCAATTTGAGCATTTTCTAAGTAAGAATTAATGAAGGTGTACACTAATAATTTGCAGTCCTATGTCAGGAAGGACATGTAGATATGCTAAGCTCTGATCATTCTCCCTCAGTCCCTGAGCTCAAACTTTTTGGTGAAGGGAACTTTTTGAAGGCCTGGGGTGGCATATCATCTTTGCAGTTTGTTCTTCCTGTCACTTGGTCTTATGGAAGACAGTATGGAGTTACTTTAAATCAGTTAGCTTCATGGTGGAGTGAGAGGCCTGCAAAGCTTGCAAGTCAAGAGCTGAAGGTATAAATTTTTTAAGTTAGTGGCTTAGGCTTTTGTGTCTGCAGAAGTGAGAGTTTAATTGATTACTCTGAGTTCAAACCTTTAATATTGCTCCCCTCCCAATTAGCATAATTATGTTTCTCTTGCAATATAATCCTTCCTGATTATGTCATTCTACTGCATATTCCCTCCAACTTTATTTGACTCTGTTGGGACAGGGATCAATTGTAAGTGGGAATCATGCTGATATTGTCGTATGGGAACCTGATGCCGAGTTCGATCTCAACGAGAATTATACCGTCCACCACAAGCATCCAGTTAAGTCTTCTCATCTCTTCCATATCCAGACTTAGTCAAAATGCTGCACTATAGCTGAAGCATGAATTAATATTTTTTCTTATTTATTATCTGCAGAGTATCTCAGCCTTTATGGGGAAGAAGCTACTGGGGAAGGTCCAGGCTACTTTTGTGAGGGGTAACCTTGTCTATAGTGATGGGAAGCATGCTCCATCTGCTTGTGGTATTCCAATCCTTGCAAAATAGTAGGTGGAGAACTTCTACGTACAATACATTTTTGTTTTGGGAATTCCTAGTGAGTTGATCAATTGATCCAGAGTGGGTTCAGTGTTGATTTGCTTTGTTTTCCTGTTTGTAAGTTTCTGACTTTCATTTTTTGTCATCTTTATTAGATGAAACTAGTATATGTTATGTAGCTATTTCCATTGGGTCTTGTCAGTCATCATTGATTTGCGTTGTGCATAATTCTTGTAAAACATTCAAGCAAACCTGCAATAGAAAATCATCAAAAGATGGTTCTATTTGAAATGGAATGTTATGAATGAATTACATTATATATCAGAATGGGTCCACAATGTTAATAGGAGTAATTTATTGCAGGATCCATAAGTCTTACCTTCCACTCAATATTGTCAGGCACCGATATAAAACAACCTTCAATCTATCATTGGCATGCGGGGGTTGCAAAATCAGCGAAAATGATGTCTATATCTATGTTAAAAAAAACGAGTAGTTAAATAAAATCTCATATTGGACAAAAAATGTCATAATTTTAGGTGACATGTGGATTTTAGCCAAAAACAAAAACAAAATAGTAAATGGACAAATGAAACAATCAAAGGTCTCCAACTTTGACATGATGGGGTTTGTTTGGACAGAGAAAAGTATTGTGCAACCAAAACCCGTAACCTCACAGAGCGAAACTGATGCCATGAGGTGGTTGGACAGTGAAAGATACTCCGGTTTGTTTTTTTTCAATAGATGCAATTGATTTTCACACATAACTTTTAGTTCATTTTGAAAATCAAATGCATCTACTAAAAGAACCGAGGGAGTAGCACTTTTTCATTGTTCAACAAAAACTGAGCGTCCTCACTGGTATATGGGTTTGTGTACATGTAGCATTATTATCTTGCTAACCTCATAGTTTGAGGGTTTTGTCGGATAGAAACATGTATCAACTTCCATATATGTGGGGGTTTTACTCCACTAGCATTGGAGGGGCAAAATGTAGCGTTGTTCAAATATATGACTCTACTCACGAAACCTTACAGAGTATCATTACTATGTGCTGTAGCTCAAACGCATTGGCATGCACTTCGGCTGTTTGGCATCGTATATCCAAGGATGAGTAGTTCGTCATCCTACGGTTTAGGCAACCCCCACTCTATCACGTGTCCTGTAGATAGTTCCATTCAGGTTTTAACATATACACTAGTGGTAGAGTCACTGGGTACTCCAATCTTGACATCTAGCATGTACAAAAACGTGTAGGACATTGCTATAACGAACTCCTCATCCCACATCTAATTGCCCAAATTAATATCCAATGACGCAGGCGGCATTGAATTATGACGGCCACCTGTATTAATGAGCACCATCGGATCGAAATCCAACTACTCGTGTCGCCTGGCGTACGTAATGCGCATTTGCGCGGGCTTATATTAATTTTTTCCAATCACACAGACATACGGTCACTTCCATTCTATCACAGTAACCACGCCACCAATTCTATTGGCTTGTAGCAAATTGCCAGCCTTGAGCTGCTGTGCATATTGGCTACACATTTCCTCCCAAGTCCCAACCATGCACAGATTCTTGGCGTGTTCTCACTGCATCTCCCTTGGACTAATGTCCAATGAGCAGAAGCCGGTGGCCATGGAAGACCACGAGCCAGAACCACTGAGGAAGAAGCTTCCTTGGAGTATGGGGGCAGGAGCACACGCCACATGCAGCCCAACTGCTGCACCAAAACCCACGTGGGGCCGAGTCTCCCCTGTGAATAAATAAACAATGGTGGTTGGCCTCTTGCTGTTGACTGTTGCAACTGCAAATACGACGCCTGTCTCATCATACACGTGGAGTTAGTCAATGTTTTTCTCTGTTTCTAAAGACTAAACCATCAATCAGTCAATGTACGCCTGCAAGAATATCCCATCTTGTCCAAAGATTCCAACTTTTTTCTGGCTCCTTCTTGCTTGAATGCTGTTGCCGGGAAAAACCCAGTAGTTTTTTTGGCAATTCAAGAGTAGGTCACTCTGTTTTTTTGGTTTTGTTTAGTTTTTTTATTTGATTTTAATGCCCTTTTATAGTTTTTATTAAAATATGTTATGTCTCCCATGATAGATACCGATGTTTGCGGCGCTGTTTGCGATTTTTCAGTAGGAGATGGGAACATATTGGGCCATTTGAGCTGCTGGAAGCCTGGAATCTCAGGTTGGAGCAGAGTTCCTCTGTTTTCCTCTGTTTTTGAATGGTTTTGGCATTGGGAAAGAGTTGTACAATGTCTTTGGAGGGGTAGGTATTGGTGCAAAGTTCTGTTGGAGAATGTGGGACAAATAACTATGAGACAATGGTTTCAGTGATCCAGGCTGCAGTTTCATATCTTGTGATGCTGGGACTTAGATGACACCCAATAAGCTTATTTGTGACTCCAATCTCTTTATTAGTGTCAGCATTTGCTTGTCTTGTTTTGGAGACATCTTGATCAGAAATATTGAATTTTGAGAATTGAGGGTGACACATCTTTGTTTGTTAATGGGAGCCAGGCTGCTTTTGTGATGTAGGAAACAGAAAAAGGAAGCTACAGATACCGAGCTTCTAAGAGAGAAGCATAAAATTATTCTTCTTAGATTTTTGTTGCGTTGCCTGCCGGATTGAAGAGTTTAAAGCTTTGGCTTGATGATAAGAATGAGGAATTAAGTTGGAATTTTTTTTGTTACAAGCCATATATCAGGAATTTGTAAGAGATCGATTTCCCACAAGTTCATGGAATGCTTTTTGTAGAAAATACAAATTTAATATGTAAATGACAAAGATTTTGATTGGTACTTTGCCATCTTTTTATGAGCAATGGAAGATTATGCCTGAAGAGTATAACATAAAAAGTTTTCTCAGGGGTTACAATATTAGAGGAAGTCATCTGTTGCGATAGAAAGACTTGAAATGGCTGAAGATTCAGGAGATATGCGTTCATTTGCTCTGACCCCGACTTGGTCTGTGGCGTTTGTATTGACTGCTTTTGTAGCTGTTTCATTGGTTATGGAGCGTTCTATCCACCGCTTAAGCTATGTAAGTGCCTTTGAGACTCCTAACTCTGCTTTGTCATGTTGATGGTCTCAATTAAATAGGGATACTGCTATAGTTTCTTACTCATGTCAAACAGTTGTCCTAATGCTTTCCCTGCTGACTGTTTTCAGTATATCGTCACAATTGTTTGGTTGGCTCATTGCCTTTCCAAAAACTCTGCTAAAATATTGGTGTAACTATGCTATTGCAACCCTCATTCCAACTGGGCCTTTGGCATGTCGTATGGACATGCTTTGATTTAAGTTTTAAATTGGTAATTAGATTCATTCATATGGAATGGTGGTTCTCTTTTAGTCTGTTATATAGTGATGTGTGAAAATTTTCATTTGATTATGTTTCCTTCATTTTATTTCCTGTACAATGTACCCATGCCCCTACTTCCTAATTTTAAGTTAAACAAAACTGAGTGAACTTCTCTTTACCAGTGGCTACAGAAAACCAAGCGCAAACCATTATTTCAGGCAGTGGAAAAAATGAAGGAAGGTATTGTACTTTAATTAGGCATTTTATGTTTTATGCTAATCCTTAAACTGTAGATACTTTAAATTGACTCAGACGACATGAAGTCCCTTTGTCCACAACTTTTCGCGTACTATGTCTCATTGCTTTTCCTTTTGCCGCAGAATTGATGCTGCTAGGCTTCATATCACTTTTACTTACGGCAACCTCAAGCATGATTTCAAGTATTTGCATTGAATCAAAGTTCTACAGTGGTAGTTTCTCCCCATGTACTAGGTCTGAGGAGGAAGATTCTGAAGAGAAGACTACTCTACTTCATAAACACATATTACTAGAGAGTTCTTTCGTTCGCAACTCTTTTAGGAGGGAACTGAGTGGTTTGCCTAAGAATTCTTGTAAGAAGGCATGCATCTGAACTTTCTTAATATCTAGTTTCACTTCACCGATCATTCACAATCTTTCACATTTCCTCTTTGAATATACAGTACCCTTCATTAGCTTTTCTCTACTGTCCTACTTTTGGTTTGACAATTATCGTGATATACAGGGGGATGAGCCATTTGTATCTTATGAAGGTTTGGAGCAACTACATCGTTTCATTTTTGTCATGGCAGTTACGCATGTAGCTTACAGCTGTTTAACGATGCTTCTGGCAATTGTAAAGGTGAGGAGATCCTGTTGTTTGCTGGCATACACATACCTCAAGATGGTCAAAACATTTTATCTGTTACTCCACTTAGACCTTCTAGAATGCTTGCCACAATATGTATTCTTAAATTGATGAGTGCATGTTATGCATGAGCATATAGTTACTAGAGGGGTAGGAAAATGTGCACATTATTCTGTTAGCTACATGATTATAAATTGACGGTGTTGCATGAAAGTTTTTAATTATCAGATGGAACAATGGGTGATAGGGCCTGCAAGTTCCTTTTGTGGCATGAACCTGAAGTAATGTGCTTCAGATGTGTTGAAAACAGATCCATTCTTGGAGGAAATGGGAGGAAGAGGCTCATATGGACACACATGATGAATTTAGTGGTATGATTTGCTGTTGCTGCAGTTTCAATGGTTGGACATATGACAGTCAGTTATCTTTCAACACACTTAGTATTACGGCTGTGAATATGGAGCTTGTATATAGATTTCCTAATGTCATTAAATTCTCATCTGGGAGTAGTTTATGGCTTTTGATTTATGGATCTTTGCTGGGAATTTTTGCTAATAAATAATCATCCTACATGAAATTTCTTTCTATGTGCAATGTGGTAATTGCCACCTTCACTTCAGAATCTAGATATTTCCTCGATTATCTATAATCATTTTTGGACCCCAGGCATTATGCCTGGGGCCATAAGGTTTCTAGGTGTTGGGTTCAATTTCCCACCGATCATAATCACATACTAAAAAAGTACCTTTTTTTAACAATTGCATGTCGACAAAACAAACCTTGCTTCACCACTTTAGCGTGTTTTGTGGCAATTCTTTTGTAAGAGCTATAGCGATGTCCTTCCTCATCAGTTCCCAGTTCCCACCAATGATAACATCTCTTATTTTCGCCTACCATTTAAAACTGTTATGAAAGTCACTAACAATGATGAATATGTTTTCTATTGTGTGGTTACAGCAATCACGAAGGAGTTTATACTGAGAAGGCAATCAACATTCGTCAAGTTTCATACATCAAAACCTTGGAGCAGAAATAGTTTTTTTGTTTGGGTTGTAAGTATCAATAACTAATAATTATCAGTGTCCATTTACTTTATCCTACATAAAAGTTCTTTTTATAGCAATTGCTTTTTGTGGCTATCCACTTTGCAGATCTGTTTCTTCCGCCAATTTGGTCAGTCAGTTGTTCGCTCTGACTATCTCACACTCCGCATGGGTTTTATCTTGGTAAGCAAATTTTTGGTTGTCTTACTAGTGTAAACTGATAGGCTTTAATAGCATGATGCTTTTATTTGTTGTCTCGTAAATAAATCCTCGTGCAAGTTTGAAATTTTTGAATTTCTTCTGACTTCATATATTTTCTTGAACTGATAGTTGTAATGTAAATTCATGCACATTTAGGTCTGTCAATGTCTTTTTTTATTTATAATTACCTGGTCCGTCATAATTATTTTTCTTCAGAAGGTTTGACTTTACATTATTAGATTTATGAACTTTTATGCATCAGTTAAACTATGATTACTTTGGTGGGCCCTGGTTATATTTTGATGAAATGCTTGAGTTTCATCAGTGGGGAGGGGATAAATTTTTTGAAGGGAAATTCTTCAGAAGATGATTCATTGGTAGAACTAGAAACCACCCCGGTTTGTCTTACAGGGTGAAAAAAAATAAAAACAAATACCAACAGATGGTCATAATCATTACCAGGCACATAAAGTTCCCTAAGCTCTACCCTCTACTAGAGGGAAGAAGGGGTTGATCACCCCTTCAAATTGCAAGGGCAGTGGTTAAAGTGGAAGCGACCTTATCATAAAATAAGGGGGCATCCATCTTTATGCCAATGTCTTCAATTATTGAGCTTAGTGATATAAATTTCATATCTCCATTTCATTATTTCCTTCTGCATTATCTACCTTACATGATTGTACATGTTTAAAATATGTGATGAAGGAGTATTCATTTCTCATTTCCAGTCCTGGCAATTAATATTGGACAGAGGGAGTATTCAATTTGGATTTTAGTTTGATATTACTATTTGTATTGAATCCAAGCAAAAAAATTATTTTTATATTGATATGCGAACCTTTTTCCCTATTCGTCATTCTTACAGTATATATTATACAATATATATTTGGATAAAAGAGTACATAAACAAAGAAAATCAATGGATGCCCTACTATAAAGACGGGAGGGGATGTAAGTGTAAAAGGCTAAAAGAAGACATAGGAGGGGATGGATAGAATTAAAAAAGGATGCGTCTATGCTGTCTGTTATAAAAGAGCTGACACCAAACTGGCTAGAGTGGAGGTGCATGATTTGTGTCTCCGACCCCAAATTGTTGGGAAAATGTGTTGATGACTATGATTATGACTGCGGTTATGGTGATGTATAAATGAGTACAGAGACGATTATAGTTATCAAAAGCTCATGATCAAGTAGAGTCCTCAGCATGTGCAGAAAGATTTTCAATCAAGGATTTTCGAAAGATATAGGAGTTTAAGTCGTTAAAAAAGTTTTGTTGCTTAGATTCCATTGGTGGGGAGTGTCGGCTAAAGGCTGGTCCTGGCATCCAGCCATCCCTGGGCGTCCCCATGTCTCTGGTAGTAATGCTTAATTTAAATGCATTAATGCTCTGTGTTCTGAATATGAACCATTGTACTGGCCATTTCTGGAATAGTCCAGGGTCAGAAATCATTAGTTCATTTGGATCAGCTTTAAACTAGCTCCATTCATGGCTGAAACCAGGTTCACTAAAAAATAAAAAATATGGGGCATATTTACCGAAGAGAAAATTTGTGAAAAGTAAAAATGTGTAAGATGGTGTGAATCATTGTTTATCCCTGTTGTCTTAGTGGTCATTACGACCGTGGGTTGTTTTTCTTTGTCTGAATCGGTCTTAGTAATAAACTGGCTTGTGTTTTCACCAATTAGTTCTCTTTTTAAAAATTTATCTGGCCAATTTATCCCTCCTGACTACCAGACATCAGGTATTTTATCAAGCTGCAATCGGGCCTACTCAAGTTATCATTGTTACACAAGACATCCACAGAAGACTATAAAGTTCTAATTCATTATAATAAGCTTTTGACAAAAAAATTTGCTAAGGGCAAAGTGTTACAATGGGTTTGTATGTTTACTAATCAGATAGTTGCCTCCTGATGTTGCTTTTATTTGCAGAATCACAATCTGCCACTGAATTATGATTTTCACAGCTATATGGTCCGTTCTGTGGAAGAAGAATTTAAAATGATAGTTGGTGTGAGGTAAGCTACAATTTTTGAAGGTTTTGAATATTTTTTTATGATTCAATGGTAAGTGAAAGTAGAAGGGAATCTGTGTCATAGACCAAATTTTGGCATTAAGTGATAAAGGTTGTCTTTAATAAATGATGTCCAAAGTTAATTTTCACTTTCTATCTTTGTTAGCTGATATTTGGACAATTCGTAAGAATTAATAGGAAATTGATGTTGTGTATTTTTTAATTTTTGTTGCGTTATAAAGAAGGTTTTTGTAACAAGTCTTTTCCATTTAAGGATTAGGTGAAAATTGGTGTCATGCACTATCATCCTTTGTAAGAGTTCTGCACCTATGTTTCTTCTTTTCCAGTTTTATGCAATTACTAAAAGGCATTAAGATGTCCTCACTGGAAGACCTTTAGGATGCCAAGATTATGCACAATCACATATTGTGCAGATCTTTGCGATTGCGAGTTTTGTTCTGATCTCAGTTTTTGAGCTGGTGGAGCTGTAGAATAAGATAGTAATTAGCAGGTAGCCAGTTTTCAAATTTGTTATCAACATGGAGTGGAGTTGGTTTGAGACAACTCAGTGTTCTGGTGAGATTTAAGTAAACAATGTTCATTCAGAAATATTTTAATAGTTGGTAAGCCTTGCTTCATCCTCCCAAGTTTCATATTTGTTGTTACATGTACCAGCTAAGAATAAAATTAAGATATACGTAACTGAACAAAGATTCAATGTGCTTCTGTTGGGAATCGGGTGGGTAGTGATGAAATGTTAGAGATGCAATCACGCAACAGCTCAATATGGAGAAGCAATGGTTGGTTGTCCCACAGAGGTTTTGGTGGAGATGGCAGTGGCAATGGCAGAAGCGCTGCTCTGAGCCTGCAGAACATGCATGGCAATTGGCAACGACGAAAAGAAATCAGTCTTCCAAAATTGTGGTTGAGACCAAGAGAGAAAAGATTGTAGCTTGGTTATTGTTATGGCCAGAGAAGGGAAGGCCTCTACTGGATCCAGCAGCAAACAGCTAGGGAATCCAAACTAGGAGGAAACCTTTATCACTGATGCTGGCAGTGTTGAGCCTGATCTTTATGCTCTTGCTCGTCGGTGTTGCTCCTGTCAGTGGGGAATCACGGGGCTGCATCTCGTGTTCTTCCTTTACTTCCTTGAGGCAATCTGTAATTCAGTCTGTAAGACCAATTTGGGGAATAAGCATCCGTCAATAGAGAGGACGGCATGACGAATTGAGGGATATTAAGAGGAGAAAGTAGACGAAATGGGAAAATGAATTGACAAATTTTGGGAGGTTGAGAGGGATGACCAGAGAGGAGAGTTACAATTGACTGAAAGTGAAGCTTACAACTGTTTAAAAGGCCCAAGCCAACCCCAATAATCCCTAATTAATGCATATTATAAAGAATGGCCTTTCTATTATTACTCACCCCTTATATTAATAGCTTAACAATTAATGCCTCTAGAATGAACCATAACGACTTTCCATAGCCTGCTACTGTTTGTGAGTGTTTAAATTAACCTCTCTGCATCATGTATGTTCTTGATGCTGTTAGTCATGACCATAATCTAAAGCTGACACTGTTTTAGGAATTGGATTATTTTCTTCCATACATTGATGGGTTTGTTATGCTCACATTATTATCATTCTTCCATATAAGCAGGACTCTTGTCCTGATGTTGTTATCCCATGGAAGTGACTAACTAATGTCCTCAATAATTGGACCTAAGTTATATTGGTTAACTGTTGCTTGCTTAAATAGGTTTCTTGTATATGGACTTTCCCGTGCTTTTTTGCACAGGGTACCACTCCTATAATACCTATAAATAGATGAAGTAGTTGGGGAAAAATCTCATGTTGACAATGATGATTCTAAATAAAAAATGAAGAAAAGGAACATGGCGTTGTTGTCTTCTGATCAACAGGTGGTGCTTTATAGTAATGCTTTGTTTTGAACAATTGCTTGCAGTGCATCGTTGTGGGGTTTTGTCGTTGCTTTTATTTTGTTTAATATCAGTGGTAAGACTCTGTCTTTGTTATACTTAGTCCATCTTGTATTCTATTTCATGTTTATGTTTCCTTTTATATTGCAATCTAATTTTCTTAGTACTACTTGGTTGTTACATCCTCTGTTTGCAGGATCCAATCTTTATTTTTGGATAGCCATCATCCCAGTAGCTGTAAGTTTTTATGCTGCATTCGTCCTAATGTTATCATAATTTGGTTTGAATACATTAAGAAGACCAAAAAGCTGATTTGTTCATCAGTTCTTGAAGATAAGAAGTAACAAGAAACAAATTATATCAGTTTGTAGCTTGATATTTCTCTTAATTTGGTTTTTCATTGCCTTGGATCTGAAACTTCCTTTCGGCCAATGTAGCTAGTACTTTTGGTTGGTGCAAAACTGCAGCATATCATTGCAACTCTAGCTTTGGAGAATGCAGGCGTCACTGGATTCTTTGGAGGGGCAAGGTTAAAGCCTCGTGACAGTCTCTTCTGGTTCAAAAAACCTGAACTACTCTTGTTCTTGATTCATTTTGTTCTTTTCCAGGTTTCTGGCTTTTCCTGTCTGATAACTTCTTTTTTATTTTTGTGCTTATGAGAGAGAGCGGAAATACTAATGTGCTTATTACTTTGTATTGATTTTCTGCAGAATTCCTTTGAACTCGCCTCATTTTTCTGGTTTTGGGTACTTCCCCATGCCTCAATTCTCTTTTGTTGGTTGTCATCTACATAATTTCTCCTTCTTTATTGATTTTTTTGCAGCAAATCTTGCCTCGTCTCATCTCTACTCTTGAAATGATTGAAGCTGATAACTTCTTTTTGGCAAGAGTTGAAGCTGATAACTTGTTTTCTCTCTATGCAGTGGCAATTTGGTTATGATTCCTGCTTTGTTAAAAACCATACACTTGTCTACATTAGGCTGATTTTAGGGTAGGCATTATTTGATCTGTTGTCTTCTTGACAAATTTATTCCAGTCCTTAACATCACAATGCATACTAAATAACCACTGTCTACTTGTCTCCTGCCTTATCAGTTTTGGTGGACAGTTCCTCTGCAGTTACAGCACCTTGCCACTGTATGCACTGGTAACTCAGGTATATTGCCAAAGATCTATTCAGTTTGGAAAATGCTTTTTCTTCATAGGTAATTTGAAAAATGCTTGGTGATGAATATCAGTGAAGGTATCTTGGTTTAAATTGTCGGTACGCTGAAGGTTGCAGGTTATCTGGATTTCTATAACCATAAAAAATCATCTATGAAATATGAATGCGTAATTAGTTGCATATCTCACATCAGGCCAAGTCCAGTTACAACCTAATATTAATTTGTATCTTTAGATGGGAACGAACTACAAGGCGGCACTAATTCCACAAAGAATTCGGGAGATCATTCATGATTGGGAGAAGGCAGCAAGGAAGAAGAAGAGGCATGGACTATATAATGATGATTCGACCATCCGCACAGAGACAAGCACCATCTGCTCATTAGAGGAAGGCTACCAGCAGCTTGAGGAGCCCACCATTGATCCACACAATGAAATCGAGCTACAACCAAACTCTAGAACTGACTCATCAGAGATTCCTAATGAAGATCCTGTTAGGATGGTGGAACCTCTTGGTCGTAGTACAACTACTATTTCTCCTATAACGGTCATGGTACTGCAAGAGACTCAAATTCCGAGATCAGCTTCAATGCCCAGATGATTACTAGTTTTAGAAAATCAAATTTTTTCGTGATGTTTATCTTTGTTGGGTCTTGGTAGACACAATAAATACATACAATGTTCACAGTACATGCATACATTTTGTACAGAGAGAGAGAGAGAGTCAGTCAGCTGTAAAGATTTTGCTTAGTTCAGAAGGGAAATTACTTATCTTTTACTCTGCCATTTGATTATGGAATTTTTTCTATCTTCCATAGGCTGATTAATTTGTTAATGATCAAGTATCGAAAAGCAACCCCAATATAACGGCAGATATTTCACGAGCATAGGAGCGAGGATCACCATGTCAAAATGGCCTCAAATATTGTGCTTTATGTTTCAGATATCCTCTTCAACATCTACTTGACCATTTGAGGGTGTATAATTAAAACTGTGAACCTTAATTAGTTACATATTAATATTTCCTTGGCCACGTAAAGTTATCTGAAAAAGGAAAAAGAAATACAAATGAAGCACGAAAATAAAAGTAGGAAATGTGGTCCCAAAAGAACATGGGTGATGAGGAACCTTAAAAAAAAAGCATATGTAGATTCTGATATTCTGATGAGATACAGAGGAATCTATGGTACAACTTGTAGTTATATTAGTACAGTAAAAAAATTCTATGAAATTGATTTGAGCCACATAAATGGGTTAAACCATTGGATCGAATGCGTGAAAATAGAAAATTTCATAAAATGGCCACCATACAACAACAAAAACTAGATAATTGAATATCTCAAAATACAGTTGGTTCAAATCAGATAATTAAACGAACCTAATTCAGTAGTTATCTTAAAAAATGTAGTTCTCATGTCACAATGAATCGGTTAAGGTTTAAGGTGTTTCAATTATCAATAACTGGACTCATTTATTTTCCGGATAGGTAATTGGACTATTAATATTTATACTAAACCGACCCACAAGTAGTTAAAGAATAAATCGTATGTTAATTTCTTTGTGTCTTCATTTATGTTCTTTTTTATATATGTTACTCTTACATCAGTGTCCCATTAGTATCTGCCTGTCCCGTGCATCTAGACCGCCCCACGGAACTAGATGCGCCAGGGCTGTGCATATTAAACTTTTCACTATATTGGTGCTCTATATGTTTTAGAACCTCCAATAAGTGGTTTTGTGGCAAAATTCAATAAAGAAGTTATTAGCAGTAATTTTTTTGTTTGTTTTGGCAACAAAGTTGGGAGCAGTTATCTAAAAAGTTCCTGAGATGTTTCTAAAAAGATTATTTAAACCTTTTGTACTTAGTGCACATTTTGTTTTCACTTTCCATCAACATTTGCAATGGAAGTATGAAATCAAATTCATATGCCCACAGGGCCACATGGCCACAACACAGCCATATAAGAGGGAAAACTGAAGTAGCAAAAGCAGAGGAGAAGGCTGAACAAAAACAATGATTTTGGCGCCAATTACATGCTTCCCCTCTCCCGCCAAATATGCCAGAAGTTTGAACTATCCACCTTTCCACTCTCCAGCTTCAGCTCCAGCTCCTCTTATCTCATCCAGTCGTTCTCTCAGGATTTCCTGCACTCACAAGGAATGCAAAAAACAAGATCTTGAGGTCAGAAAGATCTTTCTTTTCGGATTTTTCTTGCTTTTTTTTTCGCTTGGTGTAGGCCATTAATTCTGTAAAAGAATACTTTTTGGCCATTGATTCAGAACTTGGGAATTAGGCATTTGGTCCTGTGTTTGATTGTTCAATTTTAGATCTTGTCTGATTTGTTTAGTGGATTTATAGTGTTGTGGTAGCTGTGAAATTGCGCATAAAATGGGTTCTGCAAGCAGGGATTTTCTGCGTTGTCATTTGATGTTCCATGGGAGAGTGGGAGCGTGTGGAGCACTATGGGAGCTTATTTTTTCGGTTTACACATTCCTCTCAGCTTTGGAGGGCTCTCTGTTGTTGCCCATGTTCTTCACCAACCTGTTCTCGATCCTCTTACAGAGGTTTGGATTTTGGATAACTGTTTGTTCTTAGGAGTTCTTATTTGGTGATCAAATATCATTTGTTTGCAATTTATGGAATATAGGTTAACATAAGATGTTAAGACTTAAGAAGATGTTTTTTTGTACATAAAACAAGATTGTGTTAGTGCTCTTGGCAGGTAGCATAGTATGAATATGCTTATGTTTTGTTTATTTTTTACGGCCAATTTACATTAGAGGCCAATTTCAGAACATTGTGAATGTTTCTTCAAGGAACATGCAAAGGAGAAGAGAAGCTTTGGGATTCAAACTGCCTTGTTCAAATTTAATATTTCATTTTATTTGTTTTTTTATTTTTTTTAGATCTGTAGCAAACAATGCTAAAATTTAGATAATTTACTCCGGAAATACATTGTAAAGATTTTGTAAGAGGCACCAGCTTTTTTTTTGTCAAAGAAAAAATGCACAAGCTTTTGTCTGGCTGTTATTTTTGCATACCGTCTGTTCGTGAAAATGTCTATGAGACATTGACCAATATTCACTTGATGGTAGGATGATGATATGTATTCCTAAACGTTAATTCTGGCAGGCAGTATCACTTGTTTTGATACAAACGTTGGAGCTTTTGGGTGCACTGGCTCTTTTAAGTTCTACAAGTACAGATAAACAATTTAAGCTCTCTGACTTCTTCTTTGGCAAGAAGATTGCTGAAGGAAGGAACTGGATTATGGCTTCTGCAGTGGGGCTTACAGTTTTAATTTTGTTAGTCCTTCTCACCTCTCTACTTGCCAACTGGCTCATTGGACCCAAGGTTAGTTATTTCTGCTATCTCTCGACTGTACATCTGCACTAAGTTTTTGAATTAAAACCTGATTTTGTTAATATCTAATTTACGGGCCCTCAAACTTATTGAACTGGTTCAGGCATTCTATGGAAGCTTGGAGGTTGATTCCATTTTAAATGATTTGGAATATTTCTGCTGCAGGATGTGAACAACCCAATTGTGAAGGAAATTCTTTCAAGTGGGCTAGCATCCAAATTTGCATGCTTCCTGGTGTACTGTTTCATCACTCCTCTCTTGGAAGAAACCATTTACAGGGGATTTCTGCTCACCTGTCTCACTTCCATAGTGGATTGGCGACGAGCAGTTGCAATTAGTGCTTGTGTATTCAGTGCTGCTCACCTCTCCGTTGAGAACTCACTGCAGTTGTTCCTCATTGGATGCACATTAGGATCCACCTATTGCTGGACGGGGAAGTTGTCTTCTTCTTTTGCCATTCATTCTGTGTATAATGCTCTAATTCTGCTCGTAACAATTCTTTCGTGAGACGATATTGACTTTTTGCAGCGTGCAACATTGAAATTTTGCCAGCAACCAGTTTCGACATGCTGTTAATTTATCTCACAACTGTAGAAACTTCTCTAGTTCATTGGATCTACTCAGGTTAGAGATCTTGAGTAGTCACATGTGGGAGGGACTAAACTTGTGGAGCTCATTCAAACAATCTTTTTCCAAAATTTGTTGCCTGTTTAAAAGTCTCAAGTAGAAATGCAGAAGGGCCTTGATTGATGACGTGAACTAGCAAGTTTGCAACACGATAAATGCAGGAAAGGTGAGAGATGAGAGAAGATTTTCCTATACGATGATAGGGGGAGAAATCATTGACGAACTATGGGGAAAATTGGGGAGGAGAAGCTAATTAACTGAACCCAACTCAAATTTTCACTCTAATTTAGAGCATGTCCTTAGTGAAATAGGCCTCGAATCAGAATTTTAGTTCAAATTAACAAGGAATTTTAGTCGTAATGAATCGTCCAATAGCAAATATTACTCGAATTAGGTGACTTGATAATTAAGCAACAAGAACTAAGTTAAATATGGCTTCAATGTGTAAGCAGAGGGGCAAATTAATAGTAAAATATGCTGGCTGATCAAATCATGCAATTGAAGGCGATCCAATCCAAAATCCGAGTCATAAAAGTATAACTCAATGTCAATATTTAATCTTGTTTCTATTCATTACAAATCAGTTCAACTTTAGGGAAGTGGGAATGTGGGACGATAATAAAGATTATGTAATTCTCAGCAAGATGGGACTGCAAGGACTCAGTGTGGAATTCTCCACATAACATAGTTGATGGTATACACTATGGTGCTTACATGGAATTATGAAGACCGATAGGCGCATATTTCATAATAGCTAAGGGGCCGTTTGGGGCGTGATTAAAAGCAAAACATCTAGATGGGATGTTTTGCTACACTGTAGCATCTGGATATTTTATATATCCAGCTGAAACACCTCAGGACGTGTTTCAGCTGGATGTAAAAATCCACCTGGATGCTACAGTAGATATCCAGAATCCAGTCTGGATGTTTTGCAATAATCACGCCCCAAACGGCCCCTAAGTAAGTATGCAAAATATCCCAAGCCAAGCTGCCTTGGATCCTATCTTTTCCATGAATCACGCATGCACACGCAGAAAAATTGTCTGGTAGTGGTTAATTCTGTTTTTTTGTTTACCATTTTACTCCATGCAATTTAGCTTGCAA
Source organism: Houttuynia cordata (assembly GCA_039654745.1). NCBI lineage: Eukaryota > Viridiplantae > Streptophyta > Magnoliopsida > Piperales > Saururaceae > Houttuynia > Houttuynia cordata. Next base: position 6,478,027 of record CM077504.1, read on the forward strand.
AGTTCTAATTTAGGACCTGGAGGTTCACATCAAGAGAACAATCTTTTATTAAAAAATCAGAGAGTGGCTTTCTATTATAGTCGATCCAATTCAGTTTCAGGTTACTTAAAAACGTTGCAAGGTAGCTGCAACGGTCCTACTTTTGGGACCTTGAGGTCCTCATGAAGGGTTCATTTTACATCAAAAAAATCAAGTGCCATACTGTTATACTCTATACAATTCAGTTTTAGCCTTCAAGGCAATCAAGTATTTTATCCTTTCGCTAATACAAGAAGGAAAAAAAGGTTGAAACGTATCTGCAATGGTCCTAATTTTGGAACCTTGAGGTCCACATGAAGGGATCATTTGTACATAAACAATTCCATGACAGGGACTAAATTTGGTAAATTGTCATCCTTATCAGCCAACATTGGTCCATAAAAGAGAAGAAAGATTTCTGAAGACCCGGAATCTCACAGCTCGGATTCCATACAACATTGCACACGTTTCAAGCATCCAACGAACAATCCAAATCTTTCGGTTCTATGATCATGACAGTAATGATGTCTATCAGCCCAGCTTCCTTTAGGCCAGGTTGGTTCCAGCTAATGCACCTCTTCTTTCAATAGAAGAAGAAAAAGGGAACAGCTCTTCCCTTCCTTCTCCACTCTCTCCCTTCTAATCAAGAACCTCAGGAGAGAGCCACAGATCCCAGATATACCTGTCAATCTCCTCATGGCAGGTTTTGAGCAGCAGCTGAAGGAGAGGGCTAAGGAGCTGAAGTCCTTTTTCAAGAAGGGGATGCTGATTGTGGGGCACTCCTGCAAGAAGGGCTGGTACAAGGTCAGGAAACTTGCCGGCTGATGTGCAATTTCAATTTAAATAATCAGAAACTAATGGGTTTTGTTTGATTTGTGTTAATGTTTCTGGGTTTTTCTCCTCCTTTTGTTAATTGTTTGATTCAGGCTCATTAACATGGATGACTGAGTTTCTCTGTATTATCATTAGATCCATTGTTTTTATGGAGGCCAGACATTCTAAAAGGAGGAAATCAACAGAGATTTGTGTTTTTTGGTTCTTGTTTTTTATTGATTCACATGATACAGTTTGATGCTTGATCCACAATCTATTCATATAAATTATAGGATTGTAAAACTTAAAGGAAATAAGATGGTGATCTTGAGGCACTCAAAGAATCAAATGAATGATTCTGATCATCTCTTGGGCAAAGCCAAGATAAGGAGAACATTGGATCTCAGTGCCAAAATAAAAAAACAAGACATGCAGACTTATTATGGAGGGGATCGGGCCTTACGAGTGAATTGCATCGGCTGACCATCTCTTTGCTTAATTTTTGTTAGTGCTTAATTTGTTGTTTTTGAGATCAGTGCATGGGCTCCTTGCAACCGTTCATTTGACAGACCTCATCCTACCGACGACTGGTGAATTTGTTGTAAAAGATGCAAATGGCCCTGCACATATTGCATTAATCACTCGTAATATAGATTACTCGGCTCTTTTTTTGGTTAATTGCATAATGAAAACGAGCATTAGAACTAAAAATATTTCATTACATACATTTAGCCCTATCAAATGCCCATACCAGTTCCGCAAACTAAGGTATTTGTTCCCTCCAGGCCACCGGATGACTCGATCTCTTGACATGCCGTGCAAAGCAATGAGCAAGAGTGTTGCCCTCCCGTGGAACATGGAAGAAGGAAGCTGATTCAAAAAGTCTGAGATTAGCAACTAAATGCCCTAAAACAGAGTTTCTGGCTTCTCTATCCCGAAGACTTCTAAACAATCTTCTTCAAACACGACTTGCCCCGAAGTTGTTCCAGATGGATATTGGATCGCCCTTACCACTGCCAACAGTTCTATTTCCTCAGCGTTAAGGAACCTTCCACAGAGCTTTTACAAGCCATGACATCTCCCTTGTAATCTCGAATACATGCACCAACCCATGACCGGCCTTCATCTTAAAAAACTGCCCCTGCCCCATCATAGTTCACCTTTTAAACACCTTATTTTGGAGGACGCCATGCTAGATCAACTAAACCAGTCTCCTCTTCTTGGCCCCGCCTCCAATTCTCTTGTATGCGCCGAAACACGAACCAGAGAAGCTTTCTTCCGATTGCTTGGTTCTTGCTGCCAGCTTTTTAGGTCATTCCCAGTCCCCATTGACTGAAACGTCTAAATTCAAGCCAGACGTTGTAAAACTACTCCGCAGCTTCCATCTTGTCCAGCGGGCCGGAGATGGTTGAGTTGAATTGAATATTAAAAATAACATTTTCTACAAGTTCGAACTTTTAGGAAACATGGTTATTCAACATGGTATCATAACCCAGGAGCTGTTTTCTCCCATTTATATTTCGCGCATATTTTCGTAAGGTCCGATTGATTTATCCTCCTCTTTTTCTTTTATTATCTTCACGTGCTAAGCTTTGATTTCTATATGCAATGGAGTGTTGGATTGAGTTAGGGGCCGTTTGGGGCGTGATTAAAAGCAAAATATCCAGATGGGATGTTTTGCTACACTGTAGCATCTGGATATTTTATATATCCAGCTGAAACACCTCAAGACGTGTTTCAGCTGGATGTAAAAATCCACATGGATGCTACAGTAAATATCCAGAATCCAGTATGGATATTTTGCAATAATCACGCCCCAAACGGCCCCTTAATAAAAATAGTCATTTCCTATAAGCTTGAGCTTTTGGGAAACTATAGGAGATATATAGCGCCCACAATATTGAGGTGAGTTAAAAATTAAAATAATCCTTTCCTAACTAATCAAGTTTTTTTGGAAACCATAGTTATCATACAAAGGGGGCATTTGGCAATTAATTTTGGTAGTGAATTTTGCGGAAATCAGTGCTTTCCACCTGAAATCTACTCTTGAGGAGATTCTCGATAGAAAGTCACTGCCAACTTTCCATTGTGGTTTAAGTTAATACATAAACACAGGTTCTTTACATATCTATATAAATTACCACTAAACCCTAAATTCTTCCTTAGAATATGCTTCTTTTACACCCAAAATATCAGAGCAAAGATTCTGACTTCAGATCATGTGAGGCATTCTATTATACCCTATTTGTGTTTCGGGGCACATTTACCCCCCCTTCAAATATTTCCAAGTGTTGATGCATGCAAGGGGGGAGGATAGCTCTTTCCTAACATCCATAACTCTACCACATGCATAAATTCATCCTCCATAACAAAAAGCTAAAGGAGTGGTTTGTTGACAAGAAAAGAAAAAAAAATGAGAGAAAAGTCAAAGTCTTTTTTTTAGTGTTTGGTTGGATAGGAAATTATGACGGTTGAAAACTGTTTTTCTCTCTCACGGGGACCACACAAAAATTTCAATTATAACTTTTTCTTTCTCAAATAGAAAGAAAATGAGAGAAAAGTCCAACTCTCTCTTATTTCTTTTTCTTTTCTTTTCTTCTATTTTCTCATTTGACTTTTTTTCTTTTTTTTCTCTAACTAAACAGACCTTAAGAGAATGTGGTGGAAGAGGATGTAAGGTAAATTTGAAAGGTGGCGTTTGAAAGGTGGAAGATTCAGGTGGCGTTGAGTTTGGAAAGGAGCTGGGAGCCCATTCAGAATCAACAACTAGTGTCGTGGATGCAAATCCAATGTAGTATGCCACACAGTGCATAGTTTCTCGTTTATTTGGGATGTCATATTTGGTTGAAATCCGCATTTGTTTGAGAGCTTCCTCATGTGAACTACTGCATGGATAAAGCATTTGATTAAGCGCGTGTAGCCTTACCAGCGACTGTGACAAAATTCTTTTGACCAAAATGCATAAGGTGTCTATGTTTTAGTGCATGAATATCTACTCCCACTCTCCTAAATTACTTGTCTGAATTAAAAACAAATGTGAATCTAATTTATTCTATTTTAGCTTTCTAATGCAGACAACTAATAGGAAATACTCCCTCCATTCCAAAAAGACCATGAAGCCCACAAGGAAGTCACATGACTCCTCCTTGATATCCCGTCCAACTCATATGCTCGTTCACGAACCAAATTCAAATCAATCCTTCCAATTCTCTTCCAATTTTAGAAAGAGGAAGTCACGTGTTTGACAAAATGTATATAGTATTTTGGAACAGTGATGATTTCTAAGGGGCCGTTTGGGGCATGATTAAAAGCAAAACATCCACATATTTTTTCCAAAGTACCATTGGATGTTTTGCTATACTGTAGCATCTATGTTTTTTTCTCTATCCAGCTGAAACACCTCAGGTCCTATCTAGTTGAAACACCTCATGTCGTGTTTCAATTAGATAGAGAAAAAAAACATGGATGCTACAGTGGATCTAGAAAATCCACTGTGGATATTTGCTTATAATCACTCCCCAAACGGCCCCTAAATGTACATAGTACTTTGGAACGGAGGGAGTATGTACTATTGCCAAGGGATTTGGTCACAGTGCTTTGGTTAAGACCTTTGCGACGTAGTATTGGGCGTAGAAAGTGGCAGCAATGAGGCAGCTGAAGCTGCATGTCACAAATGCATAGGAGTTGTCCCACTTGCGTGTTCATTGTGACTTAAGAAATTTAATTCTCTACACTGTACGTACCTTTCTAGGACGGAGGGAGTATGAAACTATGCTTGTTAAGCTTCTAAAGTTTTTAGCTCACATTATGCATTTATTTGGTTTTTAAAATTGCAAGTAAATATATGTGTAAAGATAGAAATAACATCATGGACAAAGGTAAGACTGCTGCAAAAAGTTGTCACCAAAATGAAAATGGTCTGTGAATGATTGTGCGGTTTGGAATGGTGATGGAGGAGAAGAACGAGAGGCATTCCCAAAATTGCCCTCTACTAATTATCTACTTAAGTAATTCACAATTAAAAGTCAAACTTAACATCTTGTTAGCTCCCCTTAAGAGCCTTTTCATATTAGGAGACTGAGATAATGTGACAAATTGAATTATTCTTCTACATATAATTAAAATCTCAATAACTAGCCCTCAATTAAGTGCCTCTACATATTATGAGACCAAAAATGATGTAATTGATTGAAATAAGGGTAAATTACACTTGACCCCTATGAATTATGGTGAAATTACACTTAAACCCTATGCAACTTAATTATCAGATAATTTTACCCCTGATAGCTCTAGCCATATTTACTTCAATGGTTTGTGGTAGCCATGGAGACCATAGTAACTAGCTAACTTTTCTTACATTGGGGGAAACAAGGCTGACACATTGCCATTGCCAAATAATATATTGACAGTTTGTGTGCACCGCCTTTGCCAAGTGAAAAGAGGGGATGACGAATGGATGAAGAATGTGGATTTATTAGTAAAGAGAAGGGTAAAATTGTCTCATCACATAAATCATAAGGGTTAAGTGCATATTTTCATAAGTCGTGAGGGTTAAGTGCAATTTCGTCATAACATTAGGGGTCAAGTGCAATTTACCCTTGAAATAATCTTCTACATAATCAGAATCCCATTATTTAGTACTGAGAATTGATTAAACATATTTTACGGGATTTTTAAGGGTCCAAGTTTACACTTAGATGGAAAAAAACTTCTTATGAGGTTTCCATAAAGGGAGAAAGAATTATGGAAATTCTTATGTACATTATATAGTCCTTGTAGCACGTGCAATATAACTAGTCATATTAATTTCAAGTGAGTTCGCCAAAATGCACTTTTTAGTCATCTTCTTAATGAGTAACCTTAATCTTAATAAATAAATAGGTAAATATCTAATTCAATCAAGATTTTGATATAAAATAACTAATAATGATACCAATTGATTAGATGACTCTTGTAAATAGCCAGGAATCCCTATATATAATCAATATTAACAAAGAAGTGTAATAATGATAATGAATAAAGATATGTATTGTGTTGCCCTTTTAGCACATGCATTTCACATGTGCAGTTTGACTAGTTATATATAAACATCATGCATTGAACTAATTAAAACCCTAAAACTTGCAAAATAATTAGACAAAAAAAAAGCTCCTGCACATAAAGCAAATGGATTAGGAGTTTTAAACCAAAAAAGAAAAAAGAACAAAACTTTGACAAGAGTTGTACCTGATTACAATCATAAACTAATTGATTAGCAGTTTTAAGCACACCTCAATTTCACATCAACCACATCAGGGCCATGACCATGATCTCGCCACAATGCCGACACGAAGAGAGACTTGGGTGTAAACACAAGCATAATGTACTATTTATAGGATAAGAATGGCGCCGTTCTAATTGAATGAGCCATAGGGCTCGATCAGATTAACAAAATTTTGGACATCAAGAAAATCACTCAACCATTTCCTTAGCAGAGTATCATGCGTGCCCTAGGATAGGTCCACAGGTTACCCGGTGGAGCGGACTCAGCAACTCAGCGAGAGTTGTTCCTTATTCTGACAAACTTGTTGGATGAGAAGAAGTCGATGAGGCAAGATGGGTGTCTGGCGCATCTTGAAGACGATGCAGCCTCAATTGGTGCATTGCTACATCGCCGAGGCCGCGGGTGGAATTGTGGAAAACTCGACAGGACGCATACCCCTATCATCATTTGCTCCTACTATGATATTGCTCGTCGGCGACACCATTGAGCCAGACAGTTAGACGTTGCGTTTGATGCGACGATGGTGGGAATGTGGGTTCCGTATAACCAGATTGTGTAGAGTTGGGGAGGAGGGGGTGCTGCATGGCCGGTTAAAAAAAATTAAGGTTCTAATGCAAATTTTTATTATATTTATAATATTTACATCTACTAAAATAATAACATAATAGATTTACTATTTGCCAATCTACTTGATTTTTACTGTACTTAGTTTTTTCTTGTTACACTGCCAATCATAAGTAAGATTTCAGCTATTTAGTTTTTTCTTGTTACACTGCCAATCATAAGTAAGATTTCAGCTATTTTATCTTTGCGAAGTCTTCTTCCAGCAAAAGCTACAACTACAGGTATTGTCAATAGTACTGCTATAAATAAAAAAAATTATTTGAGAAGTATTTAATTTTTTTAAGGAGTTTAGAGTTTTAATCTAAGAACTTTTTTATACACATGAAATTTCTTTCAATATTTTCTATTTTGAAGCAAATTTAAACCATCAATACCGGAAAATACTTTATGTTTACAAAAAAATCAATATCTAGACATTATTTTCATATTATCATCATCAACTGACTTTAACATTTTAAAGTTAAACAAAAAACCATAAGCATCCTCATACATTTGAAATTGTTCAATCCTGCTCTTCATTAAAGAAATATCTTGATCTAGTATTTAATATTGACAAATAAAAGTTAAAGGATTATTCAGTTGATTGCATGAGTTTGTCGTTAACATTTTTGTGAAATTATTTTTTCTATGAATTATACTTTTTTTACGGAACTCTTAACAACAATAATTATTTGCAGTAGTACTTTTTTAATGTATTTTTTGCCTTATTTCTTTATTCTTGGATATCTTTACTAATTGATCTATTTTTTGATAATTTAGGGGCTGTTTGGGGGCGTGATTATTGCAAAACATCCAGACTGGATTTTGGATATCCAATGTAGCATCCATGTTTTTTTTACATCCAGCGTGTTTCAACTGGAACAACGCCCAGATGGATGTTTTGCTTTTAATCACGCCCCAAACGGCTCCTTAATTTCTAAATCCACCAACTAGACTTGAATGAACTCTGGATCTTCTTTGTGAGCACCGGTTAGCGTGTTTTTTTGGCTTTATAGAGAAACACAAATTAAGGCAACAGGAATTAAAATAAAAGTATCAAACTATTTGTTCATTCTGCGTTTGATCAAATATCACCTGTGTTCGATTGCAAATATGGGGTTTTTTTCTATATTACATGGCACCACTCGCCCTTTTCCCATATCACATGAAAATGGGATATGAACTTCCCAAAATACCCCTATTTAGCCTTAAAATATTTTAACCAATAGAATTCTTCGCTTTTATCCGACAAGAGCATTCCAGTCAGCTCCGAACATTGCGGCAATCCAAACCAAAGTCGACGACTGCCCACGCCCAGAAAAAACCTCCGATCGTGAGATTTTGAGTAAGAGCATTGGAGAAGGCCGCCTACTACAAAAGTTGAGATCTACATCTAAAGAAACACATTTAATGGCCACCCACTAGTGCTCGAACTATTCATAGACATCAAATAAGAGGATAAAAAAGGCAAATGCATAAAATACTCGTCAATGAGCGGCAAGTACTATTAGTATACTTGTCAACCCAACTAACACTATAACAAATCACCTTTTAACTACGCCAAAAACTGTCGCTAAAAGTGCTTAGTTTTCATTACAGCTTTATAGCAACGGATTGTTTTCGCCGCTAGCCTCGTGGGTGCGCTAATAACATTTCGTTTTACCAACAGATTTGCTTCAACTTACGGTATAAACAATTAATTCAACATACGGTATAAACAATTAATTCCTTGTAGTTATAAAAACTTGTTGAGAACTTAAGGTACTGGGTAACATTTGACATGAGCAAACAAATCTTACCCTGTTTTATTCATATAGCAGGCAAAAATAATGTCTGAGTTGTCTGTTGGAAGTAAAATGCAATTCAATTCATAAGAATAATTTGCTTATCCCAATTTACACTCTAAGACAACCCTGACTATATACTAGAGTCACAAATACGAGTCTACAAGGCAATTATGAATATATTACTTGCATGTATATATTATATACCACTCTGTTTCTGTAATCATCAGTAAACATATTATCTTTCTTATCCATGAAAGTTCCCTCCAGTACGAGCATACTATAGCTAGCTACAAACATCAAAAACTTCCACAACTCGAACACATAAAAATTAATTAAAGCATAGGAGATGCCCAATTATTTCACAATAGCAAACATAACATAATCGAGCGAAAAACTCATTTCCAATCCAACATACAACCAAATCAGATATGAGAATTCATTAACAAATAGAACTTTAAGATTTGATCTTTGAAAGATGATGGACCACCTATTTGGAAAAAAGACATCTTTGCTTATGCTCTCCATTGTAACCATCTTTGCTTTGCTTATGCTCTCCATCTTTTATCCGCCTGGATTTCCGTCCACCAAATGGAGCCATCCGTCATCATCTAAAAAAATGCACTACAAAAAAAAGGAGGAAAAAGCGTATTTCAGGATTCAAGAATTAATTACCCGGTACGATTTAGCATTCACTGTAGGGGCTATTTGGACACGAAATCGACAGTAAATTCGATGGAGAACGGAAGAAGTCGCGATGACTACCGGAGGCCAGGAGCTCTATTGATGGCGAACGGAAGAAGTGCGGAAGGGGAGGAGCTGTCGCAGCGGCGTCGGCGACAATTAGAAATCGCCAGAAGAAGCAAGTAGCGTGCGGCCTAATTGCTGTGTCCGATGCGTGTCCACACATATCTAATCGTGTCCCGCCATGTCTGTAAAGCCTGGGTGATGGCGACGGATGGGCGGGCAATAGGCGTCAACAGGTGCGGGAAGCCCTCTCCTCTCCGGTGACGGCAACGTCGATCGGGGAGCCCTCTCCTCTCTGTTCCCTGCGGGGCTTGGAGGTGGTGGAGGCGACAAGGGTTGGAGGTGAATATCGGATCGAGGAAGGAGATGGTCGGCCGGAAGGTGGAGGCACAGTCGAGGGATGAGAAAGGAGAGACCTTGGGAGGAGGAAGCACTTCCGAGGGTGGAGCCAAGGAAGGAGATGGTGGGCGGGAGGCAGGAGTCAGAGCAACTGATGGCGAGCTTGGCGGCCAAGGACTCGGTGGCGGGTAGCCAGAATCCGAGGCAGGAGCTCCAACACGGAGTCAGAGAGGTAGAAGGTGACGGCTGACGGAGCCAGAGAGGATCGGGGAAAAGGGGGAGAGGCCTAAGGGGGTTAAAATCACGACAGATTTAGTTTTGTCGCCAATGATAAATATTATCAACGAATTCTTTTGCGTAAAAATAATCCGTCGTTAAAAGCCAATTTCGTTGTAGTGTAAAAGTTGTGTAAATAAATTTAAGATATCCTCACGTGCAAAAAAGGAGAAAAAATAAAGAAGAATGCAAAAAAATAGATAAAAATAGATAAAAAATTAGCGAGTTATGACATTTTGAAGTTTGCCATAAAAACATGCATTCTTATGCACGACTCAAATTCAAGTCGTGCATTTAGATAAAAAATTAGCAAGTTATGATATTTTGAAGTTTACCATAAAAACGTGTGTTCTTACGCACGACTCAAATTCAAATCATGCATTTAGATAAAAAATTAGCGATTATAACATTTTGAAGTTTGTCATAAAAACGTGCATTCTTACCACGACTCAAATTCAAGTCGTGTGACGCACGACTCCAATGACAAACTTTAAAATGTCATAACTCTCTTATTTTTTTGTCCATTTTCGCCCATTTATTTTTGCTCTTCTTTATTTTTCCTCCTCTTTATCCCCATGAAGATAACCCAAATTGCTAAAACACATCTACTAGTGGATATGAAAAATTTCCAAAGAGGGAGCATGTCATGAAGCCATTATTAGTTTCCTTTATTTATTCTTCTTTCTTCCTCATCTTAGATCCATTGCATAAGAGGTCACGTCTCTTTTTAAATTGGTCATTCCACTATATGATGTCTCAATATTTTTCGGTGATCCTAATGAAATGGAAGAGGAAGAAAAATAAAGAAGAAGAAAAAAATTAATGAAAATAGATAAAAAATAAATGAGTTATGACATTTTAAAGTTTGCCGTGAAAGCGTGCGTTCTTACGCACAACTCAAATTCACTTATTTTGTGCACAAGCACATAACTAGAATTGGAGTCGTGCGTAAGAATGCATGACTCCAATGGCAACCTTCAAAATGTCATAACTAGCTTATTTTTTTTCCGGAGGATTCTCCTCCAATTATGACTTAATTTGTGAATCTTCTCACGAGTAGATTCATCAAATTAAGACCGAATTGTTAATTTTCCTTTAAAGACCAAATGACATTCCTATTTTATACCAATTCAACCTGAATAAATTCTTTCTTTATTAAGCTTCATATTCATTAAAATTCACTAACCAAACAGCCCCTAAGTCTCCCTCTATCCTGAACAATCCCATTTTTGATGCTCCATATGGTTAATTGAAATGAATTTTGAACCTCTTTCTTTTTTTGGATAACGAGAGGAGTCCAAGTTCTTAGGACCCGAGTAGAAGGGGCACGGCAATGAATTTTGGACCTCTTCTTCCCCAATTAGTTGGGTTTTCACCATCTAATAAAAATCAATATTTTTTCTAGAGCTATTAAAATAGGACGAAAGGAGGATATAGTACGTTAGTACATAGGATACAACCTAGTATATTGACATTTTCTATTTGCTTTGTGTTATATTACTTGTCTGAATCTGAAGACTAAAATGAACTTAATTTATCTCATTTAGCTTTCTAATGCAGACAACTACTATATAGGACAGAGGGATTATGTGCTACAAAATCAGACATTAGGTTTTGATTGGACAAATGAAAGTGGACCCCATGAAAATTGGAGGGTTCATTTTCCTCTATTCAATCAAAATCCAATGAAAGATTTTTTAGTACAGATTCCAGGGTGCAAATATAATTTTCTTAATGTTTTATACCAAGGTGCTATTTTTCGTTTTGGCATAATGCAAATGTGCTCTTAGGTTTGATGGAGTAGTTAGAGATCGAGGGTGCGTTTGGAAGGGTGATAGTCAGGCTGAAAATACCTCGTCAGCCCGAAAAATGTTTTGTTTGGTGAAAGTGGACAAATCAAGGGCTGACGAAGAATTTTTACCTTTCACCCCATATTATCAACTATTAGGCCTGAAACACTCATCGGTGTGATGAGAATCTTCACCCTATTTTTAACATTTATTTTCATCAGTTAATTAATTTTTGGGCTGACGAGAATTCATCCAAACGCACCCCAAGTTGAGCAATCAGCAGATACAAAAAAGCTAATAAATCGGCTATTAGAGTGACTACTTGAGAATCAGGACATGCTTCTTGAAGCCGAGGTCCTGAGCTAAGTTGGAACCCCTGAGTTGGCTGGCTAAATTTCCTTTGTGACCAAAAGAAAATGAGAAGCTTCAATGTTAACTGGTGTTTGATGTGAATGCATTAAGTTGATCATGAAGAAAACACAAAATATTACTCTCGTCCGTCCCATATTGAAGGCTACATTTAGCTCAATCTAAGTGGCTTGGTACTTTAAAAAACCTCACTGCCCATTAAATAGGTAGTATTCAATAAAAACCACTATTTAGCTAAAACTTAAGTGGCTTGGTAATTAAAAAAACATTACTTAAAATGTACCATTCAGTAAAAATAACTATTTAGCTCAATTCAAGTGGTTTTTTTTGGCAACAAAGCGGCTTGATACTTGAAGTAACATTACTGCCGTTTCAAATTTTTTTATGGTTCAAATTTGATATCTGACCATTGTTATCTATTGTTAGTTACTTCTAAGTTCTATCTGACTGAATAAATTTTGATGGTTACAGTAGAATTAAAGCGGTGCAAGCTGCTGCAGTTGTATCTTGGTTACTGTTCCTCGTTGTGGCTGAAACATATGGTGCCTGGAAGGAGTTAAGCTAGCTGGTAGGTTAAATTTTCACTGTGGAAGGCGATTCTGATATTATCATCAACATTTTGTTAGATAACTATGCTACCTGTCCTAGGTAGAATAGTTACTTCGAACATTTAATTCTGTTTTTCTATTGCATATATATATATAGGGAGGGTAATAACTAATAAGATAGCATGCTATCTTGCTAATTCTGTTCCCATCCATGGGAATTATTGCTGAATTGGTTCCCCGAGGACAATTATGATATAGAGACTTAAGAATTGAGTAAGTTTCTTTTAGCACAAAAAAAAGCAACCAAAAACTTTAGCAACATGAGGAAATGTGATCCTCATTGCCAAATGTGGGGGCATTTCCTTGAAGCATGGTGAAGTGCAGCCTTTCTCATGTACTGGTTTCTCCATTTTTCAATTAAACCATCATTTAGATGAACTGAAAAATAGCCTTCTACAGTGAAAAGTTTGAACAGAGTCAAAATTTAATCTGTTTAAATAATGAGAGCAGTAGTATTAGTTTGATTGAAAGCAGTAGTATTCCTCTTGCTGAAAAACTCCAGACTAAGAAACAGGACTGGTTTCAATTATCCTCGGACCTTGCTTCATGAAGGATTGGTCCATAGGCGCCTACCTGAGTCACATTTCCATTCAGTGAAAGTAAAAAGTGAATATGTATCCCTAGTTCACATGCAATGGCGTGCACCGGGAAGGCGCCACTTCCGCTGTCAATCTGTTTATGTGCCCCACAAGGAAAGATCGCCCTTACGCAATTATGATCTAGATCTCGGGCAATGTGAGCTATCACATTGAGATCAGATGGCGCGTTTTATAGAGGGGGGTACGCAGGTGTTTTGAACCCTTCTGCCTCTGTATTAGGGGTTGTTTGGAGCGTGAAAAATCAGCACCATCCAGCTAAAAAAAATCCAGCTGCCTCTGTATTAGGGGTTGTTTGGAGCTAGGGATGGAACTTGGGTCGGGTTTTTACCCGACCTGACAAGACCCGGCCTTATTGGGCCGGTTCTGGGATTGCTTATGCAACACCCGGTTCCGGTTCCGGGTCTGAAAGAGGAACCGACCCATCGGGTCGGGTCGGGTCTGGGTTTTCATGTAAAACCCGGACCCGACCCGGGTATATGATAGATATATATATATATCATATACTTGGACCCATATTTATTTTTTTTATGAATATTTTTTTTGGGCGAAAGCACTCATATCTCTTGATTTGAGTAGTTTAGATTTTTATAGATATATATTATTAATAAAAAAATTAAAGGAGTTAATAGTTTAATGTATATGACATTAAAAATATAAAAAAACTGGTACCGGGTCGGGGCGGGGCGGGTCCGGGTTTCAAGTTCTGGTACCGGGGCGGGTCCGGGTCCTTGAAACTGGACCCGTAGTGGGTCTGGGACGGTTCTGGGTTTGAAGAATTAAAATGGTTCCGGGGCCGGGTATGCCAATACCCGGCCCAAACCCGCCCCAGTTCCATCCCTATTTGGAGCGTGAAAAATCAGCACCATCCAGCTAAAAAAAATCCAGCTGCCTCTGTATTAGGGGCTGTTTGGAGCGTGAAAAATCAGCACCATCCAGCTGAAAAAAATCCAGCTGGTTAGGATTTTTGAGATAATCCACTAACCAGCTGGTCAGTAGATGGTAAATTTTTTGGGAGTGGATGAAACTGATTTTTTACGCCCCAAATGGCCCCTTAATATGTGCTGCCATATCGAAATTCGGCAGCCCAAGACATGGATAGTAGTAGCTTTTTGTGTAAGACATACTCCCTCCATTCCACAAAGATCATACGCATCATAAAATTGTGGTGTCTTACATTCCATTTGGTAAATTTCAATGGATTGGTACTCCTACTGAGTTTCTTACATGGTTATCATAGTACACGAGTAGCACCGTAAGGATGCTTCTCATGTTTTTTTTTTATAATTCGCATGCTTCTCATGTTAACACGCTAAATTTGCAGTAAGAAAGAGCAAATAATGTTGTAGACCAAATAAAATGTGGGAGTGCATGAACTGCTATGTGTCTCTTAATTGTGGGTCTCACCGTGTCTCACAAATCACTTTTTTACTAATTTAGACTATTAATCTCAGACCAAGGCAACATCAAGTGTTTTCTTGTTTTGAGGCCTTTGGATACTTTTGATTAGCCAATCTCAAAGCTCTCTACTTGCAAAAGAAAGACATCCCCATTGCAAAAGTATCGAAATAGACTTTGGTCAAGTTCCCCATGAAGGTTGACATTTACACAAGAAAAGCCCAAGTCTTCATCACTGCAATTCCAGCTTATGTGACTGAAAACTGAGACTCATGAATTTAAATCTTTCCTCTGAAAAGCGATACATTAGATTCCTTATAAACCTTCACTTGCTCCTCCTGCTAATCTTATTCAATGTGTTTAGACAGTCTTGATTCATAAATTTCACCACGAACCATGCTACAAACTGGAAATCTTAAAAGAGAACTAGTAAACCATCCTATCAACTTGGATCTTTAGAGAGAGCTAGAGGCAAAGACAGAAACAGAATGTTGGACAGGTTTAGCCTCCCACAACTAATGGAAGAATTCGTAATACTCTGTTTCTTTAGAGAGATGAGAGAGAAGTATCAAACTCCAAAGTAGTACTTTCAGTAAATGAAATTTGCCAACTTATAGACTGCTCCTCAAAAAGAACATTTTTCAGTGCATATATAACTGGCCACTGTTTTACAGGATAATAAAATTAAGAACTTATATCTTTTCACCAAAAAAAACTAAGAACTAAAAATAAAGTGTTTTCAAGGTCTAAGATATGAACATGGATTAGTAATATCGACAAAGTTGCTTAACCTTTTTTTGGGTAATTACAAAGTTGCTCAACTTCAAAATCACTTTAAACTGAAGATGAAAAATTCAGTTCAACTTCAGGACAACGTGGATTATTTATAAAAATGCTAGTGAGGCACTTTGTTTTTTGCATAGAAAGAAAATAATAGAAATGCTATAACTGGTGTTGAGTCCTAAAATAAAAATTGGATTAGTAATAATCCTATAGGAATTTCTGCAATAGTTGTTTTCAAAGGTGTTTCTACCCAGTAAAGGATGAAATTTAACCCCATAAAAATAGACCAGGCTTCATTTATTGAATTCTTTGTATAGTCAGTTTGAAATCTCTTTGCAAAACCCAGCAATGGTGCAGGGACTTTAATATAATTATGAATCTGAAGTAGGGCTATAAATAAAATACAACAAAATGACAGTATTGCAAGAGGTTTGTCGTACAAAACTTCAAGTGAAATAAAAATGGCCAGTGGTTCTGGCTATCTGAGGCAGCCTTTATTTGTAGAGGGTTTTCAAACGGAGATAGTTGTCTGAAATCGCCAAAAATTGGATATGAACAATGAAAATTTTGAGACTATCACAGTCAGTATACCAAAGTTCAAGTTGAACTAAATAGACCGACCAATGTTTGGTCACTTTCAAGTTGATAGACCCAAGATGAAGCACATACACAAACAAAACAGTTAATACGAGCTAGTTGAATACCTGATAAACTGATTAGAACGACAATAAAAGAACTAAATATACTACAGCCAAGAGAAGGAAAAGAATAAGAATTTTTAGACAGAATAATTATATGAAAAACAAGCGTAAAAAACATTATAAAGGGGAAGATCCAAATGAAGAACCAGAATCCATACCACTTCAGGTACCATATGTGTTAACTATTTGATGATAATTTTTCCACTATTAAAGTGCAAACCATTTTACCAAGTCAAATTTATGGGATGTAGCTTTTTTTCCTGATTTTTGTTGGTTGTCTCATCCAAAATGGTTAAGGAAAAACTTGTAAAATTTTTCACTTTGATAATCCATCACAACTATATGTATTACACAATTTGCCTTTGCAACCTTTACATTAAAAGTTGTAACCAAAGCTTTGGTGCTATGCCTGCTATGCAATCATAGATTTAAGAAAAAGTACATCTCTGGATGCAAACAAGATCAAGAATTAGGACTTGTAGCTGATCTTAAAATATTTTCATGGCTCTAAAACATGGTATAATTACATCAGACTCATACAAATTAAAAAAAAAATCAGACTTATACATGACTGAGCCAGCATAAGCCAGGTGGAAATCTCCACGTAATTAGAAACTCGTTCTAACTAAACTCTATAAGCATCCCCTGTCCAATAGGCCATCCTAAACAAGAAGTCACACCCAAAAAGGTAGAATTTACTGTCTATCCACATTTCCAAAGTTGTTGTAAAACATAAAACTGTGGACTAAGCAAAACATCTTTGTTAATTATTTATTATAAGGAGAGCCTGTATAAATTTAACATACCAACTATGCCAGAATTAAAATATATATCATACTAAAATTCATATTTCTCCTGCTATTCAATTAGGTTTGCATATTTTAATCGTTTTACTGAGTAATCAGGTTTGCCTCTTTTCCTAAGGTATATTGCATAAATAAGGTATTATATCAAGCCAAGAAAATAGAGAAAAAATGAGTGTATATACTAAATACTAAATGAAATAGATTGAATGCCATAATGTCGTTGTGTAATGATCATCTATGAGCATAATCTGCAAGGTACTGAACAAAGAGATGTTTAGTTTGATCGAATGGGAAACAACCTTACACTTGCTTATACATTGTTACAATCAAAATCCCATGTAATCGAACCTAATTACATAGCAATTCACGATCTAAGAACAGAACAGACCAGACCAAAATTAAACCAAAAAAAAAATCTTATGAACATCATTAAACAACCAAATAATAGAAATGCTATAACTGGTGTTGACTCCTAAATAAAAATTGGATCAGTAATAATCCTATAAGAATTTCTGCAATAGTTGTTTTCAAAGGTGTTTCTACCCAGTAAAGGATGGAATTTAACCCTGACCAGGCTTCATTTATTGAATTCTTTGTATGGTCAGTTTGAAATCTCTTTGCAAAACCCAGCAATGGTGCAGGGACTTTAATATAATTATGTATATGGAATGCTCTCACATGTCAGGAGTTGTACATGATTTGAAAACACTTTTTCCATGATATCTCAATTTCAGTTATTTGAAAACATTTTGTACATATTCTGTTCTGGTATAGACAAAAAATCTGAAATAGGGCTATAAATAGAATACAACAAAATGACAGTATATAGCTTAATTAATCAAAGACAGATTGCAAGAGGTCTGTCGTACAAAATTTCAAGTGAAATAAAAATGGCCAATGGTTCTGGCTATCTGAGGCAGCCTTTATTTGTAGAGGGTTTTCAAACGTAGATAGTTGTCCGAAATTGCCAAAAATTGGATATGAACAATGAAAATTTTGAGACTATCCGAGTCAGTATACCAAGGTTCAAGTTGAACTAAATAGATTGAATGCCATAATGTCGTTGTGTAATGATCATCTATGAGCATAATCTGCAAGGTACTGAACAAAGAGATGCTTAGTTTGATCAAATGGGAAACAACCTTATTACACTTACTTATACATGGTTACAATCAAAATCCCATGTAATCAAAATAATATAGGAACCTAATTACATAGCAATTCACGATCTAAGAACAGAACAGAGCAAACCAAAATTAAACCAAATAATTAGATAGGAGGAGTCTGACTTACAGGGGAAGCAACTATGGCAAATGAAACTTGAATATGGAGTAAAATAATTTACAGGGAAGGTGTGGCTTGTGACAACAACATATCCATTGATTATACATGTAGTTAGCATCAACAAAAGTTAAAAAAAAATCTTATGAACAACATCATTAAACAACCAAATAAACTTTGTATTTCCATTGATTGTACACAGCTGCTTTACAGTCAGCACTCAGAATAACAATAACACTACTATTTACACCATGACTGCTGGTCCTATTGGAAGAACCCAAATAGGATAATAATACTGACGGTGTTGGACTTGGTGCCTAAATCCAACCTGCATTCTCATGCTCAGGCAGGTTGCATCGACACCATACAAGACTCCATCGAACTGCTTCTGAGACTCCCAGTCTGAGATGCCGGATTGCTTCTTCAGTTCCAGGAAGACAGAAGCAGTAAGCAGGCTGTCGAAGCCGGCCTGGTGCTGCGTCCCTTGCCTCTCCACGTTCAAAACCTTCCCCAATCTCTCCAACCCAAACTCGCCCACCTTGGCGTGTAGACATTGCCCCGCTTTGTATTTGGCCTCCAATATGCTCCCGGCCATGTACTTGGCATCGTATATGCGGTGAAGACAACGCTTTGACATTGCCAAAAACTCCACGGCATTGTTCGGCAGGGACCTCCCGCAGAGCAGCAGCTTCATCAGGTAGCCAAGATCGTAGAGCCCGTGAAAGAACACAAACTGGAGGTTGTGATTTGGGTGGAGGAGGCAATTAATCATCCAGACCGCGAACTCCCTGGAGTCAATCCCCTCGCGCCGGTTGTGGTCCAAGTCGAGGCCATGCGTCTTGAGCATGTCTATGGAATCTTTGGAGTGGCGATCCCGTCTCTCGTCGAAGTCACGGAAGTTGAACTCCCACGTCGCCGAGTTGCCAGCATCGTTGAAGAGGGTGATGCCCGCCTGGATAATCTTCAGTGCATCAACGTTCTCCTTCATGTCGGAGTACCGCTCCGCGTCGGTCGCATAGCGGGGCGTCTTCTTCAGGAAGCCCGGAAACTCTGTATCGACTGCGGCAAACGGGTATCTCCTAGCACTTTGGATCATCAGGTTCATCTCCTCAACGAAATTGGATTGCCACACTCGCCTGATTTGCTCAGCCATCTTTGTCTTTCAATCACTCAATCTCTGGTCTGAAAGTGGTGGCCATGGCATGGCAGTGGAGAATTTATACAAGGACGCCATTAACGGGAAAGTTAGGAAACTTCCTCGGCTGCATCGCTTTCCTATTTTTGGGTCGTTGTAATGACAAATATAGGATTATGATCCAACGATGCACATAAATCCAAGGGCAGGCAGATGACAAACATAGGATCATGATCCAACGATGCACCATTTGATCAAGATCCGACGACTTGTACGCCCTCTGCACCACCCCACGCCACTCCCCTCCGTCTCTGCCCAAAGATAAGTTGGGCCATTATACATGGAACTATATCTACCAACCTTGTCACATTCTCACAATTGAAGCCTCTTTATATTAACATTCTTACCATACTCAAATTGATTAATTAGAGTCTTACTCTTTAGGACTTCTTTTTATTATCAGTTATGTTATTACACTATCGGTTAACATGTCAGCTAACTTGCAGGTGATCGACAATTACCCAACAATAGTGCTCTTAGTCAATTCTATTACTTTCACTTCTCTAATCAATTCACCAGCCCTTAAATCTTCATAGGCCAGAATGGGAAACAACCTTACACTTGCTTATACATTGTTACAATCAAAATCCCATGTAATCGAACCTAATTACATAGCAATTCACGATCTAAGAACAGAACAGACCAGACCAAAATTAAACCAAAAAAAAATCTTATGAACATCATTAAACAACCAAATAATAGAAATGCTATAACTGGTGTTGACTCCTAAATAAAAATTGGATCAGTAATAATCCTATAAGAATTTCTGCAATAGTTGTTTTCAAAGGTGTTTCTACCCAGTAAAGGATGGAATTTAACCCTGACCAGGCTTCATTTATTGAATTCTTTGTATGGTCAGTTTGAAATCTCTTTGCAAAACCCAGCAATGGTGCAGGGACTTTAATATAATTATGTATATGGAATGCTCTCACATGTCAGGAGTTGTACATGATTTGAAAACACTTTTTCCATGATATCTCAATTTCAGTTATTTGAAAACATTTTGTACATATTCTGTTCTGGTATAGACAAAAAATCTGAAATAGGGCTATAAATAGAATACAACAAAATGACAGTATATAGCTTAATTAATCAAAGACAGATTGCAAGAGGTCTGTCGTACAAAATTTCAAGTGAAATAAAAATGGCCAATGGTTCTGGCTATCTGAGGCAGCCTTTATTTGTAGAGGGTTTTCAAACGTAGATAGTTGTCCGAAATTGCCAAAAATTGGATATGAACAATGAAAATTTTGAGACTATCCGAGTCAGTATACCAAGGTTCAAGTTGAACTAAATAGATTGAATGCCATAATGTCGTTGTGTAATGATCATCTATGAGCATAATCTGCAAGGTACTGAACAAAGAGATGCTTAGTTTGATCAAATGGGAAACAACCTTACACTTACTTATACATGGTTACAATCAAAATCCCATGTAATCAAAATAATATAGGACCCTAATTACATAGCAATTCACGATCGAAGAACAGAACAGAGCAGACCAAAATTAAACCAAATAATTAGATAGGAGGAGTCTGACTTACAGGGGAAGCAACTATGGCAAATGAAACTTGAATATGGAGTAAAATAATTTACAGGGAAGGTGTGGCTTGTGACAACAACATATCCATTGATTATACATGTAATTAGCATCAACAAAAGTTAAAAAAAAAATCTTATGAACAACATCATTAAACAACCAAATAAACTTTGTATTTCCATTGATTGTACACAGCTGCTTTACAGTCAGCACTCAGAATAACAATAACACTACTATTTACACCATGACTGCTGGTCCTATTGGAAGAACCCAAATAGGATAATAATACTGACGGTGTTGGGCTTGGTGCCTAAATCCAACCTGCATTCTCATGCTCAGGCAGGTTACATCGACACCATACAAGACTCCATCGAACTGCTTCTGAGACTCCCAGTCTGAGATGCCGGATTGCTTCTTCAATTCCAGGAAAACAGAAGCAGTAAGCAGGCTGTCGGAGCCGGCCTGGTGCTGCGTCCCTTGCCTCTCCACGTTCAAAACCTTCCCCAATCTCTCCAACCCAAACTCGCCCACCTTGGCGTGTAGACATTGCCCCGCTTTGTATTTGGCCTCCAATATGCTCCCGGCCATGTACTTGGCATCGTATATGCGGTGAAGACAACGCTTTGACATTGCCAAAAACTCCACGGCATTGTTCGGCAGGGACCTCCCGCAGAGCAGCAGCTTCATCAGGTAGCCAAGATCGTAGAGCCCGTGAAAGAACACAAACTGGAGGTTGTGATTTGGGTGGAGGAGGCAATTAATCATCCAGACCGCGAACTCCCTGGAGTCAATCCCCTCGCGCCGGTTGTGGTCCAAGTCGAGGCCATGCGTCTTGAGCATGTCTATGGAATCTTTGGAGTGGCGATCCCGTCTCTCGTCGAAGTCACGGAAGTTGAACTCCCACGTCGCCGAGTTGCCAGCATCGTTGAAGAGGGTGATGCCCGCCTGGATAATCTTCAGTGCATCAACGTTCTCCTTCATGTCAGAGTACCGCTCCGCGTCGGTCGCATAGCGGGGCGTCTTCTTCAGGAAGCCCGGAAACTCTGTATCGACTGCGGCAAACGGGTATCTCCTAGCACTTTGGATCATCAGGTTCATCTCCTCAACGAAATTGGATTGCCACACTCGCCTGATTTGCTCAGCCATCTTTGTCTTTCAATCACTCAATCTCTGGTCTGAAAGTGGTGGCCATGGCATGGCAGTGGAGAATTTATACAAGGACGCCATTAACGGATGGTTTTCTCAGCGGCGGCGGGAAAGTTAGGAAACTTCCTCGGCTGCATCGCTTTCCTATTTTTGGGTCGTTGTAATGACAAATATAGGATTATGATCCAACGATGCACATAAATCCAAGGGCAGGCAGATGACAAACATAGGATCATGATCCAACGATGCACCATTTGATCAAGATCCGACGACTTGTACGCCCTCTGCACCACCCCACGCCACTCCCCTCCGTCTCTGCCCAAAGATAAGTTGGGCCATTATACATGGAACTATATCTACCAACCTTGTCACATTCTCACAATTGAAGCCTCTTTATATTAACATTCTTACCATACTCAAATTGATTAATTAGAGTCTTACTCTTTAGGACTTCTTTCTATTATCAGTTATGTTATTACACTATCGGTGAACATGTCAGCTAACTTGCAGGTGATCGACAATTACCCAACAATAGTGCTCTTAGTCAATTCTATTACTTTCACTTCTCTAATCAATTCACTAGCCCTTAAATCTTCATAGGCCATATCATTATACTCCACATACTACTTATCATGCAACTCTTCTTTTAACTCTTCCCTAGAATTACTTAGAGATGTTCATAGCATCATTCGCACATTTAAACACGAGTCAAACCTCTTCCGCATCACATAGATGTCATCAATTCTATCCATAAATCACTTCACATGCATAGTAGTCCCTTTACATCTTTTCAAAATATACCAAATATTATTCAATCACATGTATACACATTCCAAACCTTACAAATCCATGTTTAACTCATAGAAACCACCATACACAACATGCATAGCTTCTGGTATGTTGGAGGCAACATGTAGGATTCTAACCTATTTTGACAATTTTAGTACTTTAGACTACTTATCATGCAACTCTTCTTTTAACTCTTCTGTAGAATTACTTAGAGATGTTCCTAACATCATTCGTACATTTAAACACGAGTCAAACCTCTTCCACATCACATAGACGTCATCAATTCCATCCATAAATCACTTCACATGCATTGTAGTCCCCTTACATTTTTCAAAATATACTAAATACTATATTATCACACATATACACACTCCAAACCTTGCAAATCCATGTTTAACTCATAGAAACCACCATACCACAACATGCATAGCTTCTAGTATGCACATAGGTTAGAATCCTACCTGTTGCCTCCAACCTTCTCGTACCAATTCCAAATCCATGCTTATTCCAAACTCTTCAACTAAATACACCCTTGATCTCCATCACAAACTATCAAATCCAAGTTCTCTGTGGTGGTTTGATCTCTGAAATTGACAACAAGGCTGTTAGGGTTCGAGTTTAGGCTTTTATAATCCAATTTGTTGCATTGAATTTCCATCTTGAATCCACTGATCCTCAACACACACCGTCGGTGGTGAGTCTCTCCCACAGGTCACCCGACAATAGACTGCTTCTACTTTTAATTTCTTTTTTTCTTAAATCCTTCTCCATTACTTTTCTTGTTTATAAAACCTTTGGAAAATGTTGTACTATTACATTCTACCCCTTTGTCCCTGAAATTCGATGGGAGTTTATACTCAAAGAAGGTACAACATTTGGTCTTATATATCATTTTCTCTTCCACCAACCCACCAGTTTACAACTGATTCAAACCCATTGCCTCTTGTCATTTCAGATTCCACATATGAGAGGTTCTTTTTCCTATAGTAAAATAAATATTATTTATATTAGTGATGTAGGTGGGATGGCCATGATATGCATCCTCAGGTGGAGGTACTGAGTTTAAACCTCCACTCTGTTTGCCATCCCTCCCAATTTACCTGGTGCTTACGAGGACTAAGTTGTATGTACATGGGAGGACACAAGTTTATATCAAGATTATAGATGACAAAAAACTACTTTAGACATTTAGTACATTTTGGATTTCCAATCTAGACAATTTATGTGGGTTGGAGGGAGTAATTAGGTAAATACTAATCTTATAAAAAAAATATTGTAATATGTGTTATCAAGGGTATTGATACCCAGGAAAGGCATATATTCAATCGTGACCAGCCTCTTTCGCTCATTTTTTTTTTTCGTTCTTCTTTATTTTTCCTCCTCTTTATCCCCATGAAGATAGCCTAAATTGCTAAAACACATCTACCAGTGGATATGACAAATTTTCAAAGAGGGAGCATGTGATGAAGCCGTTATTAGTTTCCTTTATTTATTCTCCTTTCTTCCTCATCTTAGATCCATCACATAAGGGGTCACTCCTCTTTTCAAATTGGTCATTCCATTATATGATGTCTCAATATCTTTCGGTGATCCTAATGAAATGGAAGGGGATGAAAAATAAAGAACGAATAAAATGGGCGAAACGGATACAAAATGAGTGAATTATGACATTTTGAAGTTTGCCGTAAAAGCGTGCGTTCTTACGCACGACTCCAATGACAAACTTTAAAATATCATAACTCGCTCATTTTTTATCCGTTTTCGCCCTTTTTTTCATTCTTCTTTATTTTTCCTTCTCTTTATCCCCAAATTGCTAAAACACATATACCAGTGGATATGACAAATTTCAAAAGAGGGAGCATGTGATGAAGCCGTTGTTAGTTTTCTTTATTTCTTCTTCTTTCTTCCTCATCTTAGATCCATCGCATAAGGGGTCACATCTCTTTTCAAATTGGTCATTCCATTATATGATGTCTTAATATCTTTCAGTGATCTTAATGAAATGGAAGAGGAGGATAAATAAAGAAAAACGCAAAAATGGGCAAAAACGGATAAAAAATGAACGAGTTGTAACATTTTAAAGTTTGTCATAAAAGCATGCGTTCTTACACACGACTTGTAACACCCGAGAAATTAGTACGTTTATTTAAAACCAAAATTTGACCCTCTTAATGTTTGATTTGGTTATGTTTTGCTTAACGGTAATTAAATTTGGTGAGAAGAGTTTTCCAACGTCACCAACTATGTGCGATTTGGAGTTCGGAGTGCAAAGATATGAGAAATTGAATTTTGAATGGGCATGGCTGCGATCGATCGCCAGAGATTACGATTGATCGGTAAATTGAACTGATTGATCGCCTATCAAAACGATCGATCGTAGTTACTGTAATTTTTGACTATTTTGTTTTGGAGATAATTACAATCGGCAATAATTACGATCGATCGGCTGTAACGCGGTAGCTTAGAAAAAAGCATGCGACTATCGATCATCGTGTCGTCGATCGATCGCCGTGTCGTCGATCGATCGCCGGTTGTTTGGGAAAGATGCCAAATCCCAACTGGACTTAAATTGCACGTCTCTAGATGGATCTTGAGGCCTTCCTATTGAAAGGATTTTCCCCAAACTCTATATAAACCCCTATAGAGTTGGCTTGTGATATTAGAAAACCTAGCCCTAGAACGTCCAGAGACCTTTTCCTTCTCCTTCTCACGTTCACCCACCTCGGCACCTCCTATAAGGCTTCTTCTTGTGGGAGTTTTTCAAGAACTTCGAGCGGGAGCTTTGGAGGGAACGGGGAGACGAGCAACGCATAAAAAGGGAGAATCTTCGGTGAATTAAGAGTAGGATGGTTTTTCCCCTTTTTTTTCTCTTTCTTCATACGATGTGATAAATATTCTTATTTATTACCTTGGAGTATTGTTTTGATTCTTGCGAGATGAATGAATTATGTTCTTATTTTCCATGCTTCTTGCAATACATGCATATGTGCTTTCATGCTACGTGTCTAGATGGGAATTCTCACCCAAAGTCGGATGCTTTATTCATTTTACAGAGACTAGAAGTTCTGATATTACTTTGTTGACCATGATCCACGTTGAGTCTTATGTCTTAATGATTGTCTTGCATTAATTGTCTTATTTGGGATGTATTAAGGTTTAAGATTGTGTTATACGCAAAGAAACATGATAAAAGAGTATACTTTGGTAATTCTAGACAATCGTAGGGTCTATAATTGATCTAGGAGGGGAGTATTATTGTCTGTTAATAATATATTACCATCTATAATGAGTTATTAAGTGAGATAATCAAGTTTAATTAAGGATCTCATTCTCAGCCAGAACTATTTCTGTACTGACAGTCTATAGTAAATAATTCATAACTATTTCAAATAAAATTAGAAAAATATAAAATCAACGGGATTAGAAACTAGACTCATAAGGGTATCACCAGTAAACATTTCAGAGGTTAAGTCTTACTGTACAGAGCACAGTAGCTGTTGGAAGAGGACTGTTGTGCAGGAGGTAATAAGCTGAATCTAAGAGAAAATATTAAATATCCATATAATATTATGTAATATGGTATGGGAATAATTAACGTGTCAACATCATTGATTGGACTATATGTTTATGGAATATCACAGTAAGGATGGGTAAGAGTTAATACAATTAAGTAGGGTAATTCTTCGATCAAGAGAACCGTAATCGTTATTTGAAGATTAAGCGTTCATTGTTGGTTTGAAGTTCCACTTGGAATTCAAATAATCTAGGACTCATTACTATCTTGTCTCTGATTTACATATTAAAAAAAATCATAATGTCTAGGGAGAATTTCTATCTAGGGCTGGGCATGAAGGTATGTATGGATTGCATTGTACTCCTTGGGTGAGTTGCCATGATTCAAAGTGTTTGGATTTCCTTGTTATTCCAAGAGAAAATCGTATACCTTTGAGAAACATTGTTGTTTTATGCTACTCCAATAAGCGAGTCGTATGTTGTCTAAAGTCTTTGACACTTTTATCTATACTCTGTGAGGGAGTCTATTTCGTATACCTTTGAGAAACTAATATTTTTTTCCGTTTTTTTTCAAATTTTTCATATATTTTTTTTTGAAATAAATGAAAATATATGATAAACACTTCTTTGCTACACCCCCAAACCTAAACTAAACATTGTCCTCAATGTTTACCAAAATAATACTACAATGAATAGTAAAAGAAAATAACTGAGGAAAGAAGTCACCTGAATGGAGAGCCTCATTGTAGATGTAAAGCATGAAACACATAAGCGAAGAAGGAGAAGATAATATAAATATGGAAAAATTAAATACACCCCCAAACCTCGACTGTGGCATCCCCACATAGGTAAGAAATAACCTACAATAAAAATAAAAAATAAAATAGAAAATAAACAAGAAAATAAAATTTGGGTTGCCTCCCAAGAGCGCTAAGGTTTACGTCTTCAGCCAGACGTAGCCCCCAATAAGTCAACCTGGATCAATTAAATGATTACCCCACACACTCCTTTCCTTATTACCTAAGTACGGATCATATCGTGGAATGAAATGGTGGAGTGGTGGGCGGGTAAGCTTAGGGAATTGAGGCCTGTTCATTGGCCATGGAAAGAGGTCATGAGAGAATTTCAAAATAAATGGCTCATCTTCCACATCACCCAATCTGGCCTTAGTGGCCTCCTCTATTAACACATGTTGGAGAGGACTCTCAAATAATGAATCGAATGGGCGATCAATAGAACACTCCACGTCACATTTAACAATCAAAGGGGAAGGTTGGTCTAGACATTGTATGAGTGGTGCTTCGGGAACAAAAGGTTCCGGTAATATTGTCTTAGACGGTGACTCCCCAGATATAGAAGATTTAAAAATTTGTTCTAATGACTCATTCACTTCTTCTTTAATTTCTACCCCTCTTTGCTCATTTCCTGCACTACATCCAACCTCAATTTCAAATTGCTGTGCACTCCGAAGGGTTGTAACATTTTGGACATGGTTAGGGAAAAAACATATCCCCTCTTCAACAAATTGGCTCATCGGGTATTGTGGTTGGATAGGTAAAGTGTTTACATCATTACTATCACCCCATGCACTACTATAGATCCCATTTAGATTATCCAACATGGACAAGACCTTATCTTCAAAGCTAGAATTTCATGTGGATTGGGCATATTGGGGTTGGGG
>CM077504.1:6506265-6648765 GCA_039654745.1 Houttuynia cordata
GAATATTCGTTAGCTTTGGGTATCGTGTAATCGATTACACGATAGGAAGAGCTATCGTATAATCGATTACACGATAGCTTTTTAATGGGACAAACTTCAACGATGCGTTTTTTACTTATTTCTAATTTTGGACCATTTTTTTTTCATTCTCTCTCATTTTTAGTGCGCTTTCTTATAATGATGATATCATAAAGATGTTGAGCCACCACATACTATTTATTGTAGATTTTATAGGATTTTTTTAATAAAATATAGAGGCCATTAGGATATCATGATGATTAGAAAGAGTATAAAAAATAAGGAAGAAAAAAATGGCCGAAAATGGACTAAAGTTGAGGGAGATATGAACTGTTGAAGTTTGTTCCATTTTAATGGAGAATTACACGATCTAATGTGCTATCGTGTAATCTAACGCATGATAGCTTATCGTGTAATCCAATGCATGATAGCCTAGTTATCTTGTGTTAGAATCGTGTAATCGATTACATGATAGCATTGGTTATCGTGTGATCGATTACACGATAACTTTTTTAATGAGACAAACTGCAACGATGCGTTTATTACTCATTTATGATCCGTTTTGGCCATTTTTTTCATTCTTCCTCATTTTTAGTGTTCTTACTTATGATGATGAAAAAAAATGTCCGAAAACGGACTAAAAATGAGGGAGATATGAAAGGGGGGGAGGGGGGGAGGGGGGAGCTCCTTCGGCTCAACGGTGCGGAGGCGTAAGGGTGTAGGCAAACACTGGGGTGACCAGCTTTGGACGACCCGAGCAGTATGCCCGGGAGGGAGGGGGGGCACGGGCTCCCTTGGCTCAACGGGGTGGGTCGGTAGCGTCGAGGGTGAGGGGCTCAACGAGGGTGGCAGAGCGGCGACGGCGATCGGGGGGGGGGGGGGGAGGGGAGCTCAATGAGACTGTCGCCGCTATCACCACCGGGGGAGAAAGAGTGCGACAACGAGTGAGCCCGACGACAGGTGAGGGGGGCAGTGGGGTAATTTTTTCTGTTAGCTCTCCTTCGTCTGCCTGATTCTCACCCTTTCAGGGTGAAAGGTAAAAAATTATCACCTTTCACCGCCACTTTTCAGCCTTTTAGCAACCAAACACAACATGTGGTCTGAAAGGTGAAAAGATGAAAATTTTCACTTATCACCGTCACCGACCACTTTTCACCGTTTCAGCTTCTAAACACTTTTCACGGTGATAGGTGAAAATTTTCACCTTTCAAGCCTGAAAGATGGGTTCTTTCAGCTTCCAAACGCACCCTAGTTTTGGGCCGCCTATCCTGCCACCTAGTCAATTTGTAGGGCCCCTGGACTATTGCCTTTTTTAGGTAAGCCTTAAAAAATTCATCTCTTTTTATTTTTTCTTTGGGCACCCATGTTGTGAGACCCTGCTTTGAAGGGGCCCCCAATAGACCGTGTTTAATTTTGGAATGCTAGTGGCACCATGATGGAAAAGGAAATATCATCTGAAAATTACCCAACCTCATTTCTGGAAGTCATCTTCTTGGACAATAAGAATACAAATAAGGGAAGAACTAGAGCAGCCATGAAAACACTTTGTCCATCACAAAAAAAATGCAAGAAAAGTCCATGCGGACCGAACCCATTGAGGATATTAAAATTTATAGGAGTTTTATGGTTTTGTTTGTAAAGATTAAAATGCATTAAGGATGATGCCTAATCAGGAAGCCGGAGATGAAAGAAGATGATATTGATTGTTCATTACGTTTCGGAATGGCAGAGTTTTGTAGAGGAAGACATGTGTCTGAAATGAGAACAACAATGTTGTTTTAGCAATTGGAGTAGATGAGTCATGATATTGGAAAAGCAACCAATTATGCCTGAAATTGAATTAAATAAATAATAATATTTCAAATAGAGTAAAAAAATTTGCATGAGGAGAAGTATTATATGGAAAAAGATGTAACATCAGGTAAATCACAATTGCCTGAAGGGAAAGAATAAGAAAAGGAAGGCAGGATTGAAAGGGCAAGTTACAATGGGCTCTATTAATCACGCATGAGAAGATGATGGCAAAAAAAAAACAGGGAGGCTTGTTTTGTTAGCATTTTATTGTTTGTTAAGGGTGCCCCTGAACTTGGTAATTAGACGAATGCACCCCCCCCCCCCCCCCCCCTGCAAATTGTCTGGGTGGCAGGATAGGCGGCCTTAGTTTTATTTATTTTGCTAATACTCTTCTTTTTTATACTAAAAATTTACATTTTTAGTACAGGCCATACTTAAGAAGATTCTAAGAGTTGCTATTAAAATGGCAAGGTGTACCATAGGTTTCCATTTCTGACTTTTGATCCATGTTGTTTTGTATCATAAACGGGGATTTAGGCACATAAAAATAAACTCAATTTCTTCACATGGGGCCCACCTCTCTCTCTCTCTCTCTCCTGTCCTTCCACATCTCCTATATTCACTCTCATTTTACTCTCTCCGTCCAAAAGTACTTGTCAGCATTCATTTTAGTTTTCTAATGTAGACAGGTAATATTGGACAGTGACTTTGATTGGAAAAAAATCTACATCAAATCTCTCTCTCTCTCTCTCTCTGTTTACGTAAAATAAAATGATCAACTTTAATGGGAAAGAAGCTACATCAAATCTGCCAAAACGCACTCCATAAAATCCTGCAGAGGAAAATTAGGAACGTATTTTGAGAGAGAGAGAGAGAGGAGAGAGAGAGAGAGAGAGACGAGAGAGAGAGAGAGTGAGTGTGTCCCCCCTGCCAAATCCGATATTATCATTAAGAGTTTATTCGTACCATATATGTAGGAGTCCTCAAATGTCAGAGAATTCGAACAAATATAACAAATTAGACGAGTAACGCTTATCCTATATTTAAAAAAAACAGATTCTATGCGTATCTTGTCATAGGAGCCCTTAATGGCCAAAAAATATAACCTGGTAAAGTAGAGAAAAAATTAGGAAACATGCAAATGTTATCTAATAATCTAGGAGAAATTAAAAAATGATTACAGGGTAATTATCCTCCTATATTCAACACAGAATCGAAGTAGTAATCAAAAGAAATTCATTCCTCATAGTGATCTAGGTTAAGAGTCCACTTTACTTTAGTTAATAATGCTTTAATATAAAAAAAATGCTTTTATCGCCTTGATGATCTATCAAGCATTGTTAGCACATGCATTTTGCATTGAGAGGAGTTTGTTTTGTCATTGAGAGGAGGTGGCTTGCCACATCCGGTCAATGTAATTAAAATGAATAATGAGTTCCAAGTGTGAAAAGAGCAGTTATCATTCTTCAATCGGAATTTGAAACTTTCGTGTGGGGGGGGGGCGGGGGGAATTAACCATTAAATTAAAATTTGGGATGTTTTAGTCCAAAATTGAAAATGGTATCGGTCTCTTCCCGTTTTAATAATAGTATATTGATATTGATTTGCAGATATTGCTCTTTTGGGTGGCCTTATCCAAATGGTGTCTAGCATAGTATGAATATCACAGCCAACCCAATAAAGTTGGCGAAACCGGACAAGTCTAAACTGCCCAAGCAATGCGCAATAGTTGGCAGAAATGAAGAGGATGAGTAGTTCACCACCCCCTCTTTTAGGCAGCCTACCCCCACCTATACATAGACGTAAAATAATTGTATAAGCGGATGATAGATGTCCACTCTGTTTGAAAGGCGTGAGCGGGCCAAAACAAGGGTGGTGAACTGCTCATCCATCCAAATGAGAAACCCATGTAAAACCCTTTTAATTGTTCAATAAAACAAAAGAGGAGGAGGATGTGTGTTACAGAGTTTGCATTTCGTCCTTCATTACAGACGAGAAGAGGACTTCCCTTTTTTTTTTTTGCGAAATTGATATTGCATTGTGCATATCATTTGATAGCACTCCCCTCTTTTCCCTTTATGTTATGCAAGTGTTTTAACTTCTTACAGAGCAAAAGAATTGGCACAAACAAACTTACGTTGCATTATCTATGTCACTGACCTTAAATTGTTGGGTAAAAGGCGCTTGGCCTTATCCCCTAGCTCCATTTGGGAAAAAAATTGTTGCATATTGATAACTCGAGATCACCTCCTCCTTCAAAGCCTCCTCTTCTGCTTCCCTGAACTAGAACTTACCATTCAATACAAATCACTACTTTTCCAAATGGAGCTATTATTCTGGGATGGAGGGAGCATATTACAAAGTGAAATCCAGAAAGCCTCTTTTTACACCCTGCAAATCTCACAGCTCATGGACCAAAAAAGGACCGACAATAGACCTTGAACTCAATCTATTTTCATTGCATACATAGCAAACTCGTAATAGTCTCAATGATAAAAATGATTCTGGATTTGAATTTTTAGCAATATTTAGCCACTTCCATGTATACCTCTATTTACAAGTAGAGTAAACTAGGCCACAGCATTCACAATTTCTCAGTGAATGAAGCATAGGAAGCTATAATCTCTCTGCATTTTGTACTTCTCTTCAGAACAGGAAGAGGCACAACACTAAGCAACACAACAAGAAGACAGAAACCCGGCTGAGAGACATCTCGGCCTGTCTCTCCCGCTGCCATCGACCGACGATCGGTCCACCGCTGTCATTCCCATTCAAGTAGTATGGATCTGAGTGGTAGAGCAATGGCTGAGGGCAACCAAACACTAATCCAATCACCCATGGAAGTAAGGCATAGACTATTCCTCCGGCTCTTCGATGGATAGCATGGCCTGTCACACTGCCCCCAGCAAAATTCGATGACAAATGTTGGTTGTAGAGAGGGTAGTATTGGTGGTGATGGTGATGGTAATGGTAGTGTTGTTGTGAACCTTGACTAGAAGTGTCATGGTTATTCGTTGGCTGTGGAGGGGGCTCGGCTAAGGCAAGTGGTGAAGTGGCTTCCAATGGGTGGGCAATGCAGGTAGCAGAGGGGCGGTCGGGGATGCCAATGCCACTCTCTGAAGCCTTCACTGCCACCCCCCGGCCGTAAAGGGGAACAAGGGCTGCCTGGGAGAGGGTGGCCTTACACACAGGGCACCACTGCTGAGTGGTGAGCCATTTGTAGATGCAGGGCCAACAGTAGAGGTGGCCACAGAGCGTCACCACCGGATCCCTGCTGAAATCCAAACATATGTTGCAGTCAAAGCATCCAGCCCCCACCGCAGCATCGGAGGGCATTGCCACCGGCCCTACCTCGCGTTCTGTTTTCTCCGGGAGCTCCATGCTCGCCTGTCTCTGTGAAGATTCCAATCCTCCGGCAAATCAATCGACTTCCATGAGCTTACCTAGATATTAAGTGGTTCTTCTTTATTTGTCAACCTAAAAAAGCATAGAGAGAATTGAATGAGAAACAATGTCAACTAATTATAGATCAGAGAAAACTTATCATGCTTTAAGCAAGAATTTCTTTGTCAATTATTATGTCAAAAGAAAGGATATAGACATGCTATCTCTTCCAAAAGAGTTGGCTCATGACAAACTAGAATGGAGGCGTAAAATCCATATGGCCAACCTTAAAATGTTGGGAAAAGGCTCCTTGATTATGACAATTGTGTTAGAAGAATAAATTTAATGAGCAAAAAATGGGATGACATGTCTGAACCGTTTTCATGTTTCAATCATGAGCTACCTAACAAAGTATCAAATAGGCAGAGGGGAGAATAAAAAAAAGGTAAAAGAACCACAAAGGAGAAAGACCCACCTGATAAATGAAATCATGACCTTCTGAGAAGAACCAGATAGGGGGGAGGGAAGGGGAGGATGCGAAGAAATTGAACAGATAAAAATAACGGATAAACGAGGGAGGTTTCCAGATGAGATTAGTTATAGCTTAGAGTCTAAAAACAGTAAATACAGAGAGAATTTGCCTAATTACCACAGGAAAAAATAGAAGAAAAAATGGAGAAAAAAACCAGAGATAGAAACACCAGACTTGTCAATTCAGAAAGCCTCACATTCATGAACAAAGATGAAGATCAACAGGGACAAGATTTGTGCCGACATGGGAAGATACTCAATTGGGTTTCTTTAGATTCGTACGTTTATCATCAATGACACGAAGATAAAGAACTACAACAAGTATCCAAATTTTTGCTAGAAAAGATCAAACACTATGAATTGTTGCAAGGCAAGATTAAAAGTATAGAAGGAAAGGAACAAGTATGAAGATGGATTCCGGGAAATGCTCACCAGGGCAGGGACCAGGGAGATGAGGTGATGGGGCCTCTTGTGGTCGTCGTATCAAGAGCTTCTGCTGCCTATGGGGTTGATGGGAAGAGAGGGAGAGAGGTGGATTTTGGTGGGTTTGAACGTTCGCTGAGAGGAGGCGAACAAAAGAGGCATTGCTAGAGCCTAAGGCGAGGGAGAAGAGGTCCAAGATTAGGGATGCCACGGGGCGGGTTTGGGTCGGGTTTTGGCAACCGAATTACGCCATCCTGGGTGGCATTCACAGACACTGAGAGATTGATTAATTGGAGGCCAAAAATCAGGCAGCTATGAATAGTGAAAGGACTGTCATGGTTCATACGAAAATGAAGAAGGAGACAGCTGAAGCATTCCTTGGGAAAAAATTAAGGATGCAGTTATTACTGTTCCTGGTATAGTACTTTTGCCTTCAAATTCGATTACATTAAATGTTTCGTTTGAATGTGATACTTATTGTGACTCTTTTTTACTGCTTAATTCAATGATGCCCAGCTACTAAGGATGCTGCCATTATTGCTTGTCTTAATGCTGCTAGAATTATCAATGAGCCTACTCTGCAGCTATCGCTTATGGTTTACACGAATCAGATGGAGAGAATAACATCCTTGTCTTTGACCTTGGTGGTGGCACATTCGATGCCAGTATCTTGATCATTGACATGGGTATTTTTGAGGTTCTAGCCATTAATGGTGACAATTGTTATTAAATTCTTACTTTAAGGATAGATATGTGTACCTTTGCAAAGATGATAACAAATAATTAGAAGATGTTGATGATCAAATCAAGCGAAACACTTTGTCCTTAAGACAGAATGCGTCCTCCCTACGGTGCTTAGGACTCGTGGGCGTCCGCCTCCCAGGATAAGACGATCAACAACATACTGTAGGAGCATTCCAAACAGCACGCGCAGCGAACTACAAATGTGTAATGCTTTCACAGAAGAGAGGAGATAGGAAGAAGATGAAGTGCCAGTAAAAACTGTACAGAAAACCCGTTTTCTCAAGTTTTATAGAAATCCCGTTAAAGCCCGTTGAAAACACACTGTTTTCCGTTAAAGCCGTTGAAACCTTTTCTCGTTAAACGGAC
The DNA here is from genome assembly GCA_039654745.1 of Houttuynia cordata. Lineage (NCBI taxonomy): Eukaryota > Viridiplantae > Streptophyta > Magnoliopsida > Piperales > Saururaceae > Houttuynia > Houttuynia cordata. The sequence continues at coordinate 6,513,526 of CM077504.1, forward strand.
GCGTCCGTCTGTTAACGGTCATAAAAATAAACCGGACCCATTTTGGTTAAACCAAAATAAATTAAAAAACCAAATCAATTGAATTTGTCCCAAAATAATATTATCTTGTTGACCCAACCCAACCGGACCCGACCCGGCCCGGCCGGCCGCGCGTGCGAACCGAACCGGCCGGACGGACGGATGGCGGCGGCGGCGGCGCGCGCGCGCGTGTGGGTTAGCCCATATAGGTGCATGGGTTCAACATTTCTCTCCCCCACAAAAGTGGGGTGGCCCTTGGGCCTAACTTCAAAGGTCTAACTTGGACCTTATATACCATCCACAACACCTCTTTGGTGTGGATGTGGGACTATTCATCCTTCACCCAATTCACTCATTCGTATCAATAGTAAGTGGGTTTTAATATGGGTTATTATACCCACTTCTAACAATCCCCCACATGAATGAGAATTGGCTGGATAACTATGCAAAACAATTCAGAAAACTTGTGAAAGCAAATATTGAGAAGATCATGCATAGGGGAAAGATAGTTTTCGGCTTTGAACCTTCCCTTCTGAAGACTATCGGGTTTACTAACTAATCAGTGAACGTGATGTCTTGAACTGTTCAGCCGTTTGTGTAAACCAAGACAATAGAAGTCACACAATCACTTCTCAGATACATTGTGGTTCTCATGACTTTGTTCATTTTGGCCCCGAACAAACCTGGTTTTCATGAGTGCTCTAGAAGATTTAGCCTTAAAATTCTCATAGAAGTGGCCCCTTCACACTCATATAGGTGATTCTCATTAGGAGCATCCTACAATACCCCACTCGAACTAAGTCATGCTATGAGAACCATTAAAAGCAAAGCTTATCATAATTCATTCAGCAGGCATCACTATCTCATCATAGGAATGGGAACGAGATTTTATCTCCATAGTGATTCCCCTTGAATCCCCCACAATTCGGTTGTCCCTTTGAACCTAGATCTTTGGATCTTCAGTCAACTAGGTTGGGTTGCCATTATGGTGATTCTTAATGTATAGGCTTCAAGCCCATTCTCCTTTATGAATTGCTCACTTGTTTTTTGGTCAAACCCTTTGTAAGCGGATCAGCAATATTTTCTTTTGACCGAACATACTCAATGGAAATTATTCCACTAGAGAGCAATTATTTTATGGTATTATGCCTCCGACGTATATGTCGAGACTTACCATTATACAAGTTACTTTGTGCTCTTCCTATAGCAGATTGACTATCACAATAGATACATATAGGTGGCACAGGTTTCCCCCACATTGGAATATCTTCTAAAAAATGACGAAGCCACTCAGCCTCTTCGCCTGCTTTATCAAGTGCAATGAATTCTAATTCCATTGTGGATCTTGCAATGCACGTTTGTTTAGAAGATTTCCAAGACACTGCTGCACCTCCAATAGTAAAGACATATCCACTTGTGGATTTGGAGTCTCTTGTATCAGATATCCAATTTGCATCACAGTACCCCTCTAGTACTACTGGATATCTCGTATAGTGCAGTCCATAGACCAAGGTATATCTTAGATATCTAAGAACCCTGACTAGAGCCTTCCAGTGGTCTTCCCCTGGATTGCTATTACATCTACTCAGTTTACTTACTGAGTATGCTATGTCTGGTCTTGTACAATTCATGAGGTACATGAGACTTCAAATAATTTGAAAATATTGGAGTTGTGATATGCTCTCACCCGTGTTTTTGCTTAAATGCAATGTCACATCTACAGGTGTTCTCGTTGGACGATTATCATTCTCATTAAATTTGTCTAGGATTTTTGTAATGTAATGAGATTGAGATAATACATATCCATCAGATGTTCTTGTGATTTTCATCCCTAGTATAACATCTGCAACACCCATATCCTTCATGTCAAACTGTTTGTTTAACATCCTCTTAGTAGCTTTAATGATATCATCATTGCTACCAATAATGAGCATATCATCCACATAAAGGCATACAATAACATAGCCTTCAGGTCTAGCTTTGACATAAACACATTTTTCACATTCATTGATTTTGAATCCATTTGACATCATCATTTTGTCAAATTTTTCATGCCATTGCTTAGGTGCTTGTTTAAGCCCATAAAGAGATTTAACAAGTCTGCACACTTTGTTTTCTTGACCCGGTACAACAAACCCTTCAGGTTATTGCATATATATTTCCTCATTCAAGTCACCATTCAGGAATGTTGTTTTCACATCCATTTGATGTATTTCAAGATTATACAAAGCAGCCATAGCGATTAACATCCTAATGGAAGTTATTCTTGTGACTAGTGAATATGTATCAAAATAATCTTGACCTTCCTTTTACTTATATCCTTTGATAGCAAGTCTCGCTTTATATTTGTCAATTGATCCATCAGCCTTCATCTTCCTCTTGAAGATCCACTTGTATCCGGGAGGTTTACTCCATGGTGGTAGATTTACCAACTCCCAAGTGTGATTTTACATAATGGATTGAATTTCACTATTTACAGTCTCCTTCCAATATTGTGCTTCAGGAGAGGACATGGCTTCCTTAAAGCTTTGAGGCTCATTTTTTAACAAATAAGGTAGAAAATCTGGACCAAAGGATTTTGATGTTCTAGCACGTTTACTACGTCTAGGTTCATCATCTTCTCCTTCTTGGTCATCACTAGTGTCTTTTACAACATCCAAAGTTCTTTTAAGAGAACTTTCATTTTGTGTAGAATTCTAAGGAAAAATATGTTCAAAAAATGAAGCATTCCTTGATTCAATCACTGTATTGACATTTATATCAGGAATATCCGATTTATGAACAAGAAAACGATATGCACTACTATTATTGGCATAACCAATGAATATGCAATCCATGGTCTTTGGTCCAATTTTAATCCTCTTGGGATTAGGGACCGCCACTTTTGCTAGACACCCCCATACTTTTAAGAAGTTATAGGAAGGCTTTCGACCTTTCCATAACTCATATGGTGTCTGCAAGGTTTTCTTATGAGGTATTTTGTTGAGAATATAATTGGCTGAAAGCAAAGCTTCCCCCCACATGTTCTGAGGTAACCCAAAACTTATTAAGATGGCATTCATCATTTCTTTTAAAGTTCTATTTTTACGTTCAGCAACTCCATTTTGCTGAGGTGAATAAGGTGCAGTTGTTTGGTGTATAATACCATATTGTGAACAGAATTCACCAAAAGGTGATTCATATTCCCCCCTCAATCACTTCTTAGAACTTTTATTTTCTTGCCAAGTTGATTCCCAACCTCTATTTTATATAATATAAACATGTTGATAGCCTCATCTTTACTTCTCAGCAAGTACACATAACAATAACGAGTGCAATCGTCAATAAATGTAATAAAGTATTTTTTACCTCATCTTGTTTGAACAAGTTTTAAATCACAGACTTCGCTGTGAATTAACTAATTCAAGAGGTTCAGTACATCTCTCAATACTTTGGAATGATTTCCTTGTTAATTTAAATTCCACACAAATTTCGCATTTATGATTAAAGTCAATATTAAATTTAGGCAAATATTCCATGTTAATCAATCTACGTAAAGCATCATAATTAACATGCCCTAATCTACCATGCCACACATCACATGACTCAATCATATAAGAAAAAGAAGTATTTACCGACTTGTAAGATGAGAAGATGGGTAGTGGCGCCAAGTAATATGGAAAAACTCTAGCCTTGGTGACCCATGTTTAAAGTCAACTGGTTGAAGATCCCCTGAACCGAATTGGTTCTTCTTCAAGTGAACCAGGTCTCTTTTACCAAACCTGAGTGAGAACCATTTTCAAATGAACCAACTGGTTCAAGTACACTAAATCCTTTTGTATGGACCTCATTTTCGTCCAAACCGGTTTTTTTTTCTGAACCAGACACTAATGGTCTGAACCAGTCCGTCGTCTTCCCCAACAGAACCTTCGTTCTGGGGCGGTTCTGAAACGACGCACAGAGGGGTGCGTCCCCCTCTCCGACGCGCATCAGCCCCTCGCCGCTCCTTCGACTGGTGACGACGAGGACGAGGAGAGTGCCAGCAGCGGCGTTGGCGGTGGATCTACTTCGCTCTCTGAGATCCCCGTTCAACAGCGGTGACGGCCACTTCGTGGAGGCGCATATCATTGAGGCAATTGGCGTAGCCGTTGGGCTGCGACTCCGATGGCCTTGATCCCGTTGGCGGTGGTGGCTCACCAAGGATTCCTCCAGGGTCCCAAGGCCCTGCCTTTGTTCTCGTTCCAGCGTCGCGGCCAAACTTGGGTTCCATTCCGGGTGGGCAGCCTTCAAGACCTGCTGATGTGCCGCCCAACTCCTCACCTCCGCCGACGTCGATGTCTCACTCCAGAACGCCGCAGGCTGGAATCCCCTCTAGGAGGCCGTCTGTTCATGGTTCTGTTCATCAGCAACTCGAAGGCCGTCTACAAGACTGCGATCGACCTCGTCGTCCGCCGCAACGACCTCGGCCGTTGGGTTGCGGTCTGATGTAGCGTATGCTCGGATCTGGTTTCCGATTTTCCTTCCCATTGCTAATGCCGACAGCAGATGACTCTCCATGACAGTGAAGGAAATTTCCTCTTCGGCCTTGATCTCAACGTGCACCACTTCTAATCCAAAATGTTGGAAGACAGATTTCTTCCTCGGTCCCTCGTTGTACGACAAGACAACAGAAAGCATAATACAGTACATTACAGTACAGCATAGAACATTCTGTCTTAAGATTGTTATTAAATTCTTACTGCTACTGTCTTAAGGATGAGATATGTGTACCTTTGCAAAGATGATAATAAATAATTAGAAAATGTTGATGATCAAATCAAGCGAAATACTTTGTCCTTAAGATAGAATGCGCCCTCCCATGGTGCTTAGGACTCGTGGGCGTCTGCCTCCCAGGATAAGACGATCAACCACGTACTGTAGGAGCACTCTAAACAGCACGCGCAACGAACCACAAATGTGTAATGCTTTCACAGAAGATAGGAGAAAGGAAGACGATGAAGTGCCAGTAAAAACCGTACAGAAAACCTGTTTTCTCAAGCTTTATAGAAATCCCGTTGAAAACACACTATTTCCCGTTGAAACCCTTTCGTCCGTCCGTTAACGGTCATAAAAATAAACCGGCCCATTTTGGTTGAAACAAAATAAATTAAAAAAATAAATCAATTGAATTTGTCCCAAAATAATATTATCTTGACCCGACCCGGCCGGACGGCGGCGGCTGCGCGCGTGTAGGTTAGCCTATCTAGGTGCATGGGTCCAACATCTCTCTCTCCCACAAAAGTGGGGTGGCCCTTAGGCCTAACTTCAAATGCCTAACTTGAACCTTATATACCATCCACAACACCTCCTTGGTGTGGATATGGGACTATTCATCCTTCATCCAATTCACCCATTCGTATCAATAGATTTTATACCCACTTCTAACAACACTCATTTGGGAGATATGAAGCAAATTGTATTGACTTTGGTTGCTCTATTATGGGTTTTTTTCTTTTGTAAGAAGGAACTTAGTAATAAGAATGGCTATTGACTTCAATTTCTGTTTTGAACTTTCCTTTAGGTGAGGATTTTGATCAGAGGTTCATGGAGTACTTCGCTGGGTACGATAAGCCGTAGTATTCAGGAGCATGGAATGTCGTATCGGATATCGGTAAAATATCGGTCGGCCAAAGAGACGAAATATCGGAGATATATCGGAGATATTGTGTAAAAAAATATCGGTAGTCAAAAACTAGTTTTACCGTATATTTTCACAATCTAACTTCTAAAATGAGTTATACTAATTTAAACAAAGAATAAATTTCAAAATATGCCTATTAGGATAGAAAACAAACATGAAAGTTTTTTTTTTCAAAAAAAAAAAAATTTTGAAATTTTTTTTGAAATAATTTTTTAATTCAAAAAATACCGATATGTCGGTGATATTTGGAATTTTTGGAAAAATCGATATTAATTAGTATCGATGTATCGGTTTAGGTCCGATACCGATATATCGGCGAGACGATTTTCCATGTTCAGGAGGGAATTTGAGAGAGCTAAGAGAGCTCCAGCACGAGGTCACAGTGGAGATTGAATCTCTTTATGATGGCTTGAACTTCTCTGAGCCTCTGACCAGGGCCCGCTTTGAGGAATTGAACGACGATCTATTCAGGAAGACCATGGGACCTGTGAAGAAGGCCATGGAGGATGTTGGGCTGACGAAGAATCAGATTCACGAGATGGTTCTGGAAGTACTCAAATTCCCAAGGTGCAGCAACTTCTCAAGGACTACTTTAATGGCAAGGAGCCCAACAAGGGTGTGAATAGGGCTGTCAACGGGTAGGGCTCTTGCGGGCCAAAGGAAGGCCATGGCCCGACCCTATTATTAAGACCCTCGGCCCTAACTTCCAAAAATCAAGTCCGACCCTAAAATTAAGTGGGCTAAGGTCGGTCCTTCGGGCTTTAATATTTTAAATAAAATATTTTATTTTTTTAAAAAAATATTATTTTATTTAAACTTTTGTCTTACTAAAAGAACTTTTAGTCTTTGTTTGAGTCCTTAATAACAAAGAATAAGAGTCCATACGATTTGCACCTTTTAAATATATGAGTTTCTCCGTTAATCTTTATTCTCTTAACGACGTGGGACTATTCTCATTATAAAAAGTAAAATTATTTTTTACAATTGGTTTGGGCCAACAGGCTTTTTGGAATGGTCCTAGCCCGACAGTATTTTACATCGAGCTTGAATTTTCCAGGCCCGACCCAAAAGACGGGCCCAAGATTTCAGGGCCTAGCCCTTATTTTTGCAAGCCGATAGGGTTGGGCCTGCGGGCTGACCCTTAACATTGACATCCCTAGGTGTGAACCCCGATGAGGCTGTTGCTTATAGCGCTACTGTGCAAGGAAGCATCTTAAAGTCGGCCTGTCTCTAACACTGTCATCAACTGGCAATCGATGCGGCCTCGTTCCCAGTCAACTATTCAAGTAGTATGGGTCTGAGTGGTAGAGCAATGACTGGGGCAGTCAAACACCGTCCAAACACCCATGGACCCAATGCATAGACCATTCCCCCAACTCTTCCAGGTTTGATGACAAATATTGGCTAGGGGTGTAAACGGACGGATACGGACGCGAACAAACTAAGTTCGTAGCCGTCCGCTCACTCTAAAAATAAGTGTTCGTCCGTCCGCCGTCCGTGCGGACACCCCTAGGTGTCCGTCCGCATGTGTCCGTCACGGACACGGACACGGACACGGACACGGACACTATGAAGTAAAAGGTATTCCTTCTTTAAAATTGATAACCGATAATTCTTAGTTATTGTCGTCCATTGTCAACTCAATCATTCTTTTCAGTTTTCCCATGATCCTCTCATAATGATGAACTATTTTCAAATACAAAAATCACTTCTCTCACTGTCCGTCCGCATGTTGATGGAAGCTCATTTTTTTATATATATACCGACGAAACGGACGGCTCCGGACGCGGACACAGTCTGTCCGCGGCCGCAGCCGTTTGGAAGACGGACATGGAAAGCTGTCCGTGTCCGTATCCATGACGGACAGAAAATTAGGCCCGTTTAGCCATCAAAACGGACGGATGGACACGGACATCCGGACGCCGTTTACACCCCTAATATTGGCTGTAGAGAGGGTAGTATTGGTGATGCTGGTGGTAGTATTGTTGTGAGTTTAGAAGTGTCATGGTGATTCTTATTGTATGTGTAGGGGGTTCCGCTAAGGCTGGTAGTGGAATGGCTTCCCGTGGGTGGGAAGAAAAATGCTTCTCCTCTTTCCACACGATATTCACCTATATTGATGATGTGGCAAGCCTAAAGGGAACAATGTGACATCACTCACTTTCCATGAAATGCCATCCCGTCGATGATCGTGTGGGTGACCTAAAGTACGGGTTAGCATTACTCGGGTCGGGTGGGGGCAATGTAAGTAGCAAAGGGGCATTAATAGAGGGGTATTACGGGAAATGGATAGCAGGAAATGAAAAGGATGAAGTATGAAAAAGAAAAGAAAGAAAGAAGTAAGAAGATGAATTATTGGAAATGGTTAGCAGGGCAGGGAGATGATGTGGTGGAGCCGCAAGTGGTCATCGTATCAAGAGCTTCTGCCTATGGTGTTGATGGGCAGAGAGGGAGAGAGCTGGATTTTGGTGGAGTTTTGATCATTTGCTATGAGGGGAGAGACGAGACGAGGACAGGGGAACATGAGGGACAAGAGGTCCAACATCATAATTATGGGTTACAATAATTTCCCCCCAAAAATTATCCATTACAATACAATTGACTCTACATTATTATTGCACTATCATAAAATTCAAAGTTGGGTAGAATCCTTCTTTGTATTTACTTCCTCTGACCATCATTAACAAAGCAAAAACGCCAGATACAGATTTGTTATTAACATAGTATTACTTTTAAAGGTGTCTATTTTGTGGTATAAAAAAGGTTTCTATTTTGCATCTCATGGTTGTGCCTGTCTACTTTGACCTGTTTTTCCCCCTTTGTTGTTGTGAAGATGAAGTATCTCTAAGGCATGAATACCAGGAGACTTGGTGTACTATGGGCCCCAATATTTAAATAAATTAAATTGTGCCAAAGTTAATAATAAAAGCGGATGGAAGTTCAAGTGTGTCTCCAAAAGCGAATTCATAGAGAGCCGTCAGATTTTGATCCCTTCTAAAATAATTAAACGTGAGATAAATCTCTTCACTTGGCTGGAAATCCAACGGCTGTCATTATCTCTCGTATACCCTCATAAATTCCAGAAACCTCCGGAACTCCAAAGCCCAAATTCCAGAAACCTCCAGAACTCCCCCACTTAACGCAAAGGGCACTTCCGACAATCCCCTTCAACCAAACACGTCACCACATTCCAAATCAACGACCACGATCACCCCAACATGATCGGAGCTCCGATTGGCGGAATACGCTTGGCCCTCGCATCCCATTGGTCCACGTCACCGCCCGTGACATGTTCTCGCAATGTCCTCTCCGATTTCTCCTGGCCGGCCTCGCCTATAAAACGGTCCCGAGAGTGCTCAGATTCTAGAGAGAGAAAGACACCGTAAATACGCGCTCAGTTTAGAGAGAGAAAGCGCAGAATTTGGTGGAAATCGAGAGGGAAGAGGGGATCTGGTCGTGTTCATGGATCGGTCTTGGTTGATGGATCGGCCTTCTTTGATCCTACTTGGGCTTTTCCTCATGTCTGGTTAGTGCCACTTCTTTTTGCAATTTTTTTTTTGAATTTTTTTGGGTTTGATTTGGTGTTGTTTGATGCTTGCATGGAAACTGAGTAGGGTGAGTGACAACGTGGTGCATATGCTTTTTCTTTTGCTGTGTATTATGCATTTATGATCTGATAAGTGTACTAGATTTTGGCAGAATGTTGTTGTTGTTGTTCGATCTGTTTTCGAAATTGTGATGAGTTCTGAGGGAGAATGGTACGGTATCTCTTGTTCAATGGCATATGTGCGTATGATGATGTTGGGTTATCATCTCATGTCCGTGTTGAGTATGATCTGTTTCTGAGTAGGAAGTTTCTCGTGTCATGGTTTCTCTTTTAGATTTGACAAAAACTCTGTTAAATGAAAGCGAGCTCCTTTTTAGGGATAGGAAGACTTGCTATTTTCTTTCATAATTGTAATAATAAATCCATTAGCAATAGTTTAGGTGTTTATGATTAGGAAATCGGTATTAGTAAATTAAATAAAAGAAACAGCAATGATTTTAACAGTTGGTTAATATATATTGGATTAGTCCCTGTTAATGGAAGCTAAGCCATGAAGAAACGACTGCGTTTGTGCTATCTTATGTAGGAATTGTGCTTATCTCTTTCTTCACTGGCGGGGTCGATATCTTGTGTTGTGAATGGTGTGTTGAAATTTTTTTTTTCTTCATCAGGGTATATATTCACTTTTGCGATTGCAAAAGAGGAGGCCTCTAAGTTGGGTACAGTTATTGGGATTGATCTCGGTACAACTTACTCATGTGTTGGTGTTTACAAGAATGGTCACGTGGAAATTATAGCCAATGACCAAGGGAACCGAATTACGCCATCCTGGGTGGCGTTCACAGACACTGAGAGATTAATTGGAGAGGCTGCCAAAAATCAGGCAGCTGTGAATAGTGAAAGGACTGTCTTCGATGTCAAGAGACTTATTGGAAGGCGGTGAGTTTTCTACATTTGTTGTTATATTTCTGGTTTGATTGATTTTATATTTGAGAAGATGCTAATCTATGCGAATATGTTATGATTGACAGGTTTGACGACAAGGAAGTCCAGAAGGATATGAAACTTTTTCCATACAAGATTGTGAACAAGGATGGAAAGCCTTACATACAGGTCAAGATTAAGGATGGAGAAACTAAGGTATTTAGCCCCGAGGAGATCAGTGCTATGATTCTTACAAAAATGAAGGAGACAGCAGAAGCATTCCTCGGAAAAAAAATTAAGGATGCAGTTATTACTGTTCCTGGTATGCACTTTTCCTTTTAAATTTGATTACGTTAAGTATTTCATTTGGATGTGATACTTATTGTGACTCTGTTCTACAGCTTACTTCAATGACGCTCAAAGGCAAGCTACTAAGGATGCCGGCATTATTGCTGGTCTTAATGTTGCTAGAATTATCAATGAGCCTACCGCTGCAGCCATCGCTTATGGTTTAGACAAAAAGGGTGGAGAGAAGAACATACTTGTCTTTGACCTTGGTGGTGGCACCTTCGATGTCAGTATCTTGACCATTGACAATGGAGTTTTTGAGGTTCTAGCCACTAATGGTGACACCCATTTGGGAGGTATGAAGCAAATTCTCTTGACTCTGGTTGTTCTATTATGGATTGTTTTCTTAGGAACTTAATGATTAGAATGGGTATTGACTCTAATTCTGTTTTGAACTTTCCTTTAGGTGAGGATTTTGATCAGAGGATCATGGAATACTTCATCAAATTGATCAAGAAAAAGCACAACAAGGACATCAGCAAGGATAACAGAGCTCTTGGGAAGCTCAGGAGGGAATGTGAGAGAGCTAAGAGAGCTCTCAGCAGCCAGCATCAGGTCAGAGTAGAGATTGAATCTCTTTATGATGGCTTGGACTTCTCTGAGCCTCTGACCAGGGCTCGCTTTGAGGAATTGAACAACGATCTATTCAGGAAGACCATGGGACCTGTGAAGAAGGCCATGGAAGATGCTGGATTGCAGAAGAGTCAGATTGATGAAATTGTTCTGGTTGGTGGAAGTACTCGAATTCCCAAGGTACAGCAACTTCTCAAGGATTACTTTGATGGCAAGGAGCCCAACAAGGGTGTGAACCCCGATGAGGCTGTTGCTTATGGCGCTGCTGTGCAAGGAGGTATCTTGAGTGGAGAAGGTGGTGACGAAACAAAAGGTACGTGTTTCTAATACTGTTGCTAAAATATTGTTTAGGAAGAGATTGATATAAACTTAAGCTATTTGGTTGATTTGGTGCTGAACTCTTGTATCTTCTGTTGGTAGATATTCTTCTATTGGATGTTGCACCTCTTACTCTTGGTATTGAAACCGTCGGAGGAGTGATGACCAAGTTGATCCCAAGAAACACCGTCATCCCTACAAAAAAATCTCAAGTCTTTACCACTTACCAAGATCAGCAGACCATTGTCTCTATTCAGGTACTAACTAAACTTCATATAGGCAACTATTGATATTCTACTGTTATATTAATTGAATTATCTGATCAAAATATTGTTTAACTGCAGGTTTTTGAGGGTGAAAGGAGTCTGACCAAGGACTGTAGGCAGCTCGGAAAGTTCGATCTTTCTGGAATTCCACCTGCTCCAAGGTTTGTGACAGAGTTTCATCAAAAAAATTAGTGGTGTCTAAATTTACACACTTGTCTACTGATAGTGGGACTGGTGGTTACTGAAAATTCTGTCTTCTGTTTGATTTACAACAGGGGCACCCCTCAGATTGAGGTTACCTTCGAGGTTGACGCAAATGGTATCCTCAACGTGAAGGCTGAGGACAAGGGAACTGGAAAGTCGGAAAAGATCACCATCACCAATGATAAAGGTCGTCTAAGCCAGGAAGAAATTGACCGCATGGTTCGTGAGGCCGAGGAATTTGCCGAGGAGGACTCGAGGCTGAAGGCGAAGATTGACGCCAGAAACAGCTTGGAGACCTATGTCTACAATATGAAGAACCAGATCAATGACAAGGACAAGCTCGCTGACAAATTGGACTCAGATGAGAAGGAGAAGATTGAGACTGCCGTGAAGGAGGCCCTCGAGTGGCTTGACGAAAACCAGAATGCCGAGAAGGAGGACTACGACGAGAAGCTTAAGGAGGTAGAGGCTGTGTGCAACCCTATCATCACTGCAGTCTATCAGAGATCTGGCGGAGCGCCTGGCGCTGGGGCTGGTGATGATGATGATGATTCACATGATGAGCTTTGAGCACAGCTTTGTTGCACCTTTGGACACAACTTACTGAAGTGGTTTCTTCTAATTTTTTGTTATAGAAGAGAAAAACTTCAAGGGAAATGGAGAGAAGAATTTGGCCGATAGCTGATAGAGGAGGATGCTTTCTTTATGGTATCTCTTTCTGTGTCCCTTTTGGTGATCCTGATGGCGAACACTTCATGCTTTGGGACCTATACATTGTTTTTACGGGTTCTTTTTGTTCATAAAGCAATAGTATCATTTGCTCTCTCTCTCTCTCTCTGTGTGTGTGCGTGCGTGCGTGTGCGTATGCTGGCTATGTCTGTCTTCTTCTTGTGATGGGAAAGCCGTGTTATGCACGAATGATCTTAACAAGATGAAGTACGCATAAAACGCATATCTTTACTTTTTATACAATGGAGGCATGTTGAGAAGTACCACGAGCAGCACCATCATAGTTGTTACTGAACCATGCTCCAAGTGCTAGCAATTGAATTAGGCAACTCCATTATGGTAAGTTTTTGCTTTTGATGGGACCTTCATTCTGACTCCCTGCAATACTTGGTTCCTTTTTTTAGTTTTTGGGAAAGGGTTTTGTCCAAGAATTTGACTTTGATGTGATGATCCGGCCACCCACCTCCTTGATCATCAAGAATATAGAGTCCGATTATTTGGATAATTTATTCTCACAAAAAAAAATACTGAAAAAGAGAGACAGGGAGGGAGGTTGTTGCCAAAAAAAATAGAGGTAGGGAGCCATGAGAGGCAGAGTGTGGGGTATTTAGCAATTTAGCTGCCACAAGAGGGAAGAAGGGAAATTAATCTGTTTCCTAACCACTAGAACTATTGAAAAGCACTTTATATGACAATATAAAACTATTGAAAAATAATAGTTTCACAACAAATATTTAACAAGACTTGGAGGTCTCAAATAAAAAAGACTTGGAGGTCTAAAATAATACATTCAGTATCAATAAGTTTTGATAGATGCTGGCACATAAAGGAAAATGATGAAATAATTACGAGGATTTTACGTATATGTTCGTGTCAATCATCAATGCAACAGAATTTTAAGATATCATCACAATTATAAAACCAATTTCACGATATAGATTTGAAAATATGAAGAGTTTGATAGATTTCCGTAACCAATATTTTTGAACATATGTAAATTCCACAATAATTACATTGACGAAAAAGTTCCTATGCACCATTGCTCATGCGTGTCGGCATGTGCTAAGGCTCTGCCAAATCGAGTTCTGATAACACACATTTAAGGAAAGGGGCGAGGAGGGTGATTGAAACCCGCTAGAGCCTTATATAAACATACGTCTTAGGATTGAGATTCGACGGCCAGCGGCACCTCAGTGTGTACTAATGGGACTTACATTGATAAGAAGAGTTCACCATCAGATTTCCTACAATTAAGCCAAGCCGCCCCCTCGTGCACAGGCCGTGACCGTGTGGACGGTGGACATCTACCGACCGTGTAAAGGGCCCCCGGCTAAACCGGGTGGCAATCATCGATATGGAAGTGGAACAAAGGCAGGGTTAAAATGGGTATTTTTGTTACAAAATTAAGTTCAATGACGGAAGTGCCCCTAATTCAGCTACAATTTGTCCCTTTCAACGGCTGTCGGAACCATTCTACGGCCAACCATTCCAACGTTGCCATTTGCTTTCCTTTCTTGGACAAGGACTTTCACGATGGAGAACAACTCGGCGGTCACCGGCGCCGGCAACTTGACGACCTGCGAAAGGCTGGACAGGATGGCGTGCTGGGTGGGGACGAGCGTGGCCTCGGCCTTCTTCGCGTCCCTGGAGCGCTGCTCCTGCATCCACCTCGCCACCACCGACGACGACCTCGAGGACGACGAGGAGGCCAAGGACCGCCCCCTCATGCTCACCAAGCCCATCGTCCACGATGACCATCCCCTTCCCCCTGTCTGATTCCCCTTCAGGTAAATTATTGCTTTCTCCTTTTCGTGGTGCTAATTTTATCCAATTTCGAATTAATTTTCTTGATAGGTTATGGATCAGAGAGGATATGTTTGCAATGGAATATTAGATGTTTGTTTTTCGATTACATTGAATACATTCCCAGATCAAACGGTTATTTTTCCAATAACAATTTTAGGGTGTAAAACTTGTGTATTTGGGATTCTACTAGAATTTGGAGACATTGATTATCTATGATAGATGGTGATCTAGGTAGTTTGTGTATTTGGGTGTGGAATGTATTTTCGAGACGTGGGTCCAATGGAATATCAGATATAGTTATTCGATTACATTGAATATATTTTCTGATCAAACTGTTCTTTTTTTCAGTTACAATTTTAGGGTGTAAAAATGGTGTAATTAGGTTTCTACTAGAATTTAGAGACATAGTTATCTATGATAGACGGTGTTTTAGGTGCGGAATTTATTTATTCTCCCTCCTTACACATAAAAATAGCTACATAACTTTTTTTTATATTTTATATACATTGGTAGAGGTTTTTTGTTTTGCTTGTGGGAATGTTGTTTTGTGAGTTGGATATCAATGGATTTTTTTTGTCACAGGTCATGGAGTCAATGGTGAACTTCAGTGTTAATGTTATGTAGTCTGCAAATTTGAGTGTGGAATTAATTTTGTAAACATGGGTCCGAGAGGATATATTTCCAATCTGATATCAGATGTTGTTTTTCGATGACATTGTATGCTTGTTGTTTCCTGCGGATAGAATTGTTGGTTTCTCAATTACAATTGTGAGAATTGTGTATTTGGGTTTCTATAAGAATTTGGAGACATGGCCCATGGATCATATAGGATAGACAGCGATTTATGGTCAGAATATTTTATATTTTTTTTCCTTACACACAAAAAATAGTTCCATAATATTTTTTTTCTGTTTTTTCAGAGGTAATGGTTAAGTTTTTGTGTTTTGCTTGTGAGAATTAATTTTTGCGAGTTGGGTATCAATTATGTTTTTGTCTTGGGCCACGGAGTCGATGGTGAAGTTTGGTGTTGCAGTTCTGGAGGGATTAGGATATAGAGAGCGGATTTAAGTTAGAGAGGGCAGACTGTAAAGTTGCGGAATGAGGATCTATCTGCTCGTGGCTCGACTAAGTGTCAAGGTGGGTTTGTTTGACTCCAAACATGGGTGATAGAGGATATAATGAAACTTGCATTGTGGCTTAGTTGAGGGAATCAGATATGAAAGCTAGCTCAAAAATCTCATCAAGAGAAGATTCAGCTACAAATTTGGTAGTTTATAGGTAAGTACTCCCAGTAGGTAATTAGTAGTTAGTGGTGCATATATGTTAATTCCTGTATTTTCTTGGAGAAATTTTCGAAGTATTTATGTCTCAATTAGGCCAATTTTATTTGACTTTTAAACCATGGAAATTTATTTTGGAAACAAGTCCACCCGTCTTTATTTATGATTGTTAATTAAATGAATAACATACTTTGTTTTGTTTTTGCTTGTGTTTATGTTTTTTCTATATGTGCTCTTTAGAAAGGTCTTTATTCGGTGTTAACTTATTTTTTTGTATTTACTAGTGTAATGTTACATTCCATTGTTAGATGAACAACGAAATACATTATCGCTTCTAACTAATTTTGGCCTCAACATACTAGCACGCTATTTCATGGTGATAAGAAAGTGGGCTTTTTATTGTATCTAACGGAATTTTGTTATGGTCAATTCTGAGGGTTCCTGGTTCGAGTCTAGTAGCTCGGAAATGGGTTAGAACATGAAATATTATACCTAATTAGTTTGCTTAAAGGCATATATTTCTTATTCTTGTATCATCTCTTTTTCTTCCCCCGCCCTTTTAGAAAGCATTATGCTGAAGTTTTTATCAATGGAAATCTCATTTTACACATATACCCGCACTTTCCACCATCAAGGAGGTGGAAATAGCTTGATGGCGGTTAAGGGATATGAAGGTCCTCGTCTATTTTCAGTAAAGTAAAAAAGAAAAAGGTCTGCATCGGCATTTTAAGTCTGAATCAGACTTTGCAGACTCCAAGCCCAACTCAGAGTTAGATTTGGTGTCAGATATGAACTTTCTCTTGGAATTGGACTTGAAAAATTTAGATTATGTAGAGTCCAAATCCACTTGACATTGTGACCAGCCCTAACCAAAACCTTGTTTGTTACTAGCAGACAAAAGATCACGTTGTAATTTTCAGTAGATCATGTGCTAATGAATTCATCTGCCATGCAGACAAAAGATCATGTGTTAATGAGGCAAAAGATGATGTGTTAGAATTATCTGTCCATCAGTGTAATGCAGACGATATCTTTCAGTATAACTTCCTGCGAAATTATCTTAGAATGGATCATGCTAAAGCATTGGTGGTTTGGCTCATTTATTAGTGAATTCATTATTTTGGCTATTATTGAAAATTATCCTACAATGTTTTGGACGTTGCAAGCATAGGTGGTTATGCCTTATTCAGTCAACAAATGCAATGATTGGCTACTATTGCCTTGCTTATCATTTCATTTAACTTGAAAAGCTTTTCATTCGGAAGGGATGGTATTAATTTTCATGTGAAAAGCTTTTCATTTGAAAGGGATGGTATTACTTTTCATGTCAGGGCTAGATTTTCTTCTCCAGATGAATGTAGAATAAAATGTGCTTTAGCATACTTTTTATAAGAATATTATCGGATAGTGGTTCATATTAAAAGCATAGATGGTTACTCTATTATCTTATAGTGGGTCATGTCAAATGCTCACTATTAGCTTGCTGTTTATTGTAACTTATAATGAGTATTATCGATAATTGGCAAGTATTTGGGACATGTCAAAAGCATGGCTGGTTCACCCTCATTTCTTTGAAGAATGTTTGGGATTGGCTTGCTGTAGCCTTTATCTTTATATGTTTTTAAAAAGATTGTTTAGTCAGGATAGTTGAATCACTTTTTCATTTCAGGACTTAGAATTACTTGCCCACCATAGTAAAGAAGAATAGTATGTGCTTGAGTACAACTTTTATAATATATATTTATCATAATGGATGATTGTTTGTGACCATGTGAAGAGCATGGGTTCTCATGTCTCAGTTTGCTAAAAAAAATGCTAATTGTGGGCTGGCTGTAGCATGATGTTCCTGTACTTTTCCTGAACAACGTTGTTTAATTGGTGTGAATGAACAACTTTTTGTGTCAGGGTTTTTATTACTTGTCCAATGATAGTAGAGTAGAATAGTACTTAAAAGTCTAGACTTTGTAATTAGTATTTTTTAAGGATATGCTTCTATTAAGCAATTCAGTGTCAAGTTTATGATCTACTTTGTGCAATTACTTTGTCTCTGGAATAGTGTTCTTACCAGAATTGTATGCAGGTATTGGGGATTGTTCTTCTTTACTTGACATGACTCGTGCTCGTCTTTAGGTAAATGGAGTGCAAAACATTGTTCGATTTGCTTGTTTGTTAGGTGAGACTCAAGGAAACGAGCATGTTTTGCACATGTGAATGGTGTAATATGGATGTCGTCTTAGTGGTCTTATCGTTTATGAAAGACATGCTAAATTTGATTAATGTAAAAGCAATTGCGTGGACTGTTGGGTTTCATTAATTTATAATTTCATTTGTTTGTAAATTCTTGGATTTTGAAGATATTCATATCATGTAATGTACTCCTTTTATAAACAAAAGTTTTTTCAATTAGTCTGACTTTGATTTCAATTTCCTAAGCCCAAGGATATATGGTTTGTTTTAAGTTTGGTAATTTGTACTCCCTCTGTTCCAAATTAGTGTGTACATTTGATAAAATTGCAGTTTTTATTAGACCGTGGGATTGTGGGGCCCACAGGCAAGTCATGTGCCACAACTCCCTCGCCCAAAACCCAACCCAGCTGGCTAGCCCCAACCACATCAGAATAACCAAACACGCCTCCCTCTCTGACGCTTCGATCAGAACATGTCTTGCCAGAGCAGCCAAGAGGGGTGGCGGAGGCGCCGCCAAGCGGCCCGGCATCTCACACGTGGCCACGGCCGAGAGAGGCAGGAGAGCGTCAAGGGATGTTACTTTATCTTCTTCGTCCGCTCCTCTTCCTGCTTCGGCTCCTCGTCCTCCTTCTCCGGAGGAAGCGCTTGCAGTGGAAGTCCAACAGAAGCTTACGATGCAGGTGCAAGGGCTTCCGTCTTCGTCCAAGGTGAACAAGCCGTCACGCGGGCCGGACTTCGGCCCCGTTAACAACAACAGCTCAGAGATCCCCATCCGTGATGGGTCGTCCTTATCTTCTTCCTCCAAGAAGAAGCACGAGGTGAGAAGCGTGAATTTTGGATTTTTTGGTTGCCTTCTGGATATTGACAACCTTTAATAAAGTCACGTGAAAAATTTTGGAATAAGTATAATTTCCAAATGTACACAGTAATTTGGAACGGAGGGAGTATTATATATTGAATTTTATTATGCATATTCTGTTAGAGGGGTATTCTTGTAGCTTGGATGGATGAGTATCAATATCTCCTGGGTGAGGTTTATATATCACATTGCGGAGCAAGTATGGTAAAGGGAACCTGTATCCGTAATGAAAAAAGGTTTTTATTCGGTTAATAGTTCAAAAATTGAATTCTTGGGTATATTTCCTTACCTACAAATACTTATATATAATTTAAATATGTTTGGTCTGTATTCATCACTTTCTGGTAGACAACCGGTTCCAATTCCTTGGCTTGTAAATTTTGAATAGTCATCTTTGTTTTTAGGCTACTATGTTCATCTCGTTTACTGCTGCTTTTAAGTTTTCTTCCCTCCTTCGCAAGACATTATTCAGGGTTGGCGGATCAACAGTCACATGCAGACATTTTACTCCCGGCCAATGGCACTCCACCTTGTGTTGGCATTGGAAATGTCAGGTATATGTTAGTTGCAGAGAGAAATTATCGAGTGTCCCTGAACACTTTGACATCGACGACCCTGGCATAAATCTGACGTGGTTAGGCCGTCGTAACCAATACTTCATCAAGTTCCAGCATGTTTAACAGGTGTTGGAGAGACATTGGAGAGAGCAACACGTCTGCACGGTGATGTGTAGCTGTGGAGCACTGAACAATTTCTCAGCCCATCTCAGCTCCAACACAGATTGGAAACAAAAAGGCTTCTTGTGATTTGTGAAATAGTTAAAAATTAGTTGCACATTAGCAACATGGGCCGGACGAAACATTAGTGGTACTTGCATCTCTTGCACACGCATTGCTTACAATAAGACTGTTGAAAGAAAACAGGTCTTTTGCTTTCTTATACTCCCTCCCTCCCTGCAAGGAAGCTCGTCTGGATTTGAAAGAAAACAGGTCCAACATTACATGGCTGGGCTTGCTCTTTCAAGACCAAAAACAAACACTGGGAGAGAGTGCTGAACTATTTTTCTTTTTTCTATACGGGCCTTAGAGTACAATAAATTCATTTCGGAACGTAGACGAGCTTCATGAAGCTGATGGTGTCTTGGCTTACCTTCTGATTGAGCTTTAGTTATTCTGCCAACCCAATAGGTCTCGAAATGCAACTGTGTGAGCCATGGCGTTGGCTCCGTCCTCTACATCTTCTTCGCCACAATTCCCTCCTCTTCCTCCTCCTCTTTTGCACCATGCCGGCAGAGCTGCACATCGGCGCGACGATTGGAGCAGCGAGCATTCAAGAACCCCCAAGGTCTTGAGCTCATGGAACACTTCTCTCCATTACTGCACCAACTCGGCCTGGCAGGTCGTATCGCCAAATCTCTCTTTCATTAAGTTCATCACTCTACGCAACAACAGCTTCCATGGGAAGTTACCACAAGAAATAAGCCATCTCTTTCGTCTACAACTACTCATTAGAGGGAGTCATTCCTGCCAGCCTCTCTAATTGCTCCCCAGCTCAGGTCCATCCTCCTCATCTCCAACAGGCTTGTGGGGGAAGTCCTGCCGGAGCTTGGCTTTCTATCCAAGCTAACCGAACTTTATATTTCTGGGAACAATTTCACAAGTATCTTCCCCCCTTTTCTAGCAAACCTCTCATCTCTACTATGGTCTTTCCTGAACATCATCCAACTTTCATGGTGCAATCCCGAAAGAGGTTGGCATGCTATCTAGCTTAAACTTTCTTTTCTTGGATGCTAATAATTTCTTTGGTAAACTCCCCCACACAATTTACAATCTCTCTTACAACAAATGAGCGTTAACGGACCTCTCTTACAACGAATTTCTTTGGTAAAAATTCGTTCTTACCACAAAATTTATATTCCCTCTGTCCGGGAATTATTATCAACATAAGGTTTTTTCAAATGGAAATTTGACAGAACATTCGCCCAGTTTATTCGTTTGAGCTTGCTATTCGGAGAAGCGGGAAAAACTCGGCAAAAATTAGCAGACTGACCAGAACACGTACTGGACACGAATTATCGCGGCATGGGTTTTAACGTTATGTATTATAAAGTGCTTTTTGGTCTTTTTCGGGGCAGCACTTTAAACCCCAGAGGGTGAACAGCCCTTCCATCCTCCTCCCATGGCGTCGCCCGAAACTCCCGCCGCCACCGGCGACGCCCAGCCATCGCCGGAATCCCTGGAGCAGAGGAGCTCTCCTGTCGACGAATCCCCACCTCCGGTAGAGGCACCATCGGAGGAAGTCGAGGATTCGGGCCCCAGTCCGAAGCGGCGGAAGGCCGCCTGCGAGGACGAATCGGCCGGCGATGTTAAGGGGCCATCGAATCCTTTCTGGAAGACGAGTCTTTGCTCTTACTTCCGACGCCAGGCCGGTAGCTGCAGCCACGGTGCCGGTTGCCGGTACGCTCACGGCGAGGCGGAGCTGCGGCCGCGGCCGGACAATTCGTGGGATCCCACGTCGGAGAGGGCCAAGAGGGTTCGTGAGGCGGAGGAGGGAGGGGCGGCGATGGAGGTGGAGGATGCGAGGGAGAACTTCATTCTGCCGGAATCCGCTGGAGAATTTGGAGATGGGGATGGGCCGGGGGACGTGGAGCTGGAGAAATGCCTGGTCAATTTGCCGCGCAAATGGGATTCGGGCGGTCTGAAGAGCTTTCTCGATACGCAGGTTAGTTGCAGTGAGTGTGTTGTTTTGGGAAATGGACTGTCTGATATCCTGTAGTGTAGCAGAGATGGGATATTGATGAACACTTGAGTGGTTTTGACATTGAACTGGTTTGGATTCTCATTATTGCATAATTATAAGAAAGGGATTGGCTAGTTGAGCTTTAATGCTCTCGAATGGGATGTTTTGATGCCCACATACTGGTTATTCATAATGATCATCATACAACTCATCCCAGCTACTTCCTTTATTTTGGAAAACCAAATGTTAATACTAATTCCGGACAGAGGGAGTATATTGGTTGGGCGGATTCTCTACCATATTTGGTTCTTATTAGAATCAAAATGATGGTACAAAATCCATCCGAAGAAACATAGTGGCAGATTTTTAAGTGGGATGCCTTTCGCGACACAACACTCTAAAGAGGGAATTTGTACATGTAAATTCTATGCATATATTTAAAATCTCGACCATATTTTAAATTTTCAGAAATGATCCAAACTCTATGTATAAATATTTTAAATTTAAAAAATGATAGAATTCGTAATTCATCCTAAGAGTG
The DNA here is from genome assembly GCA_039654745.1 of Houttuynia cordata. Lineage (NCBI taxonomy): Eukaryota > Viridiplantae > Streptophyta > Magnoliopsida > Piperales > Saururaceae > Houttuynia > Houttuynia cordata. Next base: position 6,535,524 of record CM077504.1, read on the forward strand.
TGCACATTGAACATGTAATTGTAGTGTAGCAATTGCGGAATATTAAATCAAGAAACCGCTGTTTATCACATTTCATTAGTCCTTGGCTGAACACATTTTTTGTAGGGATCGTAAGATAATTGCTTCCGCCTACGTGATTTTTTAATGGAAAGGGCTAATCTTTTGATTGATTGTTGGCGGGCTGGTGTCCGCTTGTAGATAACCATGTTATGCACTGGTTTATTCTTTTTGCATTCAACAGGGGATTATATATAGGACAGCTAAGAAGAAGAAGGGGATGACTGTAGGCTTTGTATCTTTTGAAACCCTGGAACATGTCAAGAATGCAATGGAGGTAAGGATATTCAGGCCTACATATGATATTGACTTGTTATTAATGTCCTTACATATTTATTCACTTTTTTCACAAAATCATAGGAGTTAAATGGAAAATCAATGGGCAACAAGCAAATCAAGGTTGCAAATGTCCTTCCTAGATCATTTGTGAAGAAAGACAAACTGGTGACTCCTCAGTATCTGGTGTCTGTTGATCAACCTAGTGAAAGCAACTTACGGAGTGAAACGCCAGAGGAGGAGATTGAAGGAGCGGCTGATAAAGATACAACAATGGTGAATGGGTTGGCCATAAAGACGAGAAGTGCCCGTGATGCAGTCACTCCCCTTGCACATATTCCTTACAGTGATCAGCTGGAGCATAAGAAGAAGTCACTATCTCAAGCACTCAAAAAACTTGTAAATACTGTTTCTTATTTTATATATGTGAAATTCAAAAATCAAGTTATGTTAAAGGCTTACTTAATTTGCTTAAAATTTTTGATATTACATGTTACATGTTGCATAAGTCAAATTTTAATTCTTGTTATAGACAAGAAGTGTGCGAAAGGCTTGTCCAGCTAGTTGTCCTCTTCCTGGTTGGATTGTTGAAGCAAGGGAAATAGGTGAGTATATGCTTCTGTTTCTGTTTTTCAGATGTAACATATTGCTACAAGTTTATGTCTAAGACAACTATATGGTTGTAGTTGGTATCTGCCAATTTTTTCTGATCTCATCTTGCTTTGCTATCATCACGCTCATAAAGTAAATAGTAGATAGGTTCTTCAGGGAGTTTAGAATGTAACAATTTCTGTTTTTCTTGAACCATTAAATGTACTTTCCGATCAGATTGATGGTTTCCAAGTATGCATGGGAGTGACATGTAAGGAAAAGAGTTCTAAATGGAGAGGATGATGCATATGCATTTAATCATTTCAACGTCTCATCTGCTGGCAGGTGGTCTTCCATGCAAGCTGGAGGGTATAGTGGAATCACCATTAGTAAATGGTTATAGGAACAAGTGTGAATTCTCTGTCGGCTACTCTTCTCAAGGAAATCGTACAGTGGGGTTCAAGCTTGGAAATTTTAGGTTTGTTTATCTGTCAAGTTCTTTTTATGATTCTCATTTTTTCTTGGTGATATTTTATATTCGATTTGGCGTGATCATTCTCCCATTCTACTAACTAGGCATGATAGGTGTCATTTCCCTGCCCCTCTCAGTTTCGTATTCTATTCTCTCTGCTAATAACTGATCCTACCTTTTAGGGAGGGCATCATAGCTGTTGAGGAACCTGTGGATTGCCCTAATGTCTCAAGAATTGCATGTGAATATGCTTCAATATTTCAAGAGTTTCTGCAGTCTTCAGGTTTTCCATTGTGGAATAGAATTGATAATACTGGATTTTGGCGTCAATTCACAGTAAGATGCATAGGTTTCAGGAAAGAGATACAGAAACTCTGTTATATTCTTCATCCGTACACTTCATATTGCGTTCTGCTTGACATGTTAGCTAATGAGTTACAACCCTCTCTCTCTCACACACACACACACACACACACTCACTCACTCACACACATATCTTACTCAGCTTGATCTATATTTGATTAGGTTCGGGAAGGAAGGATTTCTGGTGGGAACATCACTGCAGAGAATGCTGACAATTGCATTGCAGAAGTCATGCTTATCGTTCAGGTCGAGTTGCTCGTAAAATTAATTTTTTGTTTTTGATGTTGGGTACCTTCTCCTACTGAAGTTTGGAAATTTAGAATTAGTCATTTGATATTGTGAAATCTTAGGGGTATTCTTGTGTAAATGCTTAATGATGTGGGTCGGATTGGAATCATTGTGGAATGGGACAGAGGCAGGCAGGTTGCAGGAGAATGGTGGTGGAAAGAGGACTCTTAGTTGCCCTCGTGCTGCTATCTAGAGACGGCATTCTATGTATGTTGCAATGATTTGTCAGGTGCTAAGGAGAGGAGGATGTCGGATCTGGTGGTTGCTATTGGTCAGCCTCAGCAGCACTACCATGTGGTTGTCACCTTGTTGCCGGGTGCATTCCCTTCAGATTATCACATCTGAAGATTATCGAGATACCCTTTGCAGATATTCTGCTGATACCAAAATTAATGAAATTTGGAGTGGACAATTGCTGTTCAGGAATTACTCAGAGCATGTTCTTTTATAAACCCTTCTGTTCTACCGTTGATGCTATTTTTTGTTTCCTGTCGTTTTTGGCTTATTGTGCCTAGTTTGTTCTTTAAGTAACTAGAATGATAAGAGAGGTCATGTGCATGTAATCATCAATTTCGAGGCATCTTGCTATCCCACCTGTGTCCATATAGCTTTTATGGGAAGAAAGAAAACACTTAATGTAGCTCGTTTTTATGGAATTATGATAATGTTGAGGGTTAAAAATGTCAGAATCAAGTCTCTTTGGATACTTTTCTGATACTTGTTATTGATTATTGATTGTCTGCAGGTTTGTTCTTCAGGTGAGGACAGAGAAGCAGTAAAACTTGAGTTAGAGAAAATGGTTGAAGCCTTTGTTCAAGGAGCTTCTTCATGTTCTCCTCCTTTGCCCCTCTCGGTATTAGTGGTCCAGGTTATTTCCAAACTCATTTTATATCATTATTTGATTCCAGTACGGCAACACACTTTTTTATGCAAAGGGTACCCCACCTGGTACCAGAGGCTTGTTTCAAGAAGGCCGTTTAGCTGTAAAAATTATAGCATGGTGATTTTTCAAATTATTATTTGACCTTGATTTTTTAAGGCAGCGCACAGCTGATGCATTAATTGATGTGAATAAGTTGTTTTGGACTCTGATACAGGATCATAAAGGCATATCAGATGCAGCCCCTGCTGATTGCCCACTGTTCACTTTATCTATTCCAAATGCTGAAGGTCTTTCTAGGCATACGGATCAAAATGTAAATATTGAAGCGAGAATTCACGACTATATAAGCAGTCTTTGCTTCAGTATATCACCAACCGCATTTTTCCAAGTTTGTCTATCTGCTCTTTCCCCCTCCTATTTTTTTTTCTGCTTCATTAGATATAAGAATTGTGTATTTGACTCACAAGATTGCAGGTCAATACTCTTGCTGCAGAGAAATTGTACTCTCTTGCTGGTGATTGGGCTAGTCTAGGTCCTGATACATTGCTCTTTGACATATGTTGTGGGACAGGGACAATTGGCCTAACCCTGGCTCATCGTGTTGGCATGGTAAAATGTTGAAATCTTATAGTTCCTTATAATAGCAGACTCGCAGCTCAATTCATTTTTTTTTTGTTTTATATCTTTTTTTTTAATATGTGGAAGGCATGAAAGATGTTTTTTTGTTTTGCTCTAATACTCTGCTAGGTTGTTGGCATTGAAATGAATGAATCAGCAGTTTCAGATGCTAATAGAAATGCAGAGATCAATGGCATTAGAAATTGCAGCTTTATCTGTTCGAAGGTGAGTTTTAGCTGTCCTCATGCTTTAGTTTTATGTAGCAGCAATTTCTTGCTCTCTGATTCTTAGTTTAGTTAAATAACATGGTCTTGACTGGAAGCTGCAGGCAGAGGATGTAATTGGCACTCTACTTCGGAAGTATGTGGATACACCAAGTGAGGACATTAATTTGCGTGTTGAAGACGATGAGACTTGTGATGAGGAAAAAGCTTTTGAAGTTGTATCTGGATGTTCAAATGACAAAAGCAGTAGTTTGCCGACAACATTGGGAGGGTTGGAGGCAGAGAATTGTGGTTTCATTAAAACATGTGATATGACTACATTTAATGGTCCTCCTCATCACGAAATGGCTCATGGCAACCACATAATTGAAGATAAAAGCAATGCCAAAGTGAAAGACATAGGCATAAACACAGGAATCCCCAGTAACAGTGGAGGGAGTGGTGCCCCATCTCAGCAATTCAAAAACATAGTAGCTATTGTGGATCCTCCACGAGGTGGCCTTCACCCAACGGTAAGCTATTTCAGGGTGCAATGCATGATTGCCTCCGAATCAGTCCAATTATGTGATATGGTTGTACCCAATTGGTGAAATCCATGGGCTCATTAATGGGGCGGAGATAAAGATGCTTTTTTTCAATTTCGTGTATTTATTCTAATATGTCAAACGCATACACTCGCAGGTGATAAAAGCACTAAGGACTCACTCGCGTCTAAGGCGGCTTGTGTAAGTCAACAGTACAGTTCTCTTAATATACTTTCTTGCACAGATTTTTTCATGTTCGTTCATGATTCAACAATGAAATTTACTGTGTTTCCTCCCTTTTGCTCTCCAGCTATATTTCATGTAACCCTGAAAGCTTGGTAGCTAATGCAATTGAACTGTGTACTCCGGCCCCAGAAAAACCTGATAAATCGAAAAACAATAGAGCCTGGAGAAAGATGAGCAATGCTGGATTGGCTCGACACAGGGCTAAATCCATGCCAAGCTCTGAGCCTTTCCGACCTGTGAGAGCTATGGCTGTTGATCTCTTCCCACATACCCTTCACTGTGAGATGGTAATGCTTCTAGAGAGGTAGGCTAATTGCGCTTTCATTTATGCCAATATCTATCATCACAAAATTTTGACATATTGTATTCTATTTCCATTCAACTGTCTATTGTTTTATGAATTGTATGATAATAATATATACAAATAATTATTTATGAGATTTTGTGAGATTGCTTTTTTTATACTACTACTTGAAGCTAGCTCCCTCTTCATTCAAACATGAGGTGTGAAATTCCTTGGTGGCTTTATGAAGTTGTTCCCTTCTACTACATCTGCCATCTAAATGGTCTGATCATCCAAGGAAAGTTGTTTTTGATGTGGAACCGGGGCGTTAAAATATGCATGAACTGCGGGCAGTTGTAATGTGTCTGCTAGCCTTTCGTAGGTGGATTTGTCTCATATAAGCTGATCCGACTTTGTGTCTTCGCTTTGCATTTGAGTTAAAAACACGCTAGAGCGCTTGTATCCGTTGGATCTTCTATAAATATAGCTCTTCAACTAAAACCCATAGTTCTCCTCTAACGAATCAACGGTCCAGCCATATGAACTTCCGCCATGTGACTTCTTCAAACTTTGTGTCAACTCTACAATAAACAATTTAACCAGATTAGCCAAAGTAACTAGATTTTAAATTAAAGCTCCTAATTTCTAACTAAACAATAATAATAATAATTGGTTAAACTTCAAACTAAATACAATTAATACTAATAAAGAATGGTTGAGTATTAAAATGAGTATATTTCATGTATCAGCCACTCAAATCCATCATGCTTTCAGAGAGATTACATATGATAATACATGATACTCTCAACTCTCTTAATAAGTCGAAACTCTTACAAGTTACCTTCCAATGGATATCTCTCGTAGGGCTAAAGGCTAAACTTTTTGTCCCGTAAAGTCTTTTGCTATCAAATTACATCTTACAATACATAAGAGAGAAGAAAGGCCTTAAATAGGATGCCTAAACGCGATGCCATGTTGTTCCATCGTCGCTACCAGTAGACCGTCCCGAAGGACCGTTATATCGGACACCTTTTTGTCCAATTCTGAAGTCCTGTCGCCTAGCACCGGCCTACTACAAATGGGTACAGGTCTACCACTAGCACCCGATGTAGCAGTCCATTCTATTGCTCATGTTGTTCGGTCTACCGTAGGTCCTACTGTCCACTATGAACTTCACAGTTCAATTACTAGTAGACCACCAAGAGGCAGCGGTCTATCGCAGAGGCTTCTATGCCGTGGAACAACCTTTGTCAATATGTCCGCCAAGTTGTCCTTAGTGTGGATCTTCTCTAATCTCAATCTTCTTTCTTCTACCAATTTTCGAATGAAGTGATACTTTATATCAATGTGTTTGGTTCTTGAATGAAATGCCGAAATCTTTGCCAAACATATGGTGCTCTTATTGTTAGACTACAACACACCATAATTTTGTTCATTTCCTAGCTCCTTTAGAAAACTTTCAACTAAATCAGCACTTTGCAAGCTTATGAGGCTGGAACATATTCTACTTTAGTAGAAGACAAAGTCATCATTTTCTGTAACTGTGATTGCCAGGCTACTGCACCACTGCCCAATGTGAAAACATACCTTGTAGTGCTTCTCCTAGAGTCAACATCCCCTGCAAGATCCAAGTCCACATTCCAACCAACCGTATGCTTGAACCACCAATGCATATATGATGTCTCATTCAGCTACCTAAGAATTCACTTAATTACCTCCCAATGATCTTTTCTTGGGTTCCTCATGTGCCTTGCCACTGATCACACTACATGAGATATATCTAGTATGGTGCATGTCATGATGTACATTAGGCTACCCACTGTTGAGTTATATGGGATATACTCCATATGTCTCTACCCTTTTGGGGTGGTAGGAGCTTGATCCTGTGAAAGTCTGAAATGTGATGCTAGTGGGGTCCCAACTGGCTTAGCACCCTGCATATTGTACTTATTCAAGACCTTTTCAATGTACTAAGCTTGCGATAATTTTAGTTCTCTCTTCTTCCTCTCCCTTGAAATCTTCATGCCAAGGATATGTCTGGATGGACCAAAATCCTTCATAGCAAATTTCTTTGACATTTGTCTCTTCAGATTCTCAATTTCAGTTATGTCTGATCTTGCAATGAGCATATCATCGATAATAGCAAAAGTATAAGATAAGAAGTTTTCATTTTCTTTACGTAGGAACAGTGATCCGAATGTCATTTTGAGAAACCCACTAATTGCATGAAACTATCAAACTTTCTATACCATTATCTTGGAGCCTGCTTCAATCCAAACAAGTTTTTTTCCAACTGACACACCGTATCTTCCTTTCTAGGTTCTACATACCCCTTCGGTTAATGCATATATATTTCTTCCTCCAAATCCCTATGGAGAAAGACAGTCTTCACATCTAGCTGCTTCAAATATAATACTTCCACTGCAACTATACTATGCATTGTTCTTATTGTAGATATTTTGACCACATGAGCAAAGATCTCTGTAAAATCTACTCCATGCTTTTCAAAACCCTTAACTATTAGTCTTGCCTTGTTCCTCTTGCTATAATCTGACTATTTTTTTAGTATGTATACTCGCTTATTGTGTAGAGCCTTCTTCCCCTTGGGCAACTTGGACTAGTTCTCAAGTCATGTTAGAGTTCAAGGATTCTATCTTATCATTGGATACTCCCACTCAACACAAGTGTCCACCTTGCACACCTCATAACTCTCTGGTTCTCCTCTATCAGTATAATTTAACAAAAAAGATACACTGGGTTTGACTTGTGATGTTTTCAAACATCCAACTAACTGCTGTTTACAAAGGAACCCTATGTGGACCATCTTGAGGAACATTTTATTCACTTTCTTCTTGTCTACTCTCTTGGTTAAAGTCTCGAATGTCTTATGTTTCAACTACTTCAGAGGACTGAGGAAATTGTCTACCCCCTCCAAGTTCTACAAAGTCAGGTACTATATTTTCCTTCCCTTTTTGTAGTACTTGTCGATCTTTGTACAAAACTGCCTCATAAAAAATCACATCAATGCTTCTAATCCTCTATCGAGGATCCCACAACCTGTACCCATAGCTATAACCACCATAGCCAATGAAATAACACTTTTTAGATTTTGGGTTAGGTTTTCCGTTGTTGTCTAACTCAACATGCACAACCAAATATTTGTAAGAAATCAAATTTTACCTCCTTGTCAGTCCATGCCTCCTTTGGAGAACCATCATCCAACACATAAGACGGTGACCTATTAATCAAATATAATGTTGTGTCAATAGCATGTGTCCAAAATGTAAAGGGCAGCCCTGCATGAACTCGCATGCTCTTAGCACGCTCAAGAATCACCCTCTTCATCCTTCCTGCCACCCGTTTTGTCTGGGTTGTCTAGGGGTAGTTAGGAATCTCCTAATCCTATGTTTGTCATAATATGATTGAAACTCTTTGCTGCAATACTCACCACCATTATCAGATTTGAGATACTTAGCTGTAAGCCTATCTCATTCTCAATCATAGATTTTCACTTCATAAAAAATCCAAACACATTGGATTTATTCTTTCCATAGTTTACGAGAAGAATCATCAATAAATGCAACATAATATAAGGCACCACCAAGAGATGATACTTGAGCCGGCCCCCCCACACATTACTGTGTATCAAGTCCAAATGCTTTGACTTTCTGGTAGGAATATGTGGAGTAAAAATGATCTTGTTTTGCTTCACAAAGACACAATCTTCACAGAAATTAAGATTCACTTCCTTCAACCTCGGTAGCTTTTGCTTGCTCATCTGAACCTTCATCCCTTTTTGACCCATGTGACCAATCTCCTGTGCCACAAAGCGGTGTCTCCAATAGATGATGCCACTGATATGATATTCTAGCATCTTGAAAACATGTACAATGTCCCCAACTTTTTCCCCTTAGCCACAACCATAGCATTCTATATCATCTTTCAACTATCATTTACAAAAGTAATAACCACACTATTGACGACTAATTGACCAACATAAATAATATTCTTTGCTAGATGAGGGACATGCCTAACATTGTCCAACAACAACACAGTAACGTTGTCCTGCACCAACTTGACACTTCATTTTCTGTATGTCACAAGCTGCATCATCTCCAAAATAAAAATTTTCCAAAATCACCACTCACATAAGTAGCAAATAAGTTCTTCTTAGAAGTAGCATGAAAGGCTACACCATCACATCTAGATTATAAGGACAAAAACATACATTCATCAGATTATTTGGTAAAATTAATAATGTCTATACCTTGGTCATCTTTAGGTGGGGCTTTGCAGTCATTTTTCAAATGGCCCTTCTAACCATAGTTTCAGCAGAAACCTTCACCCTTCATGGCTTTGGATTTCCCCCATCTGGATATACCATGACCATCTGGTTTACCTCGATGAGATCGATGACCCCAATCATCAACATTAAAGGTTGAACCCGAACCATTATCTTTCCTGCAAATCTCTTTAGCCAAAAGTAAACCAGGTTTTTCTCCTTGAGAACTAATAATAATCTTTACAGAGTCCCAACAGCTTGACAAGGATCTTATTAAGACAATAGATTTCACATTCTCATCAAATTTAACATTGACTGCATCCAATTGATTTGCGAGACTATGAAATTTGTTTAGATGACTAGCAACACTATCATCCTTATTTATCTTCAATTTGAAGAAACTTGTAACTAGAAATACCTTGTTCGTTGCTGAAGGGATTGAATACAATTTCTTCAACAAATCAAGCAACTCCTTCGTGATATTCGCACCCATGATGTTTGAAGTCACCAATGAAGCAATTGTCAACTGAACTGTGCTAAATACCTTTTGATCAAGCAAATTTTATGCAACATCTGTCATTGCTTTAGGCTTCGTGCCATCAATTGTCAAATAACAAGCCCTTCTAATACAGATAGTCTTCAATTTGTATGCGCCATAATGCAAAATTCTTGGCATCAAATTTCTCAATCCTCAGCTTCCCGTCCTCCGTCATTGTCTCCAACCCAAGCTACAATACTAACTATTGGGAAAATCAATGCGTGGATCTCCTTGCACGTGTGAGAAGATCGCCTAAGAGACTAGCCCGAGAACACAATCAAGAGCAAAGAGACAAAAATTACTTGGTTTGTTGATGTGCCTACGTCCACGGGGCCACACAAATTCACTATGCTTTCAAAGGGATGTGATTATAAAGGGGAATATATGATACTCTCAACTCTCAACAAGTTGAAGCTCTTATAAGTTACACTTCAATATAGACCTTTCTTAGGGTTAAAAGACTCATCCTTTTGTGTCCTAGAGTCTCCTGCCCGGACACCTTTCTGTCCAATTCTAAAGTCTTGTCGCCTGACACCGGTCTACCGCAAATGGGTACCAGTCTACTACTAGCACCCAACGTAGCAGTCTTGTCTACCGCTCACGTTGTTCGGTCTACCGTAGGTGTTACTGTCTACTCCAGAATTCGCAGTTCTATTATAAGTAGACCACCAAGAGGCAACATTCTACCCAAAGCCTTCCATTCACTCTTCATATCAGTCGCCCGTATACAACAAATATTACCACAGAAAAAATCACATATGATCTTTTTTTTTTCTCAATGTGATGCTACCATTGATTGTTGGAACATTCATTGTCATCTTTGTTTATTGTACATTTGTATGTTATTGGAAGAAAGAGCCAAGAAGTGGACGAAACCCCTTCATTAAAGGAGAAGCACACAAAAGTCACCTACTTGGATCTTTTACGAGCAACCAAGGGATTCTCTTCTGTGACTTGATAGGTTCAGGGAGTTTTAGTTCCGTATTAAAAGGAACTTCAGAGTCCTATGAAATGGATAAGCTGTCAAGGTCATGAAGATTTGAACATATAAGTCTTTCTTGCTTCGTGGCAGAATGTAAAGCTTTGAAGAAGATTCGCCATCGGAATATTGCCAAGATACTGACCTCTTGCTCGAGTCTTGATTTTCAAGGTAACGACTTCAAAGCACTTGTCTTTAAATTTATGCATAATGGGAACGAGTCATAGCTACAAACACATGCTAGTCAGAATTTATATTTTAGTCTTAACAAAAGGTTAGATATGGCTATTAATATTGCACATTCATTGGATTACCTCCATATTTCTGTGAAACTCCAATTGTCCATTGTGACCTGAAGCCCAATAACATTTTACTTGATGAGGAGATGGTAGCACATGTTAACGACTTTGGCCGGGGCTAAAATTTTATTAGTTGCAAGTGATGATTCCTCTTGTTAAAGGGCTTTCTATTGGCTATATTCCTCCATGTACATATCCTTTGTCCTGAATATGTCATTTATTAATTTATAAAAAAAAGTCAGTTATTAAAAAGATAAGCATTATGTAGTCATAATTAGACATATAGGCATAGTTCTTTGGTTAAAATTATATTTTTGAAGCAATTTTTCTAAACGTTGTTGTTTCAGCCTGTCTAATTCTAATTTTACAACAGAATATGGTACTAGATACAATGTTACTACCCAAGGAGATGTGTATAGCTATGGTATCCTTCTCTTGGAGATGTTCACGGGTAAAATGCCCACCGACAAAATGTTTCATTATGGTGTCAACATCTCAACGCATGCACAAATGTTATTCCAAGAAAGCTGATGCAGAATATGAATCCTAGATTGCTCTTGAAAGATAACATTGAAAATGATTGTAAATTCAAGATTGTTTGTCATTAGTTATTAAAATTGGAATTGCATGCACAACTAAGTTGCCACAAGATAGAGAAAATAGAGGAGATGTCTGCACTGATTGTAAGCAATGACGAAATTGTACCATAAGGGCATGCTTAGGCAGGAGGTTTTTCCATATTACTTGGCTAATGAGCCAGGATTGCTATATTACCTAATTTTTTTGGGCTCATCCCATGCAACCTAGTTTCGGCACCTGATCTTCCCATTTTACCCTTTGAGCCCTAACCCTAAACTCCAACTATTGCATCTTCCATCCTCAAAAGCTATCGTGTAATCAAATCATGATAGTTTTTTTTGGGACAAACTTTAACTATTCATAGCTCTCTCATTTCTAATCCGTTTTCGCCCATTTTCTTTATTCTTCCTTATTTTTAGTGTTCTTTCTTATTATGATGATAACCTAACTATGTTGAGACAACACATGATATTTATCATGAATTTTGTTGTATTTTTTGGATATTATCTCAAGATCATTATGATATCGTCATGATAAGAAAATGCACTTAAAATAAGGGAGGATAAAAAATGGATCAGATATGAAGGAGATATCAATCGTTAAAGTTTGTCCAAAAAAGCTATCGTGTAATTGAGTACACGATAGACCTGACTATCATGTATTCAATTACACGATATCGTGTAATCGAATACACGATAGCCATCTTATCGTGTACTTGGTTACACGATAACCAGGGCTATCTATTGTGTAATCAATTATATGATAGCATTTTTTGGGACAAGTTTTAACGATTCATATCTCATTTATTTCTAATCTGTTTTTGCCCATTTTTTGTTCTTCTTTATTTTAGTATTCTTTCTTATCATGATGATATCACGAGGGTCTTGAGATAATATCTAAAAAAATACAGCAAAATCCGCGATAAATAGCATGCAGTGTTCCAATATAGTTAAGCTATCATCATGGCAAGAAAAAACATTAAAAATAATAAAGAATAAAAAAATGGGCAAAAACGAATCAGAAATGATGGAGATACGAATCGATAAAGCTTATCTGAGCATGTCAATTGTTCTGGGATAAGTTTTAACGATTCATATATCTATCTTTTCTTATCCTTTTTTGCCTATTTTTTTTCATTCTTCTTTATTTTTAGTGCTCTTTATTATCATGATGATAGCATAAGGATCTTGAGATGATATCTAAAAAATACAGTAAAATCCATGATAAATAGCATGTAGTGTCCCAACATAGTCAAGGTATCATCATGAAAAAAAAAACACTAAAAATAAGGAAGAACGAAAAAATGGGCAAAAATGACTCGAAAATAAAGGAGATATGAATCTTTAAAGCTTGTCGCAAAAAAATACTATCGCGTATTCGATTATACTGGCAATAGCTATCGTGTAGTCAAATATACAATAACATTTTTGGGACAAGTTTGACGATTTATATCTCATTCATTTCTGATCCGTTTTTATCCATTTTTTAGGGAAATTTATTAAATAAATCAAGGAAATTTTTTTCAAAAATGACGCACTATTGAAAATAATTCCCGAGTAGGGTATCTGACAAACCACACAGTATTTTCAACAGTACGTCATTTTGGAAAAAAATTTCCATTGTTACATCATCAGCCGACACAACGGGTTTTACCGTATCACCAGTTATTCCAGATGCCCCGCTTGATTAAGTTGAGAGGCCTCTTTCTTTGGAAGTATATATACTAGGCACCAGCGTGCACTTTGTGCTCTACGTCAGGCACCTTCGTCTTCATATGCTATACCTGACGTTGAGCCTGAGCATATTCCAGCTTGAGCACAAGGACAGGGTAAGAATAGGTTGAGGAGAGTTGATTGAACACTTGTAATTTTATGAGTAAATTTATAATACTTTGTATAACTTTGTATACCCCATCTATTATAACTTTGTAATAGATGCATGTATTAATTTGTTTGTGTAAGTTTAATGAGATGTTTTATGTAATGTATAGTGTGTTATCAGGTATTAAAAAAAGTTGTATTTTGTAGCATGGGAAGGGGTGTTAAAAGAAAGCTATGAGAAGACGTCGGTTCAGGCGTTGGTTGAACCGACGTCTTTCTCTTTAACTCAAAGGCGTCGGTTCTTTCGGGTTGGTTTTAAAAAAAACCATGCAGCGGCCATGTTGGCGCCTACGTGGTTTGTCAGATACCCTATTTGGGAATTATTTTCAACAATGCGTCATTTTAAAAAAATTTTCTTCCATGATTTGTTTAATAAATTCTTCTTTATTTTTAGTGCTATTTCTTATAATGATGATATCATAAGGATGTTGAGACACCGCATGTTAGTTATCATGGATTTACTATTTTTTTTATATTATCTCAATATCATTATGATATGATGATGATAAAAAAGAACACTAAAAACAAGGAAGAAAAAAAATGACAAAAATAGACTAGAAATAAAGGAGATATGATATGTTGAAGTGTAAAACCTGAAACAAGTATTATGAAAAATGCGATAGTTGGAGTTTAGGGTTACGGTTCATGAGGGCAAAATGGGAAGATAAGGTGCTGAAACCAGGTGATATGGGATGAGCCCGAAAAAACTAGGTAATATGGCAATCCGGGCTCATTGGCCAAGAAATATGGAAAAACCTCCTTAAAGAGCATATTACGTCATTGATGGAGGTTAATAAAATCAGAGTTGATCATGTAAATAAGGAATACTTAATGGCATAAGTAATGAAGTCGTATCAAATTGTATGCTTAAGCTCTTTCAAATGTATTGCACTTGCATAACTATGGATCTAGGGTGTTAATTTTCCTTCATGTGTCCCTTCAAAATTTTTAATCTTTGCAACTTTGATTTGGTGTGCGTGCCTATTAGCTTTATCTATTTTCTCACGGATAACTCGTTTAAATTACAAGGCAAATTTCACATCTATAAAAACTTTACAAAGTCTGAGTACATCAAACTAGAGTCAGAAAAGACCAAATTCCATTCGAGTCAACATGTTCAATTTCCATGGAATTGAAATAGGATGGCATAACAAGAATTTGCATATGAATCAGTAAAAATATGGAATCCCATGTATTTCTATCAACACCTAGTCAGTAAAAATGTTTTTATGTGTAATAAGCACACTAGCAAATAGAACAGAAGAGACTGGTGGGACCCACATATAGCTGATTCGCCCCCACATAAAGCCCACCCGCCAGCTTCTTCGGTGTTTGGGTGTTGAATAGGGCCCAATCCTTCTTTATCAAACTTAAGTGAGGTTTGTGCATGATCAAACACCTTAATATTCCCTAGAGTAATCAACCACTTGAATTTGGAACTTGAGGTCCAAAGGTTTTGCTACAGCTACGTTCTTCAAACTTTCAATTTCGGAGACTGACTCGACTCATGACCAATCGACTGAATAATGAAAGCACATAATATGACAGTTCTTATTGGCATAAAACCAGATACATACAATTGGTCCTTACAAACAGATCACATAGACTTTTGCACTCAATCACAGACTTTTACACGCAAATAGGATTAGTCAATGTTGGTGGTTGAACATTCAAGTGGATGTAATTAAGCCCCTTGCGATTTCATTTGGAAAAGAAACAAGAAAGAATGTGGATGTAGTTCGCTTTTCACATGCCCAGGCTACTTTGCCACACAAAAAATTTGGGGCCTACTACTTGCTATATCTGAACTTGATTGTCCACTAATCCTATATCTAAACAGAAGTGCAAACCAAATGCTTCCTAAGAGAGGAGACGACAATCAAATATTTAAAAAGAATTTGCTCGCTCAAAAATTGACTGATCAATGAAATTATTAGCTAGGTACAACCTGTCCATAAACCTTCAATTTTTTGCAACCAAAGCCCTTCAACTTTCAATCGTGATAAGTGGAAAATGAGATCCAATAGCAGTCCAGTCGGCTTTTGAGATTTCTCATCATTTTCTCTTCAATCAGAATGTAGCCAACATCAATTTCTGCCAGCAGAAAACAAAGACTCACAATTTCAACCATTCACACCCAAAATGCTGATGAGAAGTCAAATGATCAAGGGAGAAGACGCGCAACACAGAAGTCATACATCTTACCAAACATAAGTCATAGGGTTGCCAGCAGAAAACAAACACTCACTATTTCAATCATTCACACCCAAAATGCTGATGAGAAATCAAATGATCGAGGGAGATGACGAGCAACACAGAAGTCGTACATCTTACCAAACATAAGTCATATAAGAGAATAATTAATTCCTCAAGTCTTTGTAGTCTCATGCACAAAGTCACATGGAAGAGGACCTTAATTTCCATCAACAATCAAGTGGATGTAGTTACACTCTCTTCCTCTTCCTCACCTATATCATTGTAGGTGCCTTTGCTTTGCCTTCTCACCGATCTCTAATACCTCTATCCAACCCAATGAGTTCTCTCCAACTTCTCTGCTTCACTTTCCTCCTCCCCATTATCATCATTATGTCGTCGGACTTTCTGGCATTGGCCGGAGCTAAACATCCGAGCAATGAAACAGACCGGCAAGCTCTACTTGCATTCAAGGACCAGATAAGCAAGGACCCTCACAATGTCCTGAGCTCATGGAACACTTCTCTTCATTTCTGCGATTGGGAAGGAGTCTCCTGCGGCCGCCGGCACGGGAGAGTCAATTCACTCAATCTCAGCACCCTTGGCCTGACCGGCTACATCTCGCCCCACCTTGCCAACCTCTCCTTCCTTAGGTTCCTCACTCTGCCTAACAACAGCTTCCATGGGGAGATACCACAAGAAATCGGACGTCTCTTTCGTCTACAAGGTATCGATTTACAATACAACTCACTCGAGGGAGCCGTTCCTGCCAGCCTCTCCAACTGCACCCAACTCAGAAATATATTCCTCCACTCCAACAGGCTCTTAGGGGAAGTCCCACAGCAGCTTGGTCGTCTACCCATGCTAACTGGTCTTCGTCTCGGACGTAACAACTTCACTGGTGTCTTCCCGCCTTTTCTAGCAAACCTCTCATCTCTCATTAGCCTCTCCCTAGCATACAACAAGTTTCATGGGCTGATGCCATTAGAAGTTGGCAAGCTAGCCAGCTTAAAAACTCTCCTGTTAGGTGGAAACAACTTCCTTGGTGAACTCCCTCCCACAATTTACAATCTCTCTAACATTGAGATTCTTGTACTACATTTAAACCAATTGAGTGGACACTTTTCCACTAATATGGGCTACTTCTTCCCCAAACTTCAGTTTGTTAGTGTCTATAGTAACCAGTTCACTGGGACCATCCCCAATTCCTTGTGTAATGCTTCCCACCTTCAACTTGTCGACTTCAGCGAAAATCAGTTTGTTGGGTCCGTACCGATTGATTTAGGGAAGTTGAAGGATCTGAGTAGGGTTGTTTTCAGTAGTAATGAGCTTGGGAGTGAAAAGGATAATGATCTTCAGTTCATCACCTCTTTGACCAATTGTAGCAAGCTTGAAACACTCAATATACAGGATAATCAACTCAATGGTCCATTGCCTCCCTCAATTGTCAACCTCTCTAGTAATCTTGTTCGCTTGGGTCTAGGGGGTAATCCCATATATGGAGGAATTCCCCTTGGAATTGAAAACTTGATAAATTTGAGAAAGCTTACTTTCTATGAAAACTTTCTAACAGGAACTATACCAGATGGAATTGGAAAGCTTTCAAATTTGGGCATGCTCTCCATATTTCATAACAACCTTTATGGGCAAATCCCAACTTCCATAGGCAACCTCTCTAATCTGTTGGAACTTCACTTATGGCAAAATCATTTGGAAGGAAGCATACCCCAAAGTCTTGGAAATTGCTCAGGTATGCAAGTTCTTTATCTTGATGACAACCATCTTGATGGTAGTATACCTGGCCAGCTATTCAACCTAAGATCAATGCTTTCTCTCAATTTATCGAGGAACTCGTTAACTGGTAACTTGCCATCGGAGATCGGGCAACTATTAAATCCTTACGGGTTGTATCTCTCTCACAACAAATTGTCCGGTGAAATTCCTAATGCCCTTGGCAAGTGCACGAGCCTAGTTGAGCTCTATTTATCTCACAATTCCTTTGTTGGAACCATACCTCTGTCATTGAAAGGCTTGAGAGCGGCGCAAGAAATTGACATTTCAAATAATAAGTTGTCTGGCAGGATACCCACATATTTTACTGAATTTGCTTTCCTGCAATTGTTAAATTTGTCTTTCAATGCATTCACGGGAGAAGTGCCTGAACAAGGTCCGTTCAGAAATGCAAGCATAATATCAGTCTTCGGAAATAGCAAGCTTTGTGGAGGGATTCTTGAGCTACATTTACCTACATGTCAAACACATGGCAGAAACAATATCAAGAACTCTTTTCTTCTCAAAGTATTGCTACCATTGACTGTTGGGGCATTCTTTTTCACCTTTGCTTCTTGTATTTTAGTCTACCACCGGAGAAAACGACCAAGAAATGACCAAGCTCCACCCTCTTCTATGAAGGAGAAGCACATGAATGTCTCCTATGCAGAGCTATTTCGAGCAACCAACAGATTCTCTTATGCCAACTTGATAGGTTCTGGGAGTTTTGGTTCAGTATTCAAGGGGACTTTAGATTCCTATCAAATGGATATAGCTGTCAAAGTGATAAGGATTGAACATACACTTCTTCATAGCTTCACAGCTGAATGTCAAGCATTGAAAAGGATTCGCCATCGGAACATTGCAAAAATATTGACCGCTTGCTCAAGTCTTGATTTTCAAGGTAAAGAGTTCAAAGCTCTAGTTTTTAAGTTTATGCCAAATGGGAATTTGGAATCATGGCTGCATCCACAGGCTGATCTAGATTTATATCTCAACTTTAGAAAAAGGTTGGATGTGGCCATTGATATTGCTCATGCATTGGATTATCTTCATAACCATTGTGAGAGCCCAGTAGTTCATTGTGACTTGAAACCCAACAACATTTTACTTGATGAGGATATGGTTGCACATGTGAGTGATTTCGGCCTGGCTAAAATTCTTTCAATTGAAAGTGATGATTCCTCTTACACATCTATGTTGAAGGGCTCTATTGGTTACATTCCTCCAGGTACGTATACTTTCTAGTAGAATTTGTGCTACATTGTAATGCAGGCAAGAGACATAAATATCACTACTGTTTATATCCATTTGGAAAGTGATTTATTGCTAAATAAGGTGTCTAATCTCTTTAGAAACTATTGCATGACAGAATATGGTACAGGGTACAAGGTTACTACACAAGGAGATGTGTATAGTTACGGTGTCCTTCTAATGGAGATGTTCATGGGAAAAAGGCCAACTGACCAAATGTTTCAGGATGGTGTCAACATCTCAAAGCATGCACAAATGTCAATGCAAGAAAGATCAGTACAAGTAGTGGACCCAAGATTGCTTCTCAAAGAAAACACAGAAGATGCCTCTAAACTTCAAGATTGCATATTGTCGATCCTTAAAATTGGTATCACATGCACCTCTGAGTTACCACAGGGTAGAATAAATATGAGCGATGTGTGCACAGAATTGGAAGTGGTTAGAAAGGTATATCAGGAGGGCATGCCTAGACACTTAGGGTGAATTGCATTAACATCATGAATGAAAGTTGGCAAACCCTTGTTTTGTTTGATGAAGAATGGTCTTCAAATAATGTACCATTTAGACCGTTCTATAGTGGTAATTTTTCACTTTGCATAACTAGGATGTAAACCACTTTTGTCATGCATCCCTTTTGTATGGCAGATTGCTGATCTTGACTAGTTTTATGTGGCATGAGGCGTTCAAACTTGGGATATATACATGATACAGTGTGCACATTTTAAGTGGCAAATGCCCTGCATTTTAAAAAAAACTCAAATGATGTCAAATATAAGTTTTGAAAAAATCTTAGTAGGTCACTTCAACAAATTTTAACAAATTTTAAAGCTTGAGTGCAGCTGATTGGATACCAGTTCATAATTGCACTTATACAACCGAGTTGCATGGTAGGATGCAATCTTTAAATGGCACAAATGCAATGGAAAAAAGTATAGTTATTGTTGCTCGTCCTTTGAGAAAACAAATTATAAATCAAAACCACCTTTGTGAACAACGCAATACCCCAGCATGACATGGAAATTTGCATTAATTATAATGGCACGGTGGGCTGGTGTGAGACATCACCCTTGCTACGTGTGGAAGTACTACCAGCATAAGCCCCAATGGGATGTGTCACGCTTGTAGAGCTTTATGCTCTGTACCCTTCTTTCTAGAATTGCACATCGATGAGTTTATTAAAAAAAAAACTGACATAGGATCACGATTTTTTTTGGAAATCTTGAATCAAAACCCAACATGCCTTGTGATTCGCCATGGATCTATGATGTCAACAGAATGGCCCATAAGCAAATTTGTGTCAAGCTTTTATTTATTTTTTCTCTAAGGGTGCAATTGGTAACAACTTTTCACAATGGATTCTTATAAAATCCCCTTCTTTCCGCTCTAGTTCGTAAGCTAATTTTTCACAGTCAAATTTGTAATGAAGTTGACTTTCCACCGTGGAATTTGTGGAATGTTGACTTCTTGGAGAATTTATAAGTAGGAGATTGACACAGGAAAGCGGATTCACACCTTTTTCACGTGTTTTAAGCAAGGTTTTTAAAACTGGACCGGCCATCGACCCGGATTGATGGCCGGTCCGGTTGGACCGCAATGATAAATATGTAATAAATATATATCATGTATCATAATAATATAAAACCTCTGATAGCTCAGGTGGTTAAGGCGAAGGCACCCTAGGGGGGAGGAGGTTTGAATCTTCCCTCGGGGGCAGAGAATTTTTTCAAAAAAAAAAATATTGATTTCGATCGGTCCGGTTTAAGACAAAACTGGCCGGTTTAAAAAAACCGTCTGGTTTAGAGAACCGGGGAGAACTGGCCGGACCGAACCGGTTTACCGGCCGGTCCGGTTTTAAAAACCATAGTTTTAAGGGAGAAATGTGCAAAAAATATTGCATATGCCGCTGCCAACTCAAGATATGCGATGTGTCCCAAAATGCTTTTACTTTTTCCATATTTAGGCCCTGTTTGGTTGGCTCAAATTTAGAATCTAGCTTCTTTTGGGAAATCTCCTCCTCCCAAAAGAATCCAGCAGAGCTTCTTTTAATGGCATTTAGTGTAATTTTCAAAAAACGACAAGGGTACTTTAAAAAAAATAGAAACTGTGTTTTTTTAAACTGTCCCTATCAGTTTTTAAAAATTACACAAAATGCCATCATGACTTATTCTTCCCATGAATCAACTTTTTCCCAACCAAACACCATTTTCACTTCATTTGGAAAATCCCACTTTCCTACTTCTAAAAGTAGCATAGCTGAATTCACAACTTTCACTTCATTTGGAAAGTACCGAAGGCATCCTAAAACTTCTTTTATGTTGAGGCATCCATTGTTATCAACTTTTTGAGGGAATTATGAACCATGATCATAATCATAGTAAAAAAAAGTTTCAATTTCGGTTTTGTTTCGTTTATAGGCATCTTTTAAAAGTTCCAAAGTGTAAAAAGAGAATGAAGAAGACAAAGGTGAAGAAGACGACCAAAAATAGCCAAAGCCAAACTGAAAACACCTAAACTAAACCTATCTAAATTTTACAAAACCGAAAAATTTCTTGACTGAAACATAGGAAAAACTAAGACTTTAGCTGCCTATAACATATACCTAAAACGTAATAAATCTGAAACACTCAAAATATGGGCCTGTGTTGTAGTGGCCTTTTCTGGTGAAATTTCATAATATTTGCGAAACATGTGACTATGAATGCAGTCAACATTAACGGTGTCTTGATATTAAGATTTAGGCGAGATTTCAATAAGTAACCTTGAATAATTGTAATTTACTAAGATATACAGTGGGAAGACCACAACGGAGCAGAGTACCAAGATTAGCGATGGTCCTCACAAGGCTTTTAGGAGCGAAAGAGGATTTTTCCCCAATTTATGCTTAATTTGCTAATCTCCTCATGAGGAAATTCACCAAATTAAGAGTGAATTGTGAATTTTCAATTCAGCAATCAAACTACATTCCCATTTTACATTAATTCAGCCTAAATAAATTATTTCTTAATCAAGATTTAGATTCATTAAAATTCACCAACCAAAGATCCCATCTCGTTAGCTGTGTCAGCTGAGCACCCTTTTTAGGGTAAGTGCAATTAGTAGCCGTGGTAGGCTCCCCGCAGTGCAACAAGGTTCACTAACAAACTGTGAACAGAAATCCTAAGGGGCAAAATTTCAAAGTTACAGACCAATTTGAAGAGGCAAATGAGTTGAATGTGAGATTTCAAAGTTATTCTTAGCAATTTTATCGAGCAATCTGCTAAAATATCCAGGGGAAATATAAGAAGGGTGGCAGAAGGCAGAAAAGAAAATCCTAGTTCATCAGGTTATTTGTTTGCATTGTTTGTTTTATTTTCTCCATGTAAATGGGTATTTTCTTGCTATTTCCCTCTATATGGGGTTTTGTATCTCTGGTATTAGGGTACATTTTTTCCTAGTGTATTTTGTATGCCATGCTCCCTCATGTAAAAGCAGATTGGTTTTCATTTTTACCAGCTTTGTGATGGGAGATGGCTATATAAATATTTCATATGCAATCATCATGTCATGAAACCAATCCGTATATATGGAAAGGGATACGGTGAATATGATGTTGAATCTTCTTATCATCGTCTCCTCTTTAGAGGGTTGCGCCAGGAAGGGCATCTGACGTAAAAATTTGCCACTATTTTTCTTTGTATCGATTTTGTACCACTTTGATTCTGATCAGAGTCAAACACGGTATATAATCTATGCCGACTATCTCAGGTATATGATGATGATGATGATTTTGTATGCCATCCTTTTGGCCTTTAAATGAATATATTCATTTTTCAAACTATAGAAAAATACATCTCCATGACTAAAGCTTACAACTCCTCCATACAACCAGTTACAAGCTTAAAATTATTTTTTGTTCATTATTTCTAGCAGGCAAAATGCAACAGAAAATTAATATTGTGTTTGCCTCGACTCGAACCCATTACTACTGTTTAAAAAAGTATTATTTTAACCATTAGACGACAGACACCTTCATGTGAATTCAAATGCACGAAAAAATTATATATTTTATTTTAGATAGGGCAGGATGCATGTGCATCCATATCGCTCCCGTATCTATGTCTGATACATATTGGATATGGATACAACGATTTTATCGTATCCGTGCTCTCTAGGTGATCTACACATGAAATATGTATTTTATTATCTCCTAAACTTATGTTTATGTTAGTGTTTGATTAGAATTAGTGCTACTTTAATATAGTTTTTGGTTTTGTAGGAAAATGAGAGCAAAGATGCAAAAATATGGTGAAACATGATTTTAATGGTTAAACCATCATAACTTCATGTGTATATCTCTGATTGGACTGATTCAAGTCCCATGTTAAATTTCAAGAAGTCATCTTTCCAACGCCACTGACCATGCATAATTTGGAGTTCAGAGCAAAAAAATGATGACTATTAGAAAATTATGTTGCAGGATGAATAGTAACCGATCGATTGGCTAAATGAGGTGATCGATCGCCTTAGAAAAAAATCAAAATTTTCGTGATCGATCGTCGCCGTTTGATCGATCGTATCTACTGGGAAATTTTTAATATGATGTGATCGTTTGATCGATCGTATCTACTGGGAAACCGTGATCGATCGTTGCCGTTTACGGAAAATGCGATTTTGGCCTATTTTGACTCGGATTTGGAAGGGGATTTTGTGGTTTCTCTTCAAACATATAAATAGGCCTTAAAGGAGAACGTTTTGGCTATTAGAGAACATACTTTGGAGGCTAAATAGGAGGAAGAATAAGGAGTATTTTAGAGCAAAGAGGAAAAAGATTCATGACGATGGATCTACATAAACAGACTTCTCTTTTCTTTCTTTCTACGTGTAACTAAATTCCTTGTCAAGGCTTGATGAAGCCCTAGATGTGTATTGCTACTCTTGATAGTTTAATTTTATAAAGTTGATTATGATTCATGCTTAATGCAATTTCATGAGTATTCGTTGAGTGCTTGATCATAGACTTGATTGATTATTAATAGAATTAGATATTGTGATTGATTTTATGCCCGATCAAGGATAAGATTAATTGCATTATAATAGAGTTGTGATTGATTCTATGCCCGATCAAGGATAGGATTGATTACACAATAGTGGATGAACTTTCGTGTCCGATCAAGAATGTTAGTGAATTCATTAGTAATTCGTGTGTCCGATCAAGAACACGAATTACCATATCATGTTAACTTATGCTTAATAATAATTGAGAGTAGTAATTGCATGTCTAGTGGTGGATTCTCTGCCTTGATATTCTCTATATTGATTAATTCTCACTTAGTTTAGTTAAAGTTCATTGCTTTCTTAGTTTAGAATCAACACTGCTGCTTTCTTTTGAATTTGGTAAAATACTAATCCGTCCCTGAGGTTCGACAACCCTTTCTATACTTGTCGTAGTACAATTGCCTTGTTCACTTGCAAGGGTTTTATATTTAAACGATCACTAGGCTCTGGCCACTCTACGGTTGTGGTTGCCAAAGCTTGAGCTACACACATGTAGTTTCCATCGTGTAGTTTCTGCATGTACCTCTTGAAATCGCCAGAAGGAGAGGTTTTTCCATATTACCTGGCTAATGAGTGCGGATTGCCATATTATCTGGTTTTTCTGGGCTCATCTCATATAACTTGGTTTTGGCACCTGATTTGCCCATTTTGCCCTCCTCAACCCTAACCCTAAAACACCTTTTGTAACGTTTCTATATTAACTGGCTTTAAGTTTTACACTTCACCGACTCATATCTTCTTCATTTTTAGTCCGGTTTCTCCCATTTTTCCTTATTTTTAATGCTCTTTTTCATCATCATGATATCCTAATGACCTTGATATCATATCAAAAAAATACTACAAAATCCACGATAAATAGCATGCAGTGTTTCAACATCTTTATAATATCATCATGATAAGAAAGAGCATTAAAAATAAAGAAGAACGAAAAATAAATGGGCGAAAACGGATCAGAAATGAGATATACATTGTTGAAGTCTGTCCCACTAAAATAGCTATTGTGTGTGATAGCACACGCTATCGTGTAATCACCCATTTTAGTGGGGCAATATTCACCGAATCATATCTCCATTTTTAGTCCGTTTTCCCCTTTTTTTGTTCTTACTTATTTTTATGCTCTTTCTCATCATCATGATATACTAATAACCTTGATATCATATCAAAAATACCACAAAATCCATGATAAATAGTATATGTTGTCCCAACATCTTTATGATATCATCATGATAAGAAAGAGCACTAAAAATAAGGAAGAATGAAAAAAATGGGCAAAAACGGATCGGAAATGAGAGATATACATCATTGAAGTTTGTCCCACTAAAATAGCTATCATGTATTCGATTACACGATAGCCCAGCTATCTCAGTACTATCATGTAATCGATTACACGATAGCATACTGCTATCACGTAAAGAGCATTAAAAATAAAAAAAATGAAAAAAAATGACCAAAAACAGATCAGAAATGAGAGAGATATACATCATTAAAGTTTATCCTACTAAAATAGCTATCATGTGTAATCGATTACACGATAGCACACTACTATCGTGTAATCACCAATTAAAATGGGACAAACTTTAACGATTTATATCTCTTTCATTTCTGATCCATTTTACCCATTTTTTCATTCTTTCTTATTTTTAGTACTCTTTCTTATCATGATAATATCATAATGATGTTGAGCCACCGCACATGCTATTTATCGTGGATTTTGTGGTTTTTTTTTATAGGATATCAAGATCATATCTTGTTCCACAGCCATTAATGGCAGATCTTGTTTAACTCATCATTTTGAGTTTTGCATAGAAACATCTTACAATTCCAACTTAAGAGCATCATTCAATTTGATTTGAGCTTCGATATGCCGGACACGACTTGACCACTTACAAAATTGTCCGGGTTTATTGGAACATTCCTTGATTGGAAATTCACAAATTGATGGTGAGAAGCTTCGATATGCTGGGAAAGTTTAGGGCTTTGTCTGTAAATTAATAAGCCAATGATTAATAGCTTCCTATTCTTCACATAAGAAAACTAATTAACCAGGTGGATGCCCTGGCCCATGTGTGGGGAGGCAGTTATTCAGGTCAGAACTCTGAATATAAGACCTTTGTTTGTGATCTACAATTTTGAACATACATGGTCTATCTAAGCATGCCCTTATAATTTAGTTTTCTTGCCACTAACAACTCAATGTACACATCATCTCTGCTTTTGGTATTGCTTGTAGGAACTCAAAATTGCATTTAATTTAGCTTTAGATATAACAATCTTGAAGTTGATATACATCCCCGTGGACAGTAACCTTGTACCCTATGCGTGTTTTATTTTTGTTACAAATGAGAATTTATTGCTTAAACCAATGAAATTAGTTTGAAATGTATAAAAAACAATTTTAAGTTTTCTACCAAGTACATACCAAAATGCCTGTTTGTAACTACAGTATCATAATGTGTTAAAGAATTAACATATTAATGATATATAGGGTGGAGACTTTATCAAGGAAGGGTATACAATTAAATCTTCCACACAACATATCAAGTAACCAAGATAAAATTTTCTACCATTCAAAAAGGATGAAAAACAGAAAATTACATCCTATGGTTTTAAAAAGGGGAATTTATATAATAAATCATAAAAAAATTATGAAAATGACACACTGTAGCAAATATTTACAAAATAGGGTATCTGACAAGCCACACAGGCACCCGTGTGGTGCGGGCACTTGCGTGGGTTTTTTTTTTTAAAACCAAACCAAAATCAACCGACGCCTCTCGGTTAAAAGAGAAAGGGCCTTAACAGAGGCGTCGGTTACTGCCTTATCATTTTTTGTCCCATTTTAAATAGGAAGTCACTTCAACGATACATATCTCTCTCATTTCTAACCCATTTTCGCTCATTTTTTTCATTCTTCCTTATTTTTAATGCTCTTTCTAGTCATTATGATATCACAAAGATGTTGAGCCATCACATACCATTTATCGTAGTTTTTGTAGTATTTTTTTCAATAAATAGCATGCGATGGATCAACATCTTTGCGATATCATTATGACCAGAAAGACCACTAAAAATAAGGAAGAATGAAAAAAATAGGCAAAAATGGATGAAGAATGAGAGAGATATGCATCATTGAAATTTGTCCCACTAAAACAAATCTGTCCCATTTTAAAGGGGTGATAACTTCAATGATGCATATCTCTCTCATTCTTTATCTATTTTCGCCCATTTTTTTTCATTCTTCCTTATTTTTAGTGGTCTTTCTGGTCATTGATATTGCAAAGATATTGATCCATCGCATGCTATTTATTGAAAAAATACTACAAAAACTACGATAAATGGTATGTGATGGCTCAACATCTTTGTGATATCATAATGACTAGAAAGAACACTAAAAATAAGGAAGAATGAAAAAAATGAGTGAAAATGGGTTAGAAATGAGAGAGATATGTATCGTTGAAGTGACTGCCTATTTAAAATGGAACAGAAAATGATAAGGTAGTAAAAGGCAACCGACGCCTCTGTTAAACCGACGTCTTTCTCTTTTAACCAAGAGGCTCTTGGTTTGGTTTAAAAAAAAAGCCACACAAGCGCCCGCGCCACGCGGGCACCTGCGTGGCTTGTCAGATACCCTATTTTGTAAATATTTGCTACAGTGTGTTATTTTCAAAAAAAAATTTGATGATTTATTATGTTATTTTCCCTATTAAAAATGAAGGTGGCACACAAGGTCGGAAGACTAGAGCACTAAATTCATTTCACAGACCATTCTTCATCAACACTAGGTACAAACTCTATTTAATTACTATAATCAAATTGTTCGTGACGCTATTGGAATTTGCCCTGTCTATTTAAGCATGCCCTTATAATAAACTTCTCTTGCTACTTGCAATTCAGTGCACACATCTCTTGTACTTTTTCTATCTTGTGGCAGCATGGTGGTGCATGCAATTCCAACCTTAAAGACTGATAATAAACAATCTTGAAAACAAAAATTATCTTCGATGTTTTCTTTTGAAAGCAATCGTGAGTCCAAAATTTCCATCAGTCCTTGGTACAACATTTGTGCATGTTTTGAGATGCCAACACCATTATGAAACATTTCGTCAGTGGTGGGTCTTTTCCCCATTAACATCTCCAAAAGAAGGATGCCCTAACTATACACATCCCTTTGGATCCAATACCGTATTCTATCATTTGTGTAACTAAGTATTAGATGGCTAAATAAATACAAGTACTTTAAGGATGGTTATAAAAAGCAATATTACCTTTTTTCATACTCTACTCAAATGTCTATGTAACTATGTATAACTACATTATGATGATTTTTAAAGAACTAATATATTAATAATAAAGGGATATGTACATGGACGAAGTTGATAAAATTTTAGCCAGGCTGAAATTGCTAAAATATAGACATTGATAATAGAACCTTTTAACATGGATATGCAAGATGAATCATTGGTTGAAGTTGATAGAATTTTAGCCAGGCCGAAATCGCTCACATGTGCTGTCATGTCCTCATCAAGTAAAATATTATTGGGCTTCAAGTCACAATGAACAATTGGAGTTTCACATTGGTTATGACGGTAATCCAATGCACAGGCAATATCAATGGCCACATCTAACCTTTTGTGATTCCTTCATTAGTTGGATTCCTAGGACTAGACTCCTATGTCAATTAGGATTATAGTTTATAGTCTATAAATATATAAATTAGGATTATAGTTTATAGTCTATAAATATATAAAGGGTTTTCCCTACTTCATTATGCTTGATCAATGAAATAATTATTTTCTAGTTTAGTTTAATCCAGTTTCTTAGTCATAATCCTACTCTTTCTCTCATTTCTCCTATAATAGAATTACTTGTAGATCAACGTCTACATCATTAATACCAGAGTTGTTCTCAGCCCTCGGTTTCCACCCAACCCACCCTTACTATCGCTATGACCGGCAGCCGTCGGAAGAGCCCCGACCGACCGCCAACGTCCTCCATGCCCTCCTCCAGGACACCTAATCCAGCGAACTTTCACGATGTTCCCATTACCGCCCTCACACAGGAGACTTCCCGGATTACCCAATTGCAACCGAAAGTCAAGAGAGAACTTACCGATTTGAAGAATTCGATCGCCACCAACTTTACGGAGTCCACTCGTCTCCTCGACGCGAGTCAGCAGGCTGTCGCTTTGATGAGATCTTGCTTTCCTTGCATCACCTTTCTGTGTCGGCTTCTCCTCCGAGCTTCGGCGCCTCTCCGACCCTATTTTCACCATAGTATTTCCCCGTCGACACGCAATTGCAGCTGCCCAGCATGTTGCCTTGGGGGGGCATAGTGTCGTCGGGCACCTTCGCGGTGGACTCGACACCGTCGGGGTTCGTCACATCATCTGAATTCGGCTCGCTGGTGCCATTGATTCACGCCGAGTCCATTCCCCTGTTCATCGACGTCATGGCCATCGCCTGCTTGTCAGCGCCTTCTCCACCGAGTCTGTCGGAGCCCATGTCTGTGCCCGGCCAGACCACTACTGTCGTGGAATGGCCTCCCCCTTCGACCAAGGTGCTGCCTTTCTAGTTCAAGGTACCTCCCCACCCTCCGCCAGGTTGAGCCGGCACTCATCCAGCCATATTCCGGCCCCGGTCACCTCCCAACCTTTTGCCCGGCCACCAAAATCACCACTTGATGGATTTCTAGTTGAAGCACATCGACATCTTCCCTCACCAGTGGCTATAGATCTGGTACTAGCAGTCATTGCCCATCGTCCACCACCTCCAAAGACACCACCTTCAGAATCGCTGGTGTGCTTCCAACCACCATCAGATCTCTCGCCACTGCAATATCCACAGCCAACGGCTCGAATAGTTCCCTCCCACACCGCCACTGTTGTTGCCGTCTCCTTTACCGTTGACATCACCGTCGCATGACCGACCACTTCGCCTCCACCAAAGCCACCTCCCGTCGAGGTTCTCCAACCCTTTCTGGCTGACGACACCATTGCCTCCCTCTTCTCCGTCTTCGTTCTATTGGGACTGCTCTCTCATCTTCCTCAACCCATCGCGCTTGGTTGTAGCGTTGGCCTGAGAATTGAAGCTTACAATTTTTTAAGGCTGTTGGTCCAACCCGAGACGTAGAGCTTGAACCAAGTTTGAACCAGCCCGGTCACCCACAGAGCACAGAGTGGCATCATCTCCTTCGTGGGCGCTCTGTGTCATGAGTTGCCATCGACAGATTCCTCGGATGTGGAGTGGTGGTGGCGCTGGCTAGAAAGGGATGAGAGACCTCGACAGGAGGTGGCTTTGACAGAGGCGGAGGCGGAGTGGTTGGCCTCACGATAGGGACGTCAACAACAGAGGAGATAGCAGAGGTTGCGGCAGTGGGGAAAGGTAGATTCCGGCCAAAGACGAAATCGGAAGGCAGTGGATCTGGTGATCGGTGGTGCTGAAGGTGGTGGCTTTGGTGGCGGTGCTACAAGTGGCAAATCTGAACATGATGGCTTGGGGGGGTTGAAAGTGCGCCGACGGGCACAAAAGCGGCAACTTTGGTGGTGGTAGTGGAGGCAAGGAATTTCTATCCACGACCATCCCGTGGCCGGAGAGGACTCCGATGTTGATACTGGTGGTGTGTTGCAGCAAGACCATAAAAGAATCCAACTTTCCTGCAACATGCGATGGACGGAATTTCAAGCAGCAATAGGAGTGACGAATCCAATGGTGGTGGGTCTTGAGGCGTAGGACCCCTCGTAGATTCAGTTGCAGAGGAAGACAACAAAGAGTTGCTGGTTGCACCTCCGTGACTTCAGTTGTGTCTGGCGGCTCATCGATGGCCAATCCAGAGACGATTTGATCGTCGGTGTGTAGAAGAGGTTGTGGCAGCAGATCTGAAGGTGGTGGCGGCAGAGTTTGCAACTGTGACGGCAGTGGGGGGTCTTCAACAGCAGCTGTGGTGGTGGCCGTAGGGTAGAAGGGAAGCCTTGCAATGGTGGCACTCGGGGTCGAGACACGGTATGGGCCAACTGGAGGTGGTGGCAACCAACGCTCCTTGTGGGCCTTCTACCTCCAATAGTGTTCTTTGTTTTGAAGTTTCCATTGGGAGTCAATCTCTTCATGTCGCCACTTCTGGTCTGCGTGCATCTCTTCATGTCGTCGCTTTCGGTCAAGTGATCGCAAGCTATGTTGCACGTTCAATGGTCCGAAGGAACGATTGCTCTAATACCAATGATGTAGACTCTCGCCTACAATGGAGAGGAGTGAAAGGGAATAGAAAAGCTAAACTAGAACAAAACAAAATTTAAGTCTATATTATCTCCTGTAATCTGGTTTTGTTCATAGGCCTCACATATTTAAAGAGTGAAAATAACCTTGACAAGTGCAGGAGACTACCTCTCTCTGGTCGCTCGGAGGTTCAACCATCGGATCTCATCAGTTGGTTGAGGGGTGTTTTTTAAAAAACAAAAAAACACCCCTACCCACTGCTCCCTCGCCGCTCAGCGCCACCTCCCTCCCTCGTGGGGGCTGGAGTAGGGGAGCCGATGGCCCAGGGTCCTAAAGTTTGAATCTTTCTGCTGTATTTTGTCTGATTTTGGAAGAATTGATGGTGATGGGTTCCGGCATGATGGCGACCCGATGGAGAAGGGGCGAGGCTGTAGGCACGGAGAATGATCGACGGAGGTGGTCCTCGGTCGTTGACGACGAGAACGAGGGCGGTACAAAAGCTTTGCTCTAGGCGATGGTCTGCTCTGTTCAAATGAGATGAGTGATGAGAAATGATCGGCGACGAGTCAGCTGGTTCGAGACGAGGGCCGATGATGGGGATTTGTGATCTATACATGAAATATACATTATATTATCTCCTAAACTTATGTTTATGCTAGTGTTTGATTAGAATAACTACTACTTTAATATAGTTTTTGGTTTTGTAGGAAATGAGAGCAAAGATGCAAAAATATGGCGAAAACGGACTTCAATGGTTAAATTATCATAACTCCGTGTACAAATATCGGATTGGACTGATTCAAGTCTCACGTGAAAGTTCAAGGAGTCAGCTTTCCAACGCCACCAACCACGCGCAATTCGGAGTTCGGTGCAAAAAGTTATAGCCATTTGAAGATTCCGGACAGTAGAAACGATCGATCGCAACCTTTACGCGATCGATCCCGTCTACGATCGATCGGACACAAAAACGATCGACCGTATCTACTGGAATTTTTGGATTTGCGCAAAGTGTTGAAGACAGTAAAAACGATCGATCGGCTTCGTCCGGCATCGTTCGCAATACGATCGATCGGGAGCAATTAACAAAGGAAAACGGCTTCGTTCGGCAGCGTTCGCAAGGCGATCGATCGTGCTATACGGGCGATCGATCGGTGCATACGGAAAACGCAATTTAACCCTATTTTGACTCGGATTTGGAAAGGGATTTGAGGGTTTTCCTTCACCCCTATATATATGCCTTAAGGGAGAACGTATGGGGTATGCAAGAATAGAGTTTTGAGTTCTTTTGGAGACCTTGGAGGCTAGAGCAAAGGAAGAAGAAGAAGAAGAAGATGAAGAACTTGTTGATGGATTCTCTTCCCATGCTTGGCTAGACTCTCTTCCAAGGCGTAGATGAAACCCAACTGATTGGTTGTATTGTTTCTTTCTCTCATATTATGTTTTTATTCTAGTTGGTGTATGAATCTTTGTTATGCAATAAAAGTTAATTCATTAGAGCTTATTCTTTGTACTCGAGAGAGACAAGAGTGGATCTTTGTGGATTTCAATCTGAAAGAGCACTTGCGTGTCCGAGAGGAACGTAAGGGCCCTGAAGTGTTACATATTAATAAAGTCTCATTGGTTTATACTCGAGAGAGATAGATCACAGTTCCATGTTTTAATAGATTTATGTGTTACATCCGAGAGGAGGGCACTATAATTTGAATTGACAAGTGTATGTCCGAGAGGAATACACTAGCCAACTGGAAATCTGAATTCAAAAGAGAGAGAGAGACGATACACTAGTCTATTGTGGTGGATTCAAAGCCTTGGTACTTCTCCTATTGATTAATCTCAGCTTAGTTTAGTTAAAGTTCATTGTTTTTCTCTAGATTAATTAAAAACTGCTACTTTTCTCTTGAATTTGGTAAAAGATTAATCCGTCCCTGAGGTTCGACAACCCTTTCCATACTCACCGTAGTACAATTGCCTTGTGCACTTGCAAGGGTTTAATTTTAAACGATCAAGTTTTTGGCGCCGTTGCCGGGGACGGCACAATAGTTTACTAAATTCTTAGCATAGTTAGTTTTAGAGTAGTTTCATTAAATTTAGATTTAATCTCAGTAGCGTAATTTCATTCTTCTTCCTTTTTTGCAGGATTAAGAGAGGACGCAGATTTTCGTCATCGTTGGAAGGGCCATCCCTTCCCACTGTTTGCACTCTCTTAACCCTCTTTTAGAATAAATTTGGGTGCTTGGTGTTTTCCTTTTCTTTGTGGGATTGCATGACGTGCTAGTTGTCGCTATTAGGTTGCTAGTTGTTGCTATCTAGGGTTGATGTTTGCTAGTTGTCGCTATTAGGACTGCACAGGTTTTGTTTGATTTTATTTGTGCATGCATGGTCGTCGTTCCCTAAACCCCGACCTAGCTTTTGACCCTGATCCTGAGCGACTCTACAGAATTTTGAGAACTCCTAGACAATCAATTCCTGAAATCCAACATATGGCGAACAACATGAACCTCGGGGATGGTACTGGTCTAAACCAGGATCCATTAATCCCCCATGCCCGAACCCTGCAAGATTACTACCGTCCAACAGCCTACACCTCCCCTTCCTGTATCCTACTACCTGCTACCGTGGCCAATTTTGAAATCAAACCAAACATCATCCAAATGCTGCCCACTTATCACGGCCAACTTAATGAGAATCCTTATAGGCATCTCCAAAATTTCTTGGAGGTTAACACCACATTCAAACTCACATTATCGGATGACCAGGTGCGCCTTAGACTTTTCCCATTCACTTTAAAAGACAGGGCCAAGGAATGGCTCTACTCCCTTGCACACAACTCTATTTCTACTTGGGAGGAACTACAAGCTGAATTCCTAAAGAAGTATTTTCCTGTGGGGCGGACTAATAAGATCCGCAACGAAATCATTACTTTTACCCAGCAACCAAATGAGCAATTCCATGAAAGTTGGGAAAGAATGAAATCCCTCCTCCGATCCTGTCCCCACCATGATGTGCCCAAGTGGCAGCTAGTGCAGCGATTTCATGAGGGTGTGTGCGACCAGCACAAGACCCTGATTGATGCCTCCTGTGGAGGCACATTCATGAAAAAAACCCCTGATGATGCCTGGGACCTACTAGAGGACCTAAGTGAAAATTCTCTACATAGTGCTACCCTCTACAGAACTGAAGGCCATCTGCCGGGTAGGAGTGCCTCAAGGGGAGGCATGTATGATGTTAAGCCCACCAACAGTTTAGAACACCAAGTGGCATCACTGACCGAGAGATTTGACCGTTTTTTCTCACAGCTCCCTTCTCAGACCCCTATCTCTCACGATGCCTGTGCCATCTGTGCCAGCCCCATGCACACTGTAGTTGACTGCCCTTCAGCTTCCCAGTATCCTGATCTTGTACAGGAGCAAGCCAACTTTGCACAAGGCTACCCTAGAGCTAATAACCCCTATTCAAATACCTACAACCCGGGGTGGCGAAATCATCCCAATTTCGCCTGGAAACAGCCTAACCAAGGGACCACTTTCAATCAGGCCCCAAGACCTGAAATCCAACACCCAACTCAGCCTTACCAACCAGTTACCGCTCCCCCATTTGACCAAACCAATAAGAAACCATCCCTAGAAGACCAGATGAGTCAAATGAGTCAAATGCTCCTCTCCCACTTAACCGAGATTAAAACTGAACAGAAGGAGATGAGAGCAGACTTGAAAACCCAGGCCCAGCTTGTCCACTCCCATACACAATCCATTGCCAAAATAGAAACCCAGTTAGGACAGCTGGCCCAATCTATGAACCGTAGGGAAGTAGGAACCTTGCCTAGCCAACCACAGCAGAACCCTAGAGGCCAGTTCGCCGTTGAAGGTTCCCATTATCCAAATGAGCAGGTGCAAGCCGTTACTACCCTAAGAAATGGAAAACAAGTGGACAATCAGGTTAGGGACCCACCTATTGCGAGTGAGGACACTCTCCTTGAGAAACAGAACCAATCCACTCCTACTATGCCTGACCCTGTTAATCTCTCACCGCAACAGGAAGCCCCTCGGGAACCCACAAAGGATACATCCTATATCCCTAGGGCCCCTTTCCCCCAATGCCTCAACCAACCCTCCCCGTTTAGTAAGTCCCACCAACGAATGGAGGAAATGTTAGAGGTGTTCAAGCAGGTTAAGGTCAATCTTCCCCTCTTAGATGCCATCAAACAAGTACCTGCGTATGCCAAGTTCCTGAAAGACCTGTGTACCCAAAAGAGAAAAACCAAATCCCATGTCACCCAAAAGGTCTTTTTGACCAACCAAGTCAGCTCTTTACTAACCAGTGATGTGCCACCTAAATTCAAGGACCCGGGAACCCCTGTTATATCCATTGTCATCGGTGACCATACCATTAGCAGAGCCCTCTTAGATCTAGGCGCCAGTGTCAATCTCCTCCCATACTCAGTTTATCAACAACTTGGCCTAGGAGAGTTGCAGCCCACCTCAGTCACCCTACAGTTAGCAGATCGATCCATTCGCAGACCTAGAGGTATTATAGAAGACGTTCTTGTCGGAGTTGACCGGTTCTACTTTCCTGTTGACTTTGTCGTTCTAGACATGGAACCTGTTGCCAACTCCAAGTCCCAAATTCCTGTTATCCTTGGCCGGCCTTTCCTCGCTACCGCTGATGCCACCATCAATTGTAGGTCGGGTCTCATGAACGTCTCATTCGGGAACATGAAAGTTAAATTAAACATCTTTAGTGCTTCCCAACAACCCTCGAGTGAAGTTGAATGCCTTATGGTTGACGACCTCGATGACCTGGTCCAGGAATACCTCCCATTTGCTGTGCTTAAGGATGCCCTCGAGCACACCCTTTTCTATGACTGGATTGATACCTATGAGGGCACACCTGACCTTGAAGAGGTCCATCACCATTTAGTGGCTGCCTTACACCCTGACCATATCCCATGGAGACCCCACCCCGACCCTCTGCCTGTGTCCACCTCTCCACCACTCAAACCTTCCATAGAGTCTCCTCCCACACTTGATCTGAAAACCCTACCTAGCTCGCTGAAATATGCCTTTCTGGGTCCTAA
Source organism: Houttuynia cordata (assembly GCA_039654745.1). Classification (NCBI taxonomy): domain Eukaryota; kingdom Viridiplantae; phylum Streptophyta; class Magnoliopsida; order Piperales; family Saururaceae; genus Houttuynia; species Houttuynia cordata. The sequence goes on from CM077504.1 coordinate 6,571,439, forward strand.
TGACACCCTTCCTGTGATTATCTCCTCAAGTCTATCTAGTGACCAGGAAGCCCAGTTGTTGGAGATCCTTACCACACACCGGCGAGCTATAGGATGGACAGTAGCTGACCTCCGGGGTATAGACCCCTCTGTGTGCATGCATCGCATAAACCTGGAGGACCAGGCTAAATCTTCTAGGGAGGGGCAGAGACGGTTGAACCCTCACATGAGAGAGGTGGTGATGAAAGAGATAGTGAAACTCCTAGATGCAGGTATCATATACCCTATCTCTGACAGCGAGTGGGTGAGCCCCATCCAGGTCGTCCCTAAGAAATCAGGCATCACGGTGAAACCAAACTCAGAGGGTGAACTTGTGCCAATAAGAGAAACCACGGGCTGGCGGGTATGCATTGATTATAGGAAACTGAACTCCAATACCCGTAAGGATCATTTCCCTCTCCCATTCATTGACCAAATCCTAGAGAAACTAGCGGGCCAAGAGTTTTATTGCTTTTTAGATGGGTACTCAGGATATAATCAAGTGCCAGTTTTTCCAGGGGATCAGGAGAAGACGACTTTTACATGCCCCTTTGGTACATTTGCATATCGAAGAATGCCTTTTGGTCTTTGCAATGCTCCGGCTACATTTCAGCGATGCATGATGTCCATCTTTTCTGACATGATTGATAAATTTTTGGAAGTTTTTATGGATGATTTTTCGGTATTTGGCACTTGTTTTGATGAATGCTTGCATAACCTTACTATGGTTTTAAAAAGATGTGAGGAAACAAACTTAGTGTTAAGTTGGGAAAAGAGCCATTTCATGGTTCAACAGGGGATTGTGCTTGGACATGTTATATCAAAAAGGGGTATAGAGGTTGATAAGGCCAAGGTTGACCTAATTGCTAATTTACCACCTCCTACCTCAGTGAAGCAAATACGGTCTTTCCTTGGCCATGCCGGGTTTTATCGCCGATTTATCAAAGATTTTAGTAAGATATCACGTCCACTCTGTCACCTCTTAGGTCAGGACGTGCCATTTGAATTTGATGATTCTTGCAAAACGGCCTTTACCACATTAAAAACCCTCCTCTCGAGTTCCCCCATTATTAAGCCCCCTGACTACACACTGCCCTTCGAAATCATGTGCGATGCCTCTAATTTTGCTGTAGGGGCAGTGTTAGGCCAACGCCTTAACAAGATTCCTCATGTTATATATTATGCGAGCAAGACGCTCACTGATGCTCAATTGAATTATACTACCACTGAAAAAGAGTTGCTTGCTGTTGTGTTTGCATTAGATAAGTTCCGGTCATACCTCCTGGGTAGTAAGATCATCATTTTTTCTGACCATGCGGCCTTACGGTACCTCCTTTCCAAGAAGGATGCCAAGCCAAGGCTGATCCGTTGGATCTTACTTCTTCAGGAGTTTGACTTTGAAATTAAAGATAAAAAGGGTTCTGAGAATGTTGTGGCTGATCATCTATCCAGAATTCCTATTCCTGATTTGCACAGCCATGACCCTCTGAGGGATTCATTCCCTGATGAGCAGCTTTTTGCTGTCTCAACTACTGCTCCACCTTGGTACGCACATATCGTGAATTATCTTGCTGTGGGTCAAATCCCCACCTTTTGGACTAAACATGACAAAGACTTGTTTTTCTCACGAGTCAAACATTACTATTGGGATGACCCTGATCTATTTAAGATATGTGCGGATCAAGTCATAAGACGATGTGTTCCAGAGAGTGAGTTTCATAGCATTTTATCTTTTTGTCACTCTCGGGCCTGTGGTGGACACTTCGGTGGTAAGAAAACTGCGGCCAAAGTACTTCAAAGTGGTTTTTATTGGCCAACTCTATTTAAAGATGCCCATGCTTATTGTCAATCTTGCGATAGGTGTCAAAAATTGGGAGCCTTGTCTAAAAGGAATATGATGCCTCTACAACCTATATTGATTGTTGATTTATTTGATGTATGGGGTATCGATTTCATGGGACCTTTTCCGCCATCTTTTGGTCATACATATATTCTTGTTGCTGTTGATTATGTGTCTAAGTGGATTGAAGCTGTTGCCACTAGGACCAATGATCATAAAGTTGTGCTGGAATTTCTGAAAACTAACATTTTCAGCAGGTTTGGAACTCCTCGGGCTATCATTAGTGACGGAGGTTCTCACTTTTGTAACAGGTCATTTGAAGCTCTTCTCAAGAAATATTCCGTCACCCACAAGGTTGCCACACCATATCATCCTCAGACCAGTGGCCAGGTGGAGGTCTCCAATCGCCAAATCAAGCAGATTCTCGAGAAGACGGTTCGCCCCGACAGAAAAGATTGGTCCTTGAGACTCAATGATGCATTATGGGCCTACCGGACAGCTTTCAAGACCCCGATTGGCATGTCTCCGTATAGATTGGTATATGGCAAAGCTTGCCATTTACCTGTTGAGTTAGAGCACCGGGCTTACTGGGCTATTAAGGCCTACAACTTCGACATGGATAAGGCCGGTGAACAGCGCAAGCTCCAACTGAGTGAATTAGAGGAAATGCGCCTTGATGCATATGAGAATGCCAAGCTCTACAAAATGCGAACTAAGGCGGTTCATGACAAGATGATTTCCAGGAAATCCTTTCAGCCTGATCAGAAGGTGTTGCTCTATAACTCTCGGCTGCACTTATTCCCTGGGAAACTTCGCACTCGGTGGTCTGGACCTTTTACTGTGACCGAAGCGTTTTCACATGGTGCTGTTGAGATCCGAAATCCAAAAGATGGGAGCACATTCAAAGTAAATGGCCATCGCTTGAAACCTTATTTGGAGGCAGTTAGTGACCAGGATGAGATGCCGGTATATTTTGCTGGTTCAACAAGTACAACATGAGCATGGATCAACGTCTGGCTGAAGACGTTAAACTTAGCGCTTGGTGGGAGGCAACCCACGTAATCAGGTGTATTCTTCCCTTTTCATCTTCTTTATTTAAAAAAAAAAAAAAAAAAAAAAAAAAAAAAATGTCAAACAGTAAATACGATCGATCGCACTACGATCGTATCTGCAGATCATCAACGCCGTTCATCTGTGATCTGACGGGCGCCGATCATTATTGCTTAAAACGATCGATCGGATTTTTCTGCGATCGATCGCGGGTCGTCTTCTTCGTCTTTAAAACCTGCGCGGCGGCGGCGACCGAAACCTATTTTCGCTCGCCACCGCCGCCTCCGACCCCCGTTTGAGCTAAGACTCCGGCCCCCGACGAAGTTTTGCACGGAGAATCCATTTCCGGTGGCCGTTTTCGAGCTTTCCGTCTCTTTTCATCGCAATCCCAAGCTTTTCTTCCGGTAAGCCGAAACGAAAAAAAAAACTGATTTTTCTTAGTTTTTTGTTAGGTACTTTTGAAATCTGTCTCATACTTGCTCTTAAATTGATTATTGTGATACTTGTGTATGAGTTCAGCCTTTGATTCTCAGCATTTTCGCTAAATCTTATGATTTTTGTGCGTGAACAGTACTGTTTTTCAATCGAAAAAAAAAAAAAAAAAAAAAATTCCGAAAGTGAGACATTCCGGATTTTCGATTCCTCTCATGCATACTTTTGATTGCTGATTCCATTGCATGTTCATGATTGCTATCTCCGATTTTTACTTTTTTTTTTTTTTTTTTATTTTTATTTTTCCAAAAAAAAAAAAAAAAAAAAAAAAAACAGCGCCAACGAGCTTTCCTATGCCATTATTTGTGATATGCCTGCTGTGCTGATGATCTATACTTCTTTGTGCATTAGTTATCTTTATAAGGGTTTTTATTATGACCTTTGATTTTCAGGAACGATGCCTCAGAAATCCTCTGCTCACAAACGCCCTAGGAGTGAAGCTTCGACTTCACGACATGCTGCTTCCACCCCTGCACCTCCACCTACTGCTACTCCACCACCACGGCCACTTCAATATGAGCGTCAGGTTCTCCTAAATCCAAATATTCCTGATCTCCCGACCCAAAGCTGGATAAAGACTCGGCCGGACTGGGTGAGTTACTTCACCCGTATTGCTTCTACGACGGGGAATGTGCCTCACCTGGTGCACGAGGACGCCGTCAGAGAGTTCTATTTGAATGGCACTATTGACGACCACGAGGATCATGAACAAGTTGCCATTCGCAGTATGGTGGGTGGCACTCCTTTACGCATCCGGGCTGCTGACATAGCTCGAGTTATGGGCTGCGAGCGAGGTACCATTCGGCATCCAGATTTCAGTGGTTATCAACTTCCCATGCCTCGCATTATTACGGGTCGCTTGACAGGGTCGCCCATAGGACCTTACCTGACCACTTATCTCCAGGCCATCAGCATGTTACCGGAGTTCCGATTTGCCTTTCTCATTTTCCAGCATGATGTATGGTCCGCCAGGAAGGAGAAAGTTGACGGCACGATGACTGAGCTACTATATGTATTCGGCGACGAGGCTAGGCGGGGCGACCTTGATTTACCTTCATTCGTCTTTGGGCGGATGAAGCAGATGATGGTGGGGAGAAAGGATGAACGGCTACCGTATCCTTTCATTCTTGACCGCATATTCCAGACCAGTGGGGTCCGTTTTCCAGAGCATGCACGTTTATCTCGTGGACTGGGTCCGATTGGAGTTGACGCCTTTAACCGTATGATCACCCACACACGTATACATGCTTGGCCACAGGCTCGCCGTGCTGAGGAGCAGGCCGCGCCCCCTCCGAGTCAGCCTACTCAGCAGCCTCCTTGGGAATCTATTCAGCAGCAGATCACTGATCTCACTGGCCATGTGCAGGAGATTCGGGCTACACAGCAACAGATTCTTGCAACCCAGCAGGCCTATCAAGAGTCCCAAAATGCTATCACGTTACGCCTAGACTCTATTGTTGACTTTCTCCATGATTGGCGTTTCCCTCCTACGGACGATGGCGATGGCGACGACCAGGACTCTTAGTCCTTTCTTTTCTGGTGGTTTTCCTTCCTCTTCTCTCCTTTACTTATCTCTGATCACTGCCTTTTTATCTTTTGTTGTGCATTGAGGACAATGCTTGTATTAGGTTTGGGGGAGAGGATGTGCTTCATTGTAAAATCAGAAAAAAGAAATTGAAAATAAAATTGAGTAGTTTTTTTTTTTTTTTTTAAGTTACTTGTTAGTACTTTTTCTTAGGTATTGATAGTTTATCCCGTAATAATGCATGTTACAATTCTTAGGAGATTAATTTACATTGGAAGTGTGAGTAAGTATACAGGAGGATAGATACACTTAACTGAGCATATCTTTCTGTTACAGTCCTCTTGGAACAGGTGCTTGAGCTAAGAAAACTCACTCACACACACTAGTTACATAAAGTAATACCATCTAGAAATTTGTTGATTACTAATTTACAGTGGGATGTCTTTAGTCATAGTCATTAGATGATGTGTAGTTGTCTGTTGAGCTTAAAAGATCATGATAGACCATTTTCTTGGCTATGGCAAGGGATTGGAACCGGAAATAGGTTGAGAGTATAATACAGCCTGGACAAAATAAAGATGTGCTGAAATATATGTGCTGAAAATAAAAATGAAAATGAAAACAAAATGAAAGAAAAAGGGGCTGCTTGACTTTATAGGATTAACTTAGGCTGATGCTCGGGCCCGAAGCGGTCTCTTAAAACCTAATGCCCTAAGTCAACTGGCTGGGAGTCATTGGCCTGAGTCATTGCTAAACCTAAGCATCTTGAAGTCAGGCCTTACACAGTCCTAGCGAAAAAAAAAAAAAAAAAAAAAAAAAAAAAAAAAAAAGTCTGTGGTGTATTATCCTCTCAAATCTAGAATGTTGGACCCGAAGGAGGCGCGCAGATCTGTGCTATCATGAACCTAAAGATTACGATGACTATGTAGATTCTGATGTTCTTTGGTTAATGGGTAACACTGGATCTGTATAAACAGAAATTTAGATTGTATTGCTACAATGTTCTACACTTTCTACTATTTATGATATCATGCTATATAATATTTGAGCAGAAATTTCCAAGATGAAAGTGTGGAATAAAACCACTTACTTGAGGGCTTCTATATTCCTGTTGATTATGAACCAAGTACATGTGGTTGATTTTCTTAAGCATTGTAGTATGTATTTATCGGGATAATAGGTTTGCTTGTTTTGTAATATTTTAATTTTTGCTTTGTTTCTTCACTTAGGTTAATTAGTTTAATAAATACATGTTTGTGGGTAGCATGGCTGCAAACCCTCACGAGACAACACTCGTCCTACTAGGGACACCTAGAGGTTTAACGGCTTGTTGCATACGCTCAATGCAATCGTGTTCCCTACGAAAGTGGTGTTTACTTTTATGCATTAGTTCCTTAGTTTGTTTGATTTTGTTTTGTTTTGTTTTGCTAGGGACTAGCAAAATCTAGGTTTGGGGGTGTGATCTATACATGAAATATACATTATATTATCTCCTAAACTTATGTTTATGCTAGTGTTTGATTAGAATAACTACTACTTTAATATAGTTTTTGGTTTTGTAGGAAATGAGAGCAAAGATGCAAAAATATGGCGAAAACGGACTTCAATGGTTAAATTATCATAACTCCGTGTACAAATATCGGATTGGACTGATTCAAGTCTCACGTGAAAGTTCAAGGAGTCAGCTTTCCAACGCCACCAACCACGCGCAATTCGGAGTTCGGTGCAAAAAGTTATAGCCATTTGAAGATTCCGGACAGTAGAAACGATCGATCGCAACCTTTACGCGATCGATCCCGTCTACGATCGATCGGACACAAAAACGATCGACCGTATCTACTGGAATTTTTGGATTTGCGCAAAGTGTTGAAGACAGTAAAAACGATCGATCGGCTTCGTCCGGCATCGTTCGCAATACGATCGATCGGGAGCAATTAACAAAGGAAAACGGCTTCGTTCGGCAGCGTTCGCAAGGCGATCGATCGTGCTATACGGGCGATCGATCGGTGCATACGGAAAACGCAATTTAACCCTATTTTGACTCGGATTTGGAAAGGGATTTGAGGGTTTTCCTTCACCCCTATATATATGCCTTAAGGGAGAACGTATGGGGTATGCAAGAATAGAGTTTTGAGTTCTTTTGGAGACCTTGGAGGCTAGAGCAAAGGAAGAAGAAGAAGAAGAAGATGAAGAACTTGTTGATGGATTCTCTTCCCATGCTTGGCTAGACTCTCTTCCAAGGCGTAGATGAAACCCAACTGATTGGTTGTATTGTTTCTTTCTCTCATATTATGTTTTTATTCTAGTTGGTGTATGAATCTTTGTTATGCAATAAAAGTTAATTCATTAGAGCTTATTCTTTGTACTCGAGAGAGACAAGAGTGGATCTTTGTGGATTTCAATCTGAAAGAGCACTTGCGTGTCCGAGAGGAACGTAAGGGCCCTGAAGTGTTACATATTAATAAAGTCTCATTGGTTTATACTCGAGAGAGATAGATCACAGTTCCATGTTTTAATAGATTTATGTGTTACATCCGAGAGGAGGGCACTATAATTTGAATTGACAAGTGTATGTCCGAGAGGAATACACTAGCCAACTGGAAATCTGAATTCAAAAGAGAGAGAGAGACGATACACTAGTCTATTGTGGTGGATTCAAAGCCTTGGTACTTCTCCTATTGATTAATCTCAGCTTAGTTTAGTTAAAGTTCATTGTTTTTCTCTAGATTAATTAAAAACTGCTACTTTTCTCTTGAATTTGGTAAAAGATTAATCCGTCCCTGAGGTTCGACAACCCTTTCCATACTCACCGTAGTACAATTGCCTTGTGCACTTGCAAGGGTTTAATTTTAAACGATCAATTTGGCGATAGGTCACGGGGGCATGGAAAACACAATCGACGGAAACTGGCAATCGATGGTAAGGAGATGATGCTCGACTGTGAGGTGGAAGGCGGCTCTGCTGAGGGGGGCAGCGCCGAGCGGCGAGGGAGGGAGGGAGGGAGGAGTGGGTAGGGGTGTTTTTAAAAAAATTATCCCTCAACCGTCGGATCTCATCCGACGGTTGAACCTCTGAGCGACCAGAGAGTGCTTCTCTCAGGTCGCCCAGAGGCTACCGGTCCTCTTCTATCAAATCCTAAATCCCATATTTTAGAGAGATTGTAAATTGTGGGAGTTCACCAAATAAGTTGTTGGCAAAATTACGTCGTCTAAGCTAGATAACATGCCAACCTCTTTGGAATTGCCCCATGAAAATTGTTGGCAGCTATGGTAAGGCTAGCCAGAGACGTGAGGTTCATTAGAAAAGGTGGGAAGAGACCTGTGACATTGTTGCCAGCAAGAGAAAAGACAATTTGCTTGGATAGAAAGCAAATATCTGGTGGGAGCTTCCCTACAAGCCTATTGATGGATAAGACCATGAACCTAAGTTTAGAGCAATTGGAGAGGCTGGCTGGGATGGCGAATTGAGATGTTGTAGACGAAAGAGATGGCCTAAGGACAAAGTGTCAAACAATACTTATCTTGATTATAATCTCTTTAAATTCGCATTTCAAGTTGTCGTAAGTCTCAAATAGCATTAACAAAAATTATATTTCAAAAATATATAGAGATGTACCCAAGGAAAGTGAGGTTCGCTAGGTGGGGAGAGATATGGCTTGCCAAGCCAAGGTTGCTGAGGTTGAGAGCAGTTACTCGTTGGTGCTGAGGCAAAAATGGAGAGAAGTGTTCCATTAGCTCAGGACATTGTGGTGGTCCTTGCTTATCTGGTCCTTGAATGCCAACAAAGCTTGCTGGTCTGTTTGCTTCTCAGTTGATGAGCAGCTTCGACTGGCGTCGGCATGTCACCAAAGAAGAGGAAGAGGAGGGAAGTATGGAGGAGAAGATCGAGAGGACCCATAGTAATTGAGATGAACAGGGAATAGATCTCAATGAGAGGCAAACCACAACCAGGCACAATCATATTCCATATATGTGAGCAAAAAGAAGACGGGTTACATGCACTTGATTGTTGATTGAAATTGAATTTTCTTTGATAATGACTCTCTACATTGCACTGGAATGTTGGCCTGTGTTAATTATGTGTTTGACTTTTGTCATCCCCTTTCATGTAGAGTGCCTTCTCTTTCAATGTGCGAATGATGAGACATTTTCTATGAATTGATCTTGGATTATCCTTTAGGACATACAGACAACCCACATTTTGCGGTTTCAAGTTTTTTGGTTTTTTTAGTAATGTCTCTTTATTGGCAGTTTCAAGTTCTATGTGATAAATCAAGTAACTTGGTTAAATAGTAACTTGCCATTGAGGTCGGGCAACTTATAAATCTCAATATCTTTGATCTTTCTAAAACAACAAACTATTCAGTGAAATTCTTGATGTACTTGGTAAGTGCAGGAGCCTCATTAAGCTCTACCTGTCTCACAACTCTTTTGTAGGAGCCATCCCACAGTCATTAAGTGCCTTGATTGGAGCTGAAGAATCGATTTTTCAAGAAATAATTTGTTGGCATGAAGGTTGGAAAAACTACAATTTTTCCCCTCTTTTGAGTTAGCCAAGAAATACAATCAAATATACACTTCTCTACACTCACAATGATACAAGTGAGTCTTCTACACCTCTGCAAACTACTAATGATTTATTTTCTCTGACACAAGAAGAATGCATTGCACTTGAAAAATTCTTCATTTTCTTCTCCTTCTTCCTCAAAGAAATCCTTATTTCTTAAACTTCAAAGCTCCTTCAAAGTTGTAGTTTTTTTTCTTTTTTTCTCCCTATTTCTCTTTTTCAAAAGAACCTGTTGTGTTCCCGTATGGAACACGAACAAAATCAGATTCTATGGTGAAAAACGGAGAAATGAAGAAGAAAAACAATAAGGGTAAGGAAAACTAGATTCAATATTGCATGCCCCAGAAGGAGGAAGAAGACCTCCTTATAAAGAAAGAGAGGGCGCGTCTACCTAGCCTGATTACAAGATATGACCTTTCAGCTTCCTAGAATAATTAAAGCATATGACCTTTCAGCTTCCTAGACCTTTCAGCTACCAAGATACGGATCTGCGTACTGCCATTCACAACACTCCACCACGCTTCCGCTTCCGCCTTGTCCTCAAGGCGGCCAAGTAATGAAGTGCTCCCTAAGAAAAGCCCGCGCTAATTGATTTCGCGAAGGAATAACCCGAGAGAAGCAAGTACATAAGTTAGTTGACTTCCAACGTCCTAGCCAGTTGGGTACCAGCAAGACCCTTTTCTGTAGCGGGTGGAGGAGCATAAGGAACCACTCTGCTTTTGCCATGCTGATTACCACAGGTGATGGTCCGCTGCCCAATGGACTGCTACCAATTGTGGAATTACTTGACAAAACTCCAGCCGCTGCAAAGATTGCAATAAAAGAAGTTCTGCTTAGCTAGCTGTTGCAGACAAAGTAGTCCAATTCCAACCAGCAAAGGAAACCAATTTCTTCTCTTTTTGAGAGCCAAAAAATATAATGTTGCCCTTCTGTTTGAGGAAGCTACGGACCTCTTGATAACAACACCCAACCTCGTCACCATCATTTGATCCACCTCACCTTGCATGATACCACCAATCGTGAGTGACTCGAGAATAAATTTCGCCGCTAATTTGTGCATATCTATCCAGTTTACTCCTGATTTCATTGTAGATATGACCGACTCATGAGCTTTGAGAACAGCATTGTGAACAAGACATTGGTCACTGGTAAATTTTCCATTGACAGGGAATGAAGAAGTAATATCGGAATCATAGAAATGGTAATCTGCTCCCATATCCAGTAATGCCATGTCTCCATCCTTGAATGTCTTGTCAGTTGCAGGAGTATGTCCATAATGAAGCACAGAAATATTGTCACCAGTAGCACCGATGCATGTACTTGAACAATGACTGCAAATACCATACATGTAGACATGAAAAAACATACTCTTCCACTGGTATTCTTTCATACTCTTCCACTGGAATGAAGACTGTATTCCATCATCAATGGGCGACTTTGCTGTTGCTTCTACGAATAAAAGTTGTGTCTCAATAGAAATGTCACTAGCAGACTTTCCCATGCGAGGCAGTATCGACATAACTGTAACACCATTCGGCTTCAAACTAGAACCCAATATTATCCGGCGGAACATAGCCAAGCTCTCCCCACCAGACCCACATTGGGCCAGTACGGAAATTGCAGAATTCCATGCTGCCAAGTCTTTAATTGGAATTTCATCAAACAGCTAGAGTGCTGCATCACGCAGCCCAGATTTGGCATAACGTGAAACCAATTGATCGCCCAGAAAGCCATCAGAATAGACAATGGATTGGACGATATGTGCATGGACTTTTTGGAGATCAAGAATCGAGAAAGACAAGTTTTTGGAAGGAAGGACGTACTTGAAGGGCTCATAATCCTCGGACGCGCTAGCCGTGTTGTCGGAATCGCGGAGGAACTTCCCCATTATGGATCGTACCGGCCACCCATGGCGCTCTGGTTGGTCAAGCGGTGGGGCGCCGGTGAAGAGGGCGAACTTGTGGAGGCTGAGGTGGCCGAGTCCAAGGCGGCGGAAGCCCTTGGATTGGAGCAGCTTGCGGATGGTGGCACCGGCTCCAAAGGTTGGGATCGTGAACCGGACGGCAGGAAATATGGAGGCGACGGTGGAGGAGCGGGCATGTCCAACAATGGAGGTTTGGACCTCGGTGGTCACGGCGGTACTGAGGAAGGCGTCACTGAGAGGGGCTCCCGGCGCAGTGGATGAATCGACTTCCTGATCTTCCACTATCAAGTTGTCATCTTTGGAAACAACCAGATCACCCATTTCCATCGATTTCGGAGTCTCCAACGGCTTTGGTGTGGTGACGACTGCATCAGCAATGTCTCCATCAGCAAGGTCGTCCTCCTGATGCATGAAGGAGACCATCGGCTGGACAGAAAGGCATGGTATCGACGACGTGGGGGTCGACTGGTGTAGTGGCCTGCCTGTCGATGGCAATAGGACCGGCGGTGGCGATGGCCGGCCGAGGGTCGATTGCGACAGTCGGGGCTTTGGAAGAGGAGGGGAAGGATTGCTGCCCCAGCAGGGAAGGGCCGACGGATCTAAATATGGAGAGTCTACCCATTTTCCGGCTCGAACGATAGTGGCGATCTGCGGACAAGGCGCGGCCGGCGGAGGGGAGAAGCGACTGTAATGGGTGTCGTCTGACGGCGGCGGTGGCTCCTTCCAAGCGACTGGGGGTGCTCCTGGCGGCGATCTGGAATAAATCGGAGGAGAAGGCAGACTCATTATGGAGACAACGGGGATGTTGGTGGCCCATTGTGGTGGTGCATAGTCCGAATGAAAGGGGTCCAGCGGTTAGACAGAGGAGTATGGTGATGACTGGGGAAGGAACACCGGTGGTGGCGACGTCCAGAAGGAAGTCGCTAATGGTGGTCGGGAGTGAACCGGAGGAGAAGGATCTGTATATGAAGAACCTACCCATTTCCCATCGTGAACGAGAGTAGCGATCTGAGGATAGTGCGAAGGCTCGGAGGTCAGATGGTGGAGATGGTGGTGGTGTGAGTTCCGTTGCGAAACTGATGGCGGCGGCGGCTGTGGGCAGCCCCACTGCGGCTGGAATGGAGTAGGGGTCGGCGAACCCTGAACGGCGGCAGTAATGACAACGGTCATTTGGGTCGCAGAGATTCGTTCAATCCGTTCAAGGATTTCAGCACACAAGTCAAGCATAGCATCCTGCGTTCCGGCGGATCGGAACGGCTCCGATACCAATGTTGTGTTCCCGTATGGAACACGAACAAAATCAGATTCCATGGTGAAAAACGGAGAAAAGAAGAAGAACAATAAAAAGAGTAAGGAAAACTGGATTCAATATTGCATGCCCCAGAAGGAGGAAGAAGACCTCCTTATAAAGAAAGAGAGGGCGCGTCTACCTAGCCTGATTACAAGATATGACCTTTCAGCTTCCTAGAATAATTAAAGCATATGACCTTTCAGCTTCCTAGACCTTTCAGCTACCAAGATACGGATCTGCGTACTGCCATTCACAACAGAACCTATTTTTTTAAAAAAATAGTTTTTTACAAATAGATCCCTCATTATTTTAGTAAATTATACTTAACCCCAAAATAGGTCAAGTAAGGCCTCTCCACATAAAAGAGAAGCTCAACAACTATATGCCTCACATGAGGAGGGAAAAAAACCAATAACTCTATCCCTTCTTACTCATGTGGGAGCTCCCTCATACTACACATTGATCTATACATGAAATATGCATTTTATTATCTCCTTAACTTATATTTCTGCTAGTGTTTGATTAGAATAAATGCTACTTTAATATAGTTTTTCATTTTTGTAGGAAACGAGAGTAATATACAGAAATAAGGTGAAAATAGACTTTAATGGTTAAATCATCATAACTTCGTGCACAAATCTCGGATTTGACTGATTCAAGCTTCTTGTTAAAGTAAAAGAAGTAAGCTTTCCAACGCCACCAACTATGTGCAATTCGAAGTTCGGAGCAGAAAGTTATAGCCATTTGAAGATTATAAACAGTAACTACGATCGATCGGATATAAATGCGAACGATCGCCAGAGTCACAAAAGCAGTGTATTGAAGGAAACGATCGATCGGCCTCAAAACGATCGATTGTATCTACTAGAATTTTTTATCTGCGTAAGACAGTAACTACGATCGATCGGCATTATACGGCATCGATCGGCAAAGCGATCGATCGGGGGAAAATAACGAAGGATTTGCGATCGATCGGTAAGCGAACGATCGGCAATACGGAGCGATCGATCGCTGTATGCAGAAAACCGGAAATAAGACCTATTTCGACTCGGATTTGGAAGGGGACTTCGTGGTTTCTCTTCAAACTTATAAATAGGCCTTATGGGAGAACGTTTTGGGCAATGAATCTTGGAGGAACCCGAAGACAGAAATTTCAAAACCAACCTCAACCTTACCAACCATCCTCAGCCCCGCAATTTGGCCAATCCAATAAGAAACAAACCATCGAAGATCAGTTGAGCCAAATAATGGCCACCCAATCCACCAGGCTTATGGTTTTGACTGAACTAACAACTGAACAAAAATCCCAGGCCTAGGTAGTTCATTCTCATACGCAATCCATAGCCAAAATAGAGACCCAATTAGGGCAGCTAGCTCAAGCCATGAACCGTAGAGAAGCAGGAACCTTGCCTAGCCAACCCCAGTAAAACCCTCGAGGCCAGTTTGTAACTGAGGCCTCCCATTACGCTCATGAACAAGTGCAAGCCATAACCACCTTGAGGAGTGGTAAACAAGTTGACAACAGGGTTCGGGATCCATTTGTTGGCCCTTCAAGTGAGACACCTTCCCATGAGGAAGAAAAAGAACCCAATTCCATCAAAGCTATACCTATTAGTTCTAAAACCCAGTCGGATAACCAACCCGAGACCCAGAAAGAGAGATCTTATATTCCTAGGGTACCATTCCCTTAATGCCTAGACAAACCCTCCCCGTTTAATAAATCTCATCAAAAGATGGAGGAGATGTTCGAGGTGTTTAAACAGGTTAAGATCAATCTCTCTTTGTTAGATGCAATAAAACAGGTGCCTGCCTATGCCAAATTCTTGAAAGACCTTTGTACTCAAAAGCGCAAAGCTAATTCCAATTTGACTAAAAAAGTCTTCCTTACCGAGCAGGTGAGTTCCCTATTAACACACAATCTTCCACCAAAGTATAAGGACCCAGGATGTTCATCAATTTCATGTGTGATAGGGAACCGTACTGTTGACAAGGCATTATTAGATTTGGGGGCGAGTGTAAATTTGTTGCCTTACTCTGTGTATGAGCAACTTGGGTTGGGGGAATTAAAACCGACTACCACAACACTACAACTTGCAGATCGATCCATTAAAGTTCCACGTGGTGTTATTGAAGATGTTTTGGTACAGGTTGATAAATTTTTCTTCTCTGTGGACTTCATTGTCTTAGATACACAACCTGTACCGAACATTGGTAGTCAGATTCCAGTAATTTTGGGACGTCCATTCCTGGTGACATCCAATGCTATTATAAACTGTTGGGATGGGGTGCTGAAATTGTCTTTTGGAAATTTAAATATCAAACTGAATGTTTTTAATGCCCAAAAACAACATCCACCGCCAGATGATTATTATGCAGTTCATATGATTGATACTCTGGTGGATGGTGCACCTCCATGGATTTGTTCTGATGATCCACTTGCGATTTCTTTCATTAACCCTAATTGCGCAGTAGGACCACAGATGGACTGAACGTTGGATTGAAAGATCCCGGATAAATTGAATAAATGGCTCTGTCTGGCTGAAGACGTTAAACTTAGCACTTGGTAGGAGGCAACCCACATATTCAGGTGTATTATCTCATTTTCTTGTTTTTCTTTCTTTTTTATGATCATTGTCATTTTTATATTTTGTTCACAATGAAGACAATGTTCATACTAGGTTTAGGGGAGAGGATATGCTAAAAAAATCGAAGAATAGTAGATACGATCGATCGCTATCCGATCGATGCTGATTGATTGAATTTTTAACTATTTTTACTCGCAATCGCACGAGACTACGTATAGACTAGTGAAAACGAGGTCGAACCCAAAGGACTTGGACTGATTCAACTTAATTCTAATGAAAGATTTGATTTTTTTATGAAACTAGTTACAACAGAATGAAAAGTTCTAATTTAACAAAGCAATGAAATTTATGTGAAAATAATATGATGAGAAATATACTAAGACTTCGAATCCACCCAAACTAAATAGCTATCCTCTCCGTTAAACCCGTACAATTCCAAGTGATCAATTATCCGTGCCCCTCTCGAAGTCACGAATAATCGTAATGTGTGCAGCCCTCTCGAACATGCAACTAAACAATTAAATCTAACTTAATTAATCTCCCTCTCTCGAGCAAAGATCAATCATAAAAATGCAATCTTTATTCAAATAATACCTTGGAATTCGCTAAGACCTCTCGAACATTAACGATTCCTTGGCTTAATTTCACTAACAATTACTCTACCCTCTCTCGAGCAACAGAATAATCGTAACAAAATATTAAGCATATGGAATAAAAATCACTACTTTAGAATTGCAAATAAATATTGAGAGTCAAACAATTCAGCAGGGCTTCATCTAGTCTTAGTACAATGAAATTTAGCTAGACATGGATGAAAAGGAAGAAAAAGCCTGGTTCGTTGAATTGGTCATATGCAACGCGCACTGTTCACTTGTCTTCCTTGTTGAGACGCGCATTGTAGCACCCAAAACAGCAGTTTGCAACAGCCCAAAATCCAGCCCAGCGATCGACTCTCTTTCTTCTCTCTGTCAAAACTCTTCTCTCTGTCGGCACAGCCCAGAACAGTCGACCCTTTTTCCTTATCTCTCGTCTGTGTTGTTCTCTTGAACCAGCACAGAACAGACACCTTAACAACACAGAACAGACACCTTCTCCTCTTTCAAACCAGACAGAACTCGACTCTCTTTCTCCTTCTCTTTTTTTTTCCGTTCTTCGCTCTGTTTTTTTATATCCCCTGCAAGTCAGTCCCTCGTCAACTCAAATCAGAGCAATCTTCCAAATCAAGCGACTGTCAGCTTGATTTCTTTTCTAATCGCGTCCAAATTCAACATAAAAATTCCTCTTTTACACCATTCCGAAACATAGCAAAATATCAATGTTGACAAATTTCCATTTCTGAGCCAAATCAGTTGAAATCCGCCCTTTCTGAAATATTCGATTGAACCAAAATTAGGGACTTACTATTTTGATCCAGAGCTGTAATTGAAGCTTCCCGATTCGGCTCTCTTCTTTCCCCAAATCAGATATTTCCAAAATCGGAACATCCAAATCGCAACTTCTGTTCATCCTTGCTGTCGAGCTACTTCTTCTCCGGCGTCGCCGAACCTTCGCTGTTGTGACCCATCGCTGGATTCGCCTTCGTCGAGCTCGACCCATCTCGCCGTCGTCATGCCGGAACCCAGCTCAGCCCGCCATGAGACCCAGCCGCCTCGCTTGCCGGCTACCTTCTCTTTCGTATCCGCCGTGATAGCCGCCACCATTTTCTGCGCCGCCAACCCACGGCCTCGAAATCCATCTCCGCCGGTATGACCCATTGCTCCATCGGAACAGAGCTCAACACAGAGCTCGCCTCTGTTTTTTGGAACAGATGAAAGGCCCGAGCATCAATTCGGGCCGGTTCTCCTCTTTTTTTCTTTTTTTTTTTAAACCGAACCGGCACTGAACCAGTCGGTTCAGTGCTTCCTTTTCTTTTCTCTTTTTTTTTTCTTTTTATCTTTAAACCCGTCGTAACATCATTCTCCGTTGGATTAAATCTGAACGGATCTTCTTCTCAAAAACAAAACCCGTCTTCTTCCTTAGATGTACGCCAACGGCTTAGGTATTTTCTGTGCGTGATGTCACTGTTTTAACTAAATAGGCTCTTCAAAACCCGTCAGTGTCTCCTTAATCATTAGATCTTAGATCTTTTCACAGAAACTGTTTGACGTGCGTCACTTTTGGCGCTCTGAATCTGGACTCTCAAAACCTGCATAAATAAAATCAAATATCAGTTAGACGCATTATAAAATATAAATCCAATAAATCTAATTAACGCATCTAAATTAATCAATTAAGCGCATTTATTCATTAAACTTCTAATTACTCACCTAATCATGATTAACAAGTAATTATCCTTACTTCAACTAAAATTACGACTAACAAATAGGCAGAAAGGCATATAAAATGTGTATATTTTATAGATATCTGCAATGTGACGGGCGCTATTTCTCGCTATAATACGATCGATCGGATAAAATTGCGATCGATCGCGGGTCATCTTCCTCGCGTATAAAATCCGAACGGCCACGACAAGATAAATCTATTTCCACTCGCCGCCGCCGTTTTCAACCCTTGTTTGAGCTAATACTCCGGCCCCCAAAGGATTTTTGTACGTAGAATCCGGATCCGGTGTCTGTTTTCAAGATTTCCATCTCCTTTCATTGGATTTACTCATTGTTCTTCCGGTAAGCCGAAACTCAAAAATCGATTTTTTTTCTTGGTTTCTGGTAGATGTTTTTGAAATCTGACTCATGCATGCCCTTATATTGATTATTTCGATGCTTATGCATGACTTTCAGACTCTGATTCTTCGATTTTACGTGTTTTCTTTAATTTTTAGGATTTGTGTTCATGCGATGAATAGTGTTTTGCTATAAAAAAAATTCTGAAATTAAGCCTCGGGATATCTCTGCATACATACTCTTGGATTGATGATTGCGATTAATATGCATGTTGATATCTCTGATTTTTTGATTTATTATTATTAATAATTTTATTTTATTTTATTTTTTTTGAAAAAAATAATTTCGAAAAAATTCAAAGTAGATCTGCTGTCTTGTGTCATTTATTGTTATATGATTGCTATGATGATGAACTGAAATTACATGCTAAAATAATTGTATTTGCTGTGGTTTTCACTATTATCCTTGGTTTTCAGGTACAATGCCTCATAAATCAGTCGCTCACAAACGCTCAAGGGGTGAAGCTTCTACTTCACGTCCTATTCCTTCTACTCCTGCACCTGCGACTCCTCCATTGGCCCGGCCGCCTCAGTATGAGAGACAAGTCGTCCTTAATCCCGGCATTCCTGATTTGCCGACACAAAGATGGATAGAGACCTGGCCAGATTGGGTGCATTACTTCACCCATATTGCATCCAAGCATCAGAATGTGTATCAACTGGTGCACGAAGATTCAGCACGAGAGTTCTATTTGAATGGCACCATTAAAGACAATGAAGATCCAGAACAGGTGACCATTAATAGTATAGTATGTGACACTCCTATCTGTATCTGCGCCGCTGATATAGCCAGGGCCATGGGCTGTGAACGAGGTACAATTCATCATCCCGACTTCACTGGATATAAATTTCCTACGCATCGCAGTGTTACCGGTCACTTGACGGGGTCAGCTGTAGGTCCTGGGTGTACGACATATATTTCAGCCATTAGCATGCTACCAGAGTTCCGTTTTGCTTTCTTGATTCTACAGCATGATGTATGGTTGGCCCGGAAGGAGAAAGTCGACCTCACTATGACTGATCTATTATATGTATTCGGCGACGATACCAGGCGTGGTGATCTTTATTTTGGGAAGGCTCACCAACCGTACTATAATTATTTTTTTAAAACTGAAATTATCTTCTGTTATTTGCAAAGAAATGGCTGCTGAGGGTACCAACTTGACTTCGGTACTTATTCCCACTCCAGTGAATGCTCCTGTTCAAATTAAAGGGGAAACACCAGAAAAGTTCGGAGGTGCGGATTTCAAAAGATGGCAACAAAAATGTTGTTCTATCTTACCACACTGAATTTGGCCCGATTCCTTCAAGAGGAAGTACCCGTTCTCCTTGAGGAGAAACGGGAAGACAAAACGGCTGTTGTGGCAGTAGATGCAAGGAAACATGTGGATTTCTTATGTCGTAATTACATCCTTAACGGGTTGGACAACACATTATATAATGTGTACAGTTCGATGATAAGTGCTAAGGCGTTGTGGGAGTCATTAGACAAGAAGTACAAGGCTGAATATGATGGAACAAAGAAATTCGTGGTCGACAAATTTTTGGACTTCAAAATGATGGACTCTAGGACAATGATCAATCAAGTTCAAGAACTCCAAGTTATCCTGCATGATATTCATGGAGAAGACATGATTTTAAGTGAGTCTTTCCAAGTGGAAGCAATAATAGAAAAACTACCACCATCCTGAAAGGAATTTAAGAACTACTTAAAGCATAAGAGAAAGAAGATGAACATGGAAGATTCGATTGTGAGGTTAAGGATTGAAGAGGACAACTGTGCTTCTGAAAAGAAAACTGGGGGTCATGGCATGAAATCCAAAGTCAACATTGTGGAACAAGGGCATAAAAGCAATAGCTTCAACAACAAAAAAAGGAAGTATCATGTTGGACAGTTAAACAATGACTCCAACAAAGCCAAGTTCAAGGGTAAATGCTATGTGTGTGGCAAGGTGGGCCACAAGGCTAAGGATTATCGCAAACGGAAGAAACAAGATGATTCCAAGAAAAAGAATGCACAAGCCCACATGACTGAAGTAGAGAATATTTTCACCAATGTGAATAACATCAAACTTTCCGCTGTAATTTCAAAAGAGTGTCACTAACGCTAGTGAATGGTGGGTGGACACTGGGGCTACTCATCATGTGTGCTCAAACAAGAAGATGTTCTCCACTTATCACTTCATGGAAAATGGGGAAAAGCTATTTATGGGCAACTCTTCTACCGCAAAAGTTGAAGGAATTGGAAAGGTGGTACTCAAGATGACTTCGGGTAAGGAACTCACGCTCAACAATGTGCTATATGTGCCAGAAATTTGAAAGAATTTAGTGTCCGGATCATTGCTGAGCAAGAATGGGTTCAAGTTGGTGTTTGAGTTGGATAAATTTGTTTTGACTAAGGGTGGGATGTATGTGGGAAAGGGTACCTTTATGAGGGGTTTTTCAAGCTCAATGTACTAATTATTGTACCTGTTGCTAATATTAAGAATGTGAATGCTTCTTCCTCTTATATGTTTGAGTCATTTGATATGTGGCATGGTAGATTAGGACATGTTAATTATGACGCTTTACGAAGATTGATTAATATGGAATATCTGCCTAAATTTAATATTGACTCTAATCATAAATGCGAAACTTGTGTGGAATCAAAATTAATAAGGAAATCTTTCCAAAGTATTGAGAGATGTACTGAACCTCTTGAGTTAATTCATAGCAATGTCTGTGACTTAAAACTTGTTCAAACAAGAGCAGGTAAAAAGTACTTTATTACATTTATTGATAATTGTACTCGTTATTATTATGTATACTTGCTGAGAAGTAAAGATGAGGCTATAAATATGTTTATATTATATAGAAGAGAGGTTGAGAATCAATTTGGCAAGAAAATAAAAGTTCTAAGAAGTGATAGAGATGGGGGAATATGAATCACCTTTTGGTGAATTCTGTTCACAACATGGTATTATACACCAAACTATGGCACCTTATTCACCACAGCAAAATGGAGTTGTTGAATAGAAAAATAGAACTTTAAAAGAAATGATCAATGCCATGTTAATAAGTTCTGGGTTACCCCAGAACATGTGGGGGGAAGCTTTGCTTTCAGCAAATCATATTCTCAACAAAATACCTTATAAGAAAACCATGCATACACCATATGAATTATGGAAATATAGAAAGCCTTCCTACAAATTCTTAAAAGTGTCGGGGTGTCTAGCGAAAGTGGTGGTCCCTAATCCCAAGAGGATTAAAATTTGACCAAAGACCATTGATTGCGTATTCATTGGTTATGCCAATAACAGCAGTGCATATCGCTTTCTTGTTCATAAATCGGATATTCCTAATGTAATTATAAATACTGTGATTGATCTAGGAATGCTTCATTTTTTAACATATTTTTCCGTGGAATTCTACATAAAAGGAAAGTTCTCTTAAAAGAACTTTGAATGTTGCAAAGGACAATAATGAAGACCAAGAGGGAGAAGATGCTGAACCTAGATGCAACAAACGTGCTAGAACATCAAAATCATTTGGTCCAGACTTTTTAACTTATTTGTTAGAAAGTTATGTTTTCTCCTTAAACTTCAAAGCTTTAAGGAAGCCGTGTTTTCTCCTAAGCACAATATTGGAAGGAGGTAGTAAATAGTGAAATTGAATCCATTATGCAAAATCATACCTGGGAGTTGGTAGATCTACCGCCAGGGAGTAAACCTCTATGATACAAGTGGATATTCAATAGGAAGATGAATGCTGATGGATTAATTGAAAAATATAAAGCAAACTTGTTATCAAAGGATACAAGCAAAAGGAATGTCAAGATTATTTTGATACATATTCACCAGTCACAAGAATAACTTCAATTAGGATGTTAATCATCATTGCTACTTTGTATAATCTTGAAATACAACAAATGGATGTGAAAACAGCATTCTTGAATGGTGACTTAAATGAGGAAATATATATGCAACAATCTGAAGGGTTTGTTGTACCGGGTCAAGAAAACAAAGTGTGCGTACTTATTAAATCTCTCTATGGGCTTAAATAAGCATCTAAGCAATGACATGAAAAATTTGACAAAATGATGATGTCATGGATTGAAAATCAATGAATGTGACAAATGTGTTTATGTCAAAGAAAGACCTGATGGCTATGTTATTGTATGCCTATATGTGGATGATATGCTCATTATTGGTAGCAATGATGATATCATTAAACACGGGTTGAGAGCATATCACAACTTCAATATTCACAAATTATTTAAAGTTTCAATTACACCATGAATTGTACAAGACCGGACATAGCATACTCAGTAAGTAAACTGAGTAGATATAATAGCAACCCAGGGGCAGACCACTGGAAGGCTGTAGTCATGGTTCTTAGATATCTAAGATATACCTTGAACTATGAACTACACCATATAAGGTATCTAGCAGTACTGTGATGCAAACTGGATATCTGATACAACAGACTCCAAATCCACAAGTGGATATGTCTTTACTCTTGGAGGAGCAGCAATGTCTTGAAAATCTTTTAAATAAACGTGCATAGCAAGATCCACCATGGAATCAGAATTCATTGCACTTGATAGAGCAGGGAAGAGGCTGAGTGGCTTCGTCATTTTTTAGAAGATATTCCAATGTGGGGGAAACCTGTGCCACCTATATGTATCTATTATGATAGTCAATCTGCAATAGGAAGAGCACAAAGTAACTTGTATAATTGTAAGTCTCGACATATACATCGGACCCATAAAATAATTGCTCTCTAGTGGAATAATTTCCATTGAGTATGTTAGGTCAAAAGAAATTATTGCGGATCCGCTTACTAAGGGTTTGACCAAAGAACAAGTGAGCAGTTCATCGAGGGGAATGGGCTTGAAGCCTATACATTAAGAGTCACCATAATGGCAACCCAACCTAGTTGATTGGAGATCCCAAGATCTAGGTTCAAAGGGACAACCGAATTGTGGAGGATTTATGGGGAATCACTATTGAGATAAAATCTCGTTCTCATTCCTATGATGAGATAGTGATGCCTGCAGAGTAAATTAAGATAAGTTTTGTTTTTTATGGTTCTCATAGCTTGAATTAGTTCGAGTGGGGTATTGCAGGATGCTCCTAATGAGAATCACCTATATGAGTGTGAAGGGGCCGCTTCTATGAGGATTTTAAGGCTAAATCTTCTAGAGCATTCATGAAAATCATGTTTGTTCAGGGCCGAAATGAACACAATCATGAGAACCACAGTATGTCTGAGAAGTGATTGTGTGAATTCTATTGTCTTGGTTTACACAAACGGTTGAATAGTTCAAGTCATCATGCTCACTGATTAGCTAGTAGACCCGATAGTTTTCACAAGGGAAGGTTTAAATCCAAAAGCTACCTTTCCCCATGCATGATCTTTTCAACATTTGCTTTCACGATTTATCTGCATTGTTTTGCATAGTTATCCAGCCAATTCTCATTCATTTGGGGGATTGTTAAAAGTGAGCATTAGATTAAATGGGTTAAGCCTATATTTCTTATGTGGGTCAAGCCCATATGGTAGAGAGAGAGCCCAAGCCCACTTTGTATTGAATGAGAATCACACATGTGAATTGGTTGAAGGAGTGAATAGTCCCACTTCGCCTAGAAGAAGGTGATATTGTTGGTATTCAAGTTAGGCCTTTAGGCCAACCCATTTTTGTGGGGGAGAGACATGTTGGACCCATGCATCTAGGTGAGCTAACCCACGCATGCGCCGACCATCCGGCCGGCCGGGTCGGGTTGGGTCAACAAGATAATTATTTTTTAGGATAAATTTATTTGGGTTGGTTTTCTCTTAACTCAACTTCATCTGATTTGTTTTCACTAAATAATGTGTCCGTTAACGGATGGACGCATCCGTTTGAACGGGAAAGGGTGTCTTCAACGGGATTTCCTATAAAATCATGGAAAACGGTTTCTGCAAAATATAGAATTTTGGATTTCGTCTACTTTCTTTTTTTGTTTTCAGTGAGAGCATATATATTGTGGTTCGCTGCATGTACTGTATTGGAGGTGCTCCTATAGTACATGATTGATCGTCTTATCCTGGGAGGCAGATGCCCAAGAGTCCTAAGCATCATTAAGGAGGGCTAATTCTGTCTTAAGGACAGAGTGATTTGGTTGATTCGATTATCAAAACTTTAACTAAGAATTTTCATCATCATATTTGCAAAGGTACGAAGAATAACAGTATTGGACTCGACAAGTGATCAAGAGAGCATGATACCAATAATTTGTACTCATCTTAAATACACATTTTAAAACTTGAACTGTGTGGCAGCTGGTATATAATTTGGGGGATTTGAATCTATACACCCTCCGTCCTATTTTAGATTCTCCATGAAAAAATGTTGCTTTTTGTGTAGGACGCCTATCTTGACACCCGACCTTTTTGTAGCCCATTTGTCTTATACACAATTTGCACGGGCCCCCAATTTGAGAAGAAATTAGAGCATGATTACTTCCTTACATTAGCTTCACAGGGCACCCGAAAACATAATATCAAATTATCCAAAAAACATAATGTATCAGGTTTTTGTTCTATTCTTTAAAAGGAAAGATTTCATTCTCAAGTCATTACTATGATCTATTCTCATCCCTAAAAGGAGAGACTCCAAATTCCATGCAATCACCTTTTTCTTCTTCTTCTTCTTCTTCTTCTTCTTCTTCTTAGCTTATCTCTTTTTCTCCTCAACCCTTCTACCCCCTTGTTTATGTTTGGCCTTGGACGGCAAATATAAAAATCAAAAGTAGTAATTGATGACATGGGATTACGAGTATATGTAAATTTCACTTTATGAAAAAGACAAGCTATACAATTTAATGTTTGTCTTTACTAGAAATTATAATTGAGAACTACCATTTTTGGCCTTCATTGGGCTTTAAAACATCTGTCATTTTTATTTTCACACTTTCTATATAACGGAGATCTTTCTTCAAGTATCAATTAGTAATTAATGAAAATTGCCTTCCATATACTTTCCTTTTGTTATTCATGGGTGCCCCACTGGGATTGCGAAAAAAAATTAGCTGGGGGCCCATGCAAAACACCCTTTCATAGTATGGGTGCCCCTAGAAAAACGAAAAAGCTGAATTTTTTGAAAACTTACCAAAACAAGGCGTGATCTTGGGGCCCTGCAAAAATGCCGGGTGTCAAGATAGGCGGCCTTTTGTTTAATGGTGGGAAACCCCAACTAATGGGGGAAGAAAAGATTCAAAGTCTACTTAAACCGACTAAATGGAGCATCTAAAAGAGGGTTTGTCCTCTTTTCCCGATAGAACATTTAAAACAGGACAGAGGAAGTATTACGTAACATCTGGAAGAAGTAAAATTGCAAATGGTTCCATTCGGTGGTTTTAGAAGCCGAGGCGATGGTGATTACACTCACTGATGAGGGTGGAATCAAGGAGGTGATCATTGAAGGTGACAACTACCAAGTCCTTCAACAATTTCACCGTCTTCCCTGGATTATGGGCAACTGTTTGGAGCTATGGAGGTCCTCAACAAATTCGACAGTGTCAAATTCTCCCACGTTCGGAGAACAGCCAATGGAGTGGCGCATATTACTTTGTTTGAATATATTCAGATTCCGAAAAAAAAATTGCAATGGGGTGAATTCAGGTCGAAATGTGGTAACGAATGAAGCCTTCCAAATTTGACTTGAAAGGAGTGAATCGGTGTGATGAAATCATGGCGTAGATTAAACTTGACTTGAAGGAGTGAACGATCAAATGATGCTTATAATATGACAGGATTTGAATTTCTTTACTTAATAAATTCAATTGTCATCATGATTATTTTAGCAATAGAATTCGGATGCCAGAAACTCATGGCCTAATTAGTACTTATTATGATGTTCACATAGTAAATATATAAAGTAAAAGCATTCTGTGCAGCAATGTACATTTACAATCATGAATTATGGCCAATCGAATTCTTTAGAAGGGGCAAGAGAAATGAAGTGGGAAGTTATAACGGAGTAATAAATATTCAGTTTACCTTCAATTGGTTTCAGCAAATTTTGGTATCATGGATCTGGACAAGCAGCAAAACTCTCTCCATAACCATCGGTATTCTTAATATATATATATATATAGAGAGAGAGAGAGACAGAGAGAGAACGATTTACATGAGATGGGTCTCATATAAGGAGCACAAGGCCAACCTTTTGAGTCGTTGGATTCTAATACGAGGGTGGGTATCGAATCAGTGGGTAAGTGAGTGCATAAAATCAGTAGGTATGTGAGTTTCTTGTGGTTGTTTATAGCCATCAGATCAAGATCCAACGACTATGAATTGCATAAAATCATTAGTCTCATTTAAACTTTTTCCTATATATATATAGGTAAAATGTACTCTCCAACCGATTGAAGAGTACCTTTCTCCAACCAAGTGGGCCACGACTCTTTGATCATGATTGAATGCTTACCTTCTTTGTTTTGGTAACTTAACCATGGTTAACCCCACTCCCTTCATCACGTCACTCGACCACCTTCACAACCTCAGCTCAGCCATGGTGGCCGACTTCCTCTTCGCCGGCGAGGTAACCCTCAAACTCCTTCTTCGACTTGGCCGCCGGCCCCACCACCCTCCCCTAGCACGTCCTCTGCCACGCCTAGGCAACCTCCTCAACTGGTGCGGCCTCGCCACCCTCTCTGCCACCCCCCGACCACCCCAATGCGGATATGAGGAAGACGACGATGAAGAAGCATCTCCGGCGCAGGCCCTGCCTTGGCTGCAGTACAACAATTCCTCTGGATTATCGGGCTGGAGAGAGGAGGACAAGGAGGCACTGGCCCTCCACCATGCCAGCCTGTAGCTTGTGATGGTGGTCAACTCCCCAGGTGAAGTGGTGGGAAGAAGGAATTTGAATGTTGTTTGCTCCTACGCCGCCATGAAAAGCTTGCATGGAGGGGAGGGGTGCTGTTGGAGGAGCATGTTGAGAGGAGTCAAAGAAGACGGAGGAGGAGGGGAAGGGGATCTTGGTTGTGGGTTCACGAGGAAAAGTTGCATGGCTGCTGCTAAGTCTGCATTAATGCCTCAAATCTAATGTTGTTACTGATGACGATGAGCATAAGCCATGGTGCTGTTGTTTTCCCGCTTCCTGTCTCCCAACACCATCCCCAGCCTACCATCGCCATATCACTCGATAATTCCGGTCTGAGGCCTGGATGGAAGCTGGAAGGACACGGCGCTAGAGGGGATCTGCTTGTCTATGAGGAGGGTGCTGGTTTGATGGGTTAAGGGTGGTACTAACGAGGGTTAAGATCAAGTTAGTTATAACCCTTGGATTATGATCAACTCAATCGGAGATATGCTCTCTCCAATCGGTTGCAAAGTACGGGGCCTCTATATATATATATATATAACCCGCATTAAGTGAGTTAGGATATTAATGTTGTAGATCAAATGATCTACGAGTAATTCCAATTCTAATATTCTATTGTAGGAGAAAGGGGAGAAATGGTAGGATTGGGGCTAAGAAAGATTAACATTAAATTAACTAAAAAATAATTATTCCATTGATCAAGCATAATGAATTAGGGGAAAACCTTTACATATTTATAGACTCCAAACTATAAACCTAATTGACATTGAAGGCTAGTCCTATTAATCCAACTAATGAAGGAAAATAATAACTTATTTAGAATTCTAATTAGAATAGGAAACTAACAAGAGATCCTAACATAATTAAATTGGTAGACCCGACCCCTAAGCCGGATCATAACATTGCACCAACGCTTCTGCATCACCTCATCCGGTCGTTGCTTCTTGCGACAAAGGTTAGGATAAGCACGAAGGGCAATCATAGTGAATAGTTGAAATTGGGCCCACCATTGCTTCACTTGAGATGAGAATCCAACAATCTTGTCAATCAAACCTAGGCCTTATGACAAATGAGTTATTGAGAGTGTGATGGGAGAAAACATTGAACCAAGAATGGGCTACACAAGACCCTTCAGCGAATTTTTTTTTTGTAAGGCTGTTGAACCGACCCAAGGTGTAGAGCTTGAACCAAACAACACGATCCTTCCTTCTCGTCTTCCCCATGGAAAAATCACCCTAGCACCACCCGGGAGTTGGTTGACACACAGAAGATCCCGTCGGCAATCGTGCTGGCCAAAGGTGTTGGCTCGTCATTGGCGAAAAAGTGGTGGTGATTTTGGCAATCTGGGCAAAGGCAGACGGTGGATTTGGTGGCGGCCATAGCATACAGAAGCGTGGCGGCGGACATGAAGGTGGCGGCTTTGGTGGTGGTGGTGGTGGCGGTAGGCCAGCTGTCGCCATTGTCGAAAGGCTTCCACTAGGATCTGCCAGAAAGGAAGGTGGCTAATGGTGTTGTTTTGAGTGGCCTGCAATCACGCCAGGAGTTAGTGCCAGAGTTGATGTAGAGTCATCATGAGGATCTGAGAACGAAAATCCTCTATTGATTCCAGTGAATAACGACTGTAACGACGAAAAAATGATAGATTTTGTTCCACTTTGTTGTTGCGGCTGCTAACGACAGATTAGAGTTGTCTCATGTCGACCGGCCTAGGCAAGAATTCATGGTGTTTTGGGGACGGTGCCATTGAACTCTACTTGCTTGGAGATAACGATGGGTGCCGACAAAGGCTTCTGGTATGTGACATCTTCTTTTGCATCGGTTTGTCGATGGACAATATGTGGAGGGACCGTTCTTTCGCAACCGGCTTGTGTTCAGACGTCAGCAAGGGTTGAACTGTGTATGTGAAAATCTTCTGCAATGTATCTCGTTGCTCATCGAAGATATCATCAATGTTTTGCTTCAACTTTGCCAAAGAAGCCTCATAATCCCAGGGCGAAAGAATAGGAGGGTGGGCTAGACCAGATGTGGGGATTTCACGTGCCAAGCACGTCTTTCACTTCCTTAGTGCTTTGATACCAATATTGTGGATTAAATGATTTATGGGTAATTCCATCATAGGAAAAAGGGGAGAAATTGTATGATTAGGGCTAAGAAATACTAATATTAAATTAACTAAAAATAACTATTCTATTGATTAAGCATAATGAATTAGAAAAAATTCATTACATATTTATTGACTCTAAACTATAATCTTAATTGACATAGGATTCTAGTCTTACTAATCCAACTAATGAAGAAAAATAATAACTTATTTAAAATTCTAATTATAATAGGAAACTAACAAGATACCATAATATAATTAAATTAGTAGACCCGACCCGTAAGCCGGATCATAACAATTTCCCATGGACTCGGGGGATAACAAGCAAAGCCCTTATAAGCTGTTTTTCTACTTATGGCTTATAGCTTCCCAGTTCAGCCATCGCCTTGTCCAACAAGCCAGTCTACTGACGAGCAGTCCCGTATATAAACCGACCCCCACCCAACTCCATTCTCCGCCCACTCCTCCGCCGATCGCCGCCTCCACCGATCGCCGCCTCCACTGCCGATCGCCATTGCCCGGTAAGGAGGTAAGGTTTCAACATCTTGTTCATTCATTTCCTCGATCTAGAGTTTCATAGAAATGTAGATCTTTCCACTCCAAAACCCTAAAAATTTTAGAGCTCAAATCGAACAGCAAGAAGAGTGATTAGGTGCTCTTGAGGTCCTTGTTGTTGTTGTTGTAGTTTTGTTTTTGTTCGATTTTAGGGTTTGTAGAGATTTTGCCAAAAAAATAAAAATCCCTCCGTCCGGAAGTAGTAGTAACATTTGGTTTTCCAAAATGAACTTTTAGAATTAAATGTTACTACTAATTCCGGACGGAGGGAGAATGTTTTTTCTGAGTCGGATCGCCGTTGAAAACCTTTGATTTTACTTGGGGTTGATACAGAGTGAGGAAGCAGAAGCGGGAAGATGTTCCGCAACCAGTACGACACGGACGTGACGACGTGGAGCCCGGCGGGGCGGCTGTTCCAGGTGGAGTACGCCATGGAGGCCGTCAAGCAGGGATCAGCCGCCGTGGGGCTGCGGTCGAAGACCCACGTTGTTCTGGCCACTGTCAATAAGGCAGGGTCGGAGCTGTCGTCGCATCAGCGCAAGATCTTTAAGATCCATGACCATGTTGGTGTCGCCATCGCGGGGCTCACTGCAGACGGGCGAGTGCTGTCACGTTACCTCCGCTCTGAATGCATCAACTACTACTTCGTCTACGAGTCTCCCCTCCCCGTCTCTCGCCTCGTTGTCCAGCTCGCTGACAAGGCGCAGGTTTGCTCACATCGACTTGCTTAGCTCTTTTGTTACCACGATTTGGTTGTTTTTTGTACTTGGTTACAATGAAAGTTTGACCCTTTATAAATGAAATGCCTTCTGATTAAGTTATAGAATATTTTGATGCGTCTAGAGCTTTGGTACGTTGAGTTTGGGATATTTTTAGGTAGGGAAGATATTTTTCTCCTTGGGTAACGAGGGAAATTAGAATTTTGTTTGTGAAACTTTTTTACCTATTTTTCTTTGAATAAATCAAATGCTTTTCCTCTCCACGGTATGCAATTTTTTGGTTACCTATGGGGTCAGTAACTTTCAATGTAACTAATTAAACTCTTTATAGGGTGTTTGGTGGTCTTATATTTGTGTGTGTAGACATTTGGCCTATTTAATGCCCTGCGTCAGTTTTTTATATGCCTGGGCCTGAATAGGAAGAAGAGAAACGAACCGGAAGGTAAAGGTAAATAGAGAGGTAAGTGTCAAAGCAACATATAGTATAGAAGGGGATGGAGAAAGAATTTTGATTCAGAAAATATAGATAGCAGAATCCATGATATAGCTGGATTATTTATTGTCAATTGCGTGTTGTATATCTAGATATGGATGCTAATAGAGGACGTTGTCGAAAGTTTTGGGTATATAGCTGCATCTCAGTTGCTCATAGTGGAATCCAGCGATTGTGCAATTATTTATGAACAATATGTAAAAGGCTTTGTGTACTAACTTAGAAGGGTTTAAATCTTTATGGACAATATGTTCAAAGGCTTTGTGTACTAACTTAAAAGGGCTCAAATCATTGGGGAACCTTTAAATTTTGGTCTAAAATTCTGATGCATAATGTGTGAATTTTTGTTACATGTTGCTATAAGAGATGATATCTCGTCTGTGAAATTCTTCTTTATTACTTACCTGGCTGACATTGAGCTTCATGGTGACTATCTGCTGTGAATATCTGCTTCTTGTGCTTTTGCCTTCCATGAGGCAGAAGTAAACTTTGCCCTTTCTTCTTGGTTTTCCCATTGCATAGGCTGGTATTTTGGAAATTTTCTTTCTTTTTGTGTGCCAGTGGATTGTAGTATTTTAGTTTTCTTTTGGCACTGCAGAAGTACAGTCCCCCCTCTTTCTTTTGGCCAAAAGAAAAACGTACATTTACCTTGTAATAGCTGCATTCCAGTAAATCAATTGGATAACTGGCATATCAGTGCCTGGAAGCAATTTTTGTCCACCTGGATATCCTCTATTAGCTGGGAGCTGTCAATCTTCAATCATCTAGATCGACGGCGTACACAGTTATACTCTGTGCTCCAGCTGTTTGCTGGAGTGCACAGTACAAGTGTGTGCACTTTTGATCCCATCGACACTCCCTATTGATGGAGGATATCCTGGTGGACTGCAAAATCTTCCCAGCATCTGGCTATCATTACAAGCATCTATCAACAACTGTACTGATTTTCATTTTGAACGCTTGAGATCAGCCTGCTTTGAACATTACGATTATTTTTCCGTTTCTTTGGCAGCGTTCTTTGTTTTGACTCTTGGAATGTGTAATAAAAGGCTGGATTTGAAGAGATAGAAATGTCTGTTGGAGTTCCACCTGAAACTATATTTTAAAAAATTGAGATGACATCGATGCCCAAAGTGAAAAATGGGCAGATGCAGGGGCAGTGAACTCTTGGCAGGTGATTCAACATAAGGAGGCACCTGGAGGGATAGTTTCACATCTTTATATTACTATAGGATGTAAAATATTCTTCTGAAAGGGGGAATGTTAGAGTCTAGTTCTTGAGCTTTTACTCCGTTCTTGCTTGAAAAGAACATTGATGCTATGAGAAAGATATTTATAGGAGTCTTCCTACCTACATTGTGGATATATGTGAGAATGTGGATTCTTAAATTTGCCTATAATGTTTGACTTTTTCTTGTATGCAATAACCTTTATCTTCGATCTTCTTATGTTTTTTTCACTGAAAAAGAAACCTTATTTTCTCTTTTTATTTAGGTTTGTACACAACGATCATGGAAGAGGCCATACGGTGTTGGGCTTCTAGTGGCCGGTTTGGACGAGACTGGAGCCCATCTTTATTATAATTGTCCAAGCGGCAATTACTTTGAATATCAGGCTTTTGCAATAGGATCCCGCTCCCAAGCTGCAAAGACTTATCTGGAGCGCAGATTTACAAGTTTTGCAGACAATTCCAGAGATCAGCTAGTCAAAGATGCTGTTTTAGCTATTAAGGAGACCCTTCAGGGTGAAAACTTAACAAGCTCTAATTGCACAGTTGCTATTGTAGGGCAAGATGAGGCCTTTCACGTGATTGATCCAGAGGATGTTCAGAAGGTTATCGACTCTTTAGATATTAGAGAGGAGGATGCAGAGAAGGATGCGGCGGAGCCAGATGCAGCTCCCATGCAGGATGAAAGGAGCCCTGAAGCGCCAGCACCAATGGATATATGATTGGGAAGGTCTTCTCCTTGAGGGATTTGTCATGCTTTTCACAAAATCTTGTGTTCCAAACAGGTGTTTAAGCGAATTTTATTTTGATCAATTTCATTATAGACATGGAACATTGCTTGCGAGATTCATTGGTGACTCAATGTCCAACTAGGTGCCATTCGACATGCTGCCAACGAAACACGTAATTATAATAGGCGAGTTCTGTGTCTGTGTATGCTGTTAACTGAAATGCAATACCATTGTGGACAAGTTTGTGCTAGGAGTCTGTCTAGGTTCTTTGAGCCAGGGTCTTACAGCCGTCAGATACTCTCTCCCCACCCCTCTTCTGCGTCCTCAATGCAGTGGGGAAGCGAGTCGCACTACAAAGGACTGAGGAGAGGAAGGTGACCCCGTGCATCTCAGCAATTAGTTTAGTACGGGGTGTGTTTGGATCCTGATTTTGTGAAAAAAATCAGGCTGAAATGGGGTGATTCTTCTTATTGGCATTTGTTTATTGATTGTTCTGATAGGAGATGTTGATGGTGAAAGGTGAAAAAAATCACCAATCAGGTTACCGTGCAATTGGTTTTTGATATGTTGAATTATCACGCCTGACGGTGATTGGAGAAAAAAAATCACCAAATCAGCTTTTAGGCTGATTTTTACTGATTCTCGTTCGAACAAGAATTGGCTGAAGCTGATGGATTTTCTCCTTCTCCCACTGCCCCTCGCTCGTACTCCAGAACTCTAGCCCCTCTCTCCCCTAGCTCGTACTCCGCCATCATCAGCCCGCCCCTCTCTCCCCTCTTCGCATCCTCCCGTCCGTGATCCTCTGCTTCCAACCTCGTCTCTGGCCGTCGATATCTAGCTCCGGCGTTTGCTCTCCGTCCTCGCACCCCTTTCACTTCGACGCAGGTGACCTCTTGGCTGATGCAGGTGAGTTTGGCCGACACTCGTGTCCCTCCTAGTGCCTTTCTTGCCTCCCAAAGTTGACGGTTAGCTTCATATAGATATGTTTTCATCATTCAATATGTGACTTTTATTGTCGTTTTCATGTTTAATGCTTCATATATAGATACGTGCTTTAACAAGTTTTTGTTAAAAAATGTTAGATTTTTTGTTTTTGCTATTTTTTATAGCTCTGTTGAGTTTGAAATTTCAATCTCTTTGAGCAGTTGAACGATTTCATGTTACTGGCACTAGATTCACAGTTGTTTGGACTTTAATGTGTAGTTATTGTTCTTTGCTTATGTGGATTAATAGTCTTCGCTTTTTGGTTCCTTGAGGGTGTTTTGCATTCCAAGTGTGGATTTTTTTGGTGTAAATGTGGTGTCTTTTAGTGTGTTCAGTCGTGGGTTCTTGAATTCATTATTGTTTGATGAATTGTAGTGGAATTGAAAGTGAGATTTTGTTCATGTTTTACTGGTAATTTTGGGAGTAAATGGTATGTGTGAGATTGAGTGTAGTCACATTCTTGATGTTTTATTTTCATGCGTTTACAAAGATGCCACTTTTGGAGAATAGTTATAGAGCATTTATTTTGTTTTGATATATGGAGTCTGGATTTAGAACAAGGAGGGGGGGACTCTATTTGCTTAGTTTTTGTGTTTCTTGAAGACCATGATTATTGATATTGAATATAGTGGAAGGATTGATTTTCCATTTTGCTGTTTCAAGCTGAGACTTTTGACAATTGCAGCCGGTCAGAAAGAGTTTCTTAAAAAAAAAGTGGATCTATTGTGTATTAATATTGATTGATTTTTATGCCTTTCCTCTCATATGTCCCCTTTGTTGAGATGGCAAGCTTAGCCAAGAAAGGGAAGTATATGAAACAGGTAGAGTGTTGGGGCAAGGAGGAGCATTATGCATGGATCAGAGCATACGCTAATGCTCTAATTGCTGGACATAGGAAGGGCAAGGGACTTGAACCCACGGGCTATGCACTTATCAGTGAGGAATTGAGCAAAAGGGACATACACGTGAATGCTGATGAATTCAAAACTTATTACGACAAGGTTAGGTACCTTTACAATGCTTGGAAGTGGGTGTCTAATCACATTGGATGTGGGTATAACCCATCTACTGGTACCTACACCTCTGGAAATCCAGATTTTTGGAAGCAATTTAAGGAGGTGAATGTTTTTGTTCCCACTTCCACATTTCTTTTAAATGTAGAATTCACATTGATATATATTACTTCATATTGTTCTGTGCAATATCATTATAACTTCCAAGTTCATCTCCAATTACCTATGTAATAAGTAACTGTATCCTTTTCTTCTCATTATATATCTCCTTCATTTACATATGTTGTCCACCCACACATCTGATGACAACTCCATAATATACTTATGTGTTCTTGTTGCAGAAGCACCCTAAAGCAATGTGCTTAAAGACTTGGGGATACACAGATGATCTAGTCACATTAGTTAATATTATATTTGATGGTAACCATGCTACAGGGGATTTTGCTTATGTTGAACATCCTAAGCAGAAGCAGGCTGCCAATGTGGTTGAAGCATCAAATCAACCGCTGGAAGTGGATTACACAGACGAAGAAATCCCAAGGATGCAACCTAATGACTTCGATCAGTACTTGGGAGAGGATATTGAAGAGAGCCAATATGGACCCTTCACCAGTCTCCTTGATGAGGATAATCAAACAACCCCCTTCCCCACGCACTCCCCAACTATTCCTACGTTTGTCAACCCATCCCAGGCGCAGTCATTTGTCTGTTGTAACAGTTAAAATGCATTTACATTACGTGTGTTAATGTGAGCTGATATACATACATTAGACTACCAAGTTGGACTGTCATGGCATTGTATTTTTCCCAATGTCAGCAAGTTTTTTCTGTTTCTTTTGTTGATAATTGTCTATGGCTTTTCTTCTCCATCTCATTTTGTGAGTTCCTTGTTTCTTCTGCAATTTATCAACTGTACAAAGTAGCTTCTACATTTACAGTTCCACTTTTTTTTGGTATAGCAACAATTGTTAAATTAAAGCTTCTGCCCCATCTTTGAAGTTGTAGGCACAAATCAAAGATCTCTAAGTTTTAATTGCTTGTAATAGTGTTGTTTGTGGGTTATATTGATGCCCAGTTCATTGGTTTAGATTAGATTAACTTTATTGGTTGACTTTATATAGCTTCAATTTAATGTAGATTGACTTTAATGTAGCTTGACATTTGTAGGTACCCTCTATTGACAACATAACCCCCCATCAAATGCCCCCTCATGCTCACACTGCTCCAGTGAACCGGCCTAGTGGTAGGTCAAAGAAGAAGGCTGGGGAAGCATCAGACGTCTCCACTGCCTTCCATTCCATTTGTGACGTTATGTGTGCTCGCAATGATATAGCAATGAGGCAAGTGAAGATCCTCACTGATCCGGTAGCACGATAAATGGCGCTAGCTGAGAAGGAGAGTGAAGAATATCGTAGATCACAACATATGATGCGCCGGTTGCTTGCGTTTGATGTGAATAATCTGATGTACACAATGGGAATGTCACTGATGCTTGATGACCATAAAAGGCGTATGTGGCTGACAATGGAAGAAGATGTTGTATTTGCAGAGAATTGGCTCTGGGGACAGTGGAAGGCGATGAATCCACCAGCATAGGTGACTTGTGTTGATTGGTTATTCAGAATCTTCACTATATCCCTTGTGACTTGGTGGAGAATGTTTACTCTCCTGCATGTGACTTGTGTAATAATGCCAATGACACTATATCCCTTGTGACTTGTATGGAGCATGTGACTTGCTCCTATATTAAACTGAGGCAATGCCATTCTACTTTAAAGATAGCACTCCTCTATCTGCTCGTTGCATTTCATCATGTGAGTAATTGAAATTATTATTTTTATTCATTTCTTCATACACTCCTCTACATTAATTATTGTATTCATATGGGAAAATGTAAGTGTTTGAAAAAAAAAATTGAGCTATTGGCAATAACTAAAGCTTGAAAGTGTGTCATACGTCGTCTTGGTTGAAATAACCTCTATTACATTGTACTAGAGAGTAGTGAACTATTTATTTGGATCCATAACTTGCTTCGGATGCAAGTGGAGGTTTTCATGTTGTATCTTTGGAAAGTGTCATCTCTTGGCTTCATGCTTTCAACATTCCTTATTAGCCAAGGCTGAGAACAATTGGCCATTATATCAACTATTGATGTATTCGTTTTGGTAAAAAATCAATACTTGACAGTCATCACATTAGACGGTGTTTCGAATCACTGTTAGGGACCTTTATAGTTTTCATGTTCTTTTGGCTAAGAACTTGTTGATTGGTTGTTCCTGCACAATACCAAGTATATTGTAAGAATAAAATGTGACCGATGATGACTAAGGGCAGTCTGCCTCCTCGAACATCTGCACTCCACAACGACATTTATAGCCATCGCTTTATAAACTCTGTTAATCTAATTTTCTACACGACATTACCTCGTTTCTATGTCCCATATGATTAAAAAAAAGTTAGCTATGTGGTAAATGGATCAATGTCTATATCCAAAAATTTACTTTGTTATCCTTTTTTGAACTCATGTAGTCAGTGTTGCCGGTCACACATTCACGGCGTTAGATGGCCATAATGGACCCCTGGGTAAGCAATGTCAATTATTTTAATAAATATCATATGCCCGACTACACTTAGTGTATAAAACTCACACTTCAAACTTTGTGTGTCCATGTAGAATATATTTGATGGCGAGGAGGAGGATGATGCTATATTAATGCGACTTGCGTGGTATTGGGAGCAACAAGTGAGCAGTCCTCTGCCTCGAAATATTGTCCACCCACATAGGACAAGGGGAGGGGAAATAGTGGGCGACATGCTTTATAACGTAACGAACGATAGAATGTGTAGGGACTGGGTGAGAATGAACAAAAAACCGTTCATAGAATTATGCAGGCAAGCCAAATTATATGGTATAAAAGATAGTCGATGAGTCTCGGTGGAACAACAGTTCATGATATTTTGTGAGCTATTGGGTCATGGGACTTCGGTGCGAAAACTTGGGCACGAATTTTTTCACTCAAAGGAAACTATTCACAGGCATATTCATAACATTTATGGGGGCATTAGAGCCATGGTTTGCGTCGAAAATAAATAATATTGTGTCAAATTACATTATGAACAACTCTATGTATTGGCCATGGTTTAAGGATTGTGTGGGAGCGATTGATGGAACGCATGTCATGGCAAGGGTGGCAGCGGATGTGAACAATGCGTATAGAGGG
The DNA here is from genome assembly GCA_039654745.1 of Houttuynia cordata. Lineage (NCBI taxonomy): Eukaryota > Viridiplantae > Streptophyta > Magnoliopsida > Piperales > Saururaceae > Houttuynia > Houttuynia cordata. The sequence goes on from CM077504.1 coordinate 6,609,345, forward strand.
AAAGAAAAAACCAGAACACAAAATGTCCTTTGTGTGTGTGATTTTAGCATGCGCTTCACATATGTCGTCGCAAGTTGGGAGGGGTCTGTGCATGATCAACGGGTATTAGATTCGGTCTTACAAGATCCCAAATCTGGTTTTCCGATGCCATAATGTGGCAAGTACTATGTCGTCGACGCAGGATATCCGCAGAAGGTTGGCTTCTTGGGCCCGTACAAGGGTACAAGCCAGAGGTATCATATAGCACAATTTCAACAGCGACGTGCAAGTGGCCGGAATGAGACGTACAACTACAGGCACGCTTCCTTACGGAATATAGTTGAACGGGCATTTGGTGCATTGAAGAAATGCTGGCACATCTTGGAAAATATGCCCACTTATCCAATAGAGATGCAGTCAAGACTTGTGTACACTTGTATAGCATTGCACAATTTTGTCCATGAGCAGCACCATGGCAGCACTGACCCAGACATGAGAGATTGGCTACTTCCAGAATTTGAAGGAGATGCACCATACATTGACAATAGTATCACATGTAATCCGAATGGTGTGTCCACTAGTTGTGGAGGGGTAGATGACATGCAAGTAAATGATGATCGGGTCATGTTGAGGATGCGTGATGCAATTGCTGACTCGCTTAATATACCATCTTGATCAACAATCGCAAAGGTCAACAACGTCAACACCACAAATGTGTGATCAAATGCCCAATTATAGTTATGTTTGTGAGATATTAATGAGGAAGTGGTTGAAGTGTAATTTGAATCCGTGAAAGTTATTTCCTGCACTGCCTTACTACACATTAACAGTACAAGTGACTTGAACGTTTTATTAAACCAACCAATATAATTTGCTCCACTCACATACATTTAATAATAATTAAAAGAAAGCATAAAAGCATTAAAGAAATGAAGAGGCAAATGCATGGGTTGTCTCTAATGAACTCTTCCATGAAAGTAGTGCGTGCTTGTCGTAGATTTTCCTCTCTTGGCTCCATGGGGGTGCGAACTCTTCTGCCGAGCTTTTGGGGTGCCGGCGGGTCGGTCCACAGAAAGTATCCACAACCATGCTCCCCCTAAAATGAGCACTTACATTTCAGCATGCAATAATGGAAGCACATACTTACATATAGATCCTGACATTTGATACTTTGAAGGTTCATTAATAATACACAAATTTCTAATGAATCCAATCATGGAAGAACGTACTTACATATAGATCCTGACATTTGAGGAACCTCCGTCTTGGATTGTCACCCGTGTGGGAAATATACATATTCAAGTAGTTGTCTCTACAACGAGGGCAGACTTGGCGGGTACGAGTAAATGCACGAGGTGGATCCATTGTTTGACCTGCATTATACAAACACCGTAGGAATATAATGGAAGAAAGTAGGACATCTATATACATTCTGTGTTGGATATGAGAAATCATTCCACATTACTATCCACTACAATCACCTTTAAGAACATTATTCAAACGACTATTGCACTTATCCATTTACCAACAACAGAAAGTTGTTTCATGCAATACATCACTTATCCATGCAATACATTTATATTAAAGCAGAAATCTTGGCCTGCAGGAAATGCCAAGTCTGAAGAGATCAAATATATTAAAGCAAAAAACTTGGGGCATATGAATAAAAGGAATCCGAAGACTTTCAAGTTTAATCCGAAGCATCAAAGTCATGAATAACATAAAACTAGAATAAGATTTGTTGAATACGAATCAAAAGCAATCTCTGTTCCATGTGGTGAACAAAGAAATCATTTGAAGACTTACATGTATCTCTACAGTGATAGCAAGGTCCTTGCTTTCCCATGCCTTCGCAGTGATAGCAATGTTGGATGTCAGCCAAGTAACTATTGTTGCACAAAGTTTATCGTTCAAGGAACTGATATATGTTATATACTTGGTAGATTGTCTAACCAAAAAAAATGCTATTGACAATGAGCATTTGAACCACAGTAACTTGAGCTCTTACTGACTATTTTTAGTTATCCAGGAATGGCAAAGCAATATGTACCTTTCAAATATCCATGTTTCCAACCATTACATTGATTGAATAATACTGATTTCAATTAACACGAAGTTCTACTTGTAAGATTTCATTACCGACCATGGCAGACTGATCAAGTGGAATATGTTATAAAGTCTTTCCATCCACAATCCATTAAACTATACCAATTGACATCATCAATGTCCACAACTGGACTATTGACTCACAGAATCGAAGGACAAAGATAAGCTTGTTAAGCAAGAGAGATATTCAAATTTCAGGATTTGCTGTTTACTTACAACAAAACACATTATTGCTTCTTCTATTTTAACAGCTTCATTTGCAAACATCTGATCTTCTCAACCACCTGGATTATACTACTGCAAAAGGGACAAAATCAAAAGCAAGATAATCAACAGAATCAGTATCAAAATCAACTGAATTCCAATCCAAAAATGAATTTTCTTTACCGAAAATCGATCGACGACGGCGGCATGAAGCAAATTTGCGGAACGTGAGTGGAAACTGATTAATGACATACCTTCGCCGTTGTGCCTCACCTGGAGAGCTCGGGGGAGTCGTACAATGGCCGCAAGAGTAGATCTAAGAGGAGCTCGTCGAGAAATCAGGTCGAGAGAGAGAGAGAGAGACAGAAGGGAGAAAGGTATCCGACCGTTGGAGCGGAGGTGAACTCGATCGGCCGTGGTTCAAGCGTCGATAGAAGGGGAGCGGCGATCGGCGAATAGAGGCGGTCGGAGAGGAGTGGCGATCAAGACCTTAGGAGAGTGCTGTCACGAACAGGAGAGGAACGGCGGTCTTGCCCTAATAGGAGAGTGCTAAGGTGAGCTCGAGCGGCCGTGGTTCGAGCGTCAGAGAGGAGCGGCAAAGGAGAGTGCTATCACGAACAGTAGAGGAGATCGCCCTTGCCCTTACGAAAAGTGAAAAATTGGTGAAGTCTGAGGGGTATATCTGTCCAAAATTGCCCGAATCAGACCTATTTTACCATCAGTGTCCAAACGCAAATCACAAAAATCACACCTATTTTTTTTTTAGGTTCCCAAACATAAGTCACCAATAAGGAATCAAGTTGATGAAAAAAAGTTGAAAATATGATTAATTTCATGTTCCCAAACGGGTTTTCATCAATCAAAAAAATTACTTACAAATCACCTTGATTATTTTTAGCCTGATAATTTTTTTTTACCTTTCACTATAAGTATCCAAACGCACCCCTTGTTGTTTTCGTAAAATCATTATAGTGTCTTCCGTAGAGAATGTAACACCCAAAAAATTAGTAAGTATTTTAAAACCGAAATTTGACCCTCTTAATGCTTGATTTGGTCGTATTTTACTTTATGCAAATTAAAGTTGGTGAGAAGAGCTTTCCAACACCACCTACTATGCGCGATTTAGAGTTCGGAGTGAAAAGTTATGAGAAATTGAATTTTGTTTGTGCGAAGCTGCGATCGATCGCCATAAACAACGATCGATCGGCAAATTGAACCGATCGACGCCTTATCAAAATGATTGATCGTAGTTACTGTGATTATTGAAGGTTTTGTTTCGGGTAAAGCGATCGATCGGCTGTAACGTGGTAGTATAAAATATTGCATACGACGATCGATTGCCGTATAGCCGATCGATCGCCGGTTGCGGTTTTGCGATTTCTAGCTTATTTTAGGGTGGATTTGCATGGGAAAGATACCAAATCCCAATTGGACTTGATTTGCACGTCTCTAGAAGGATCTTGAGGCCTTCCCATTGGTTGGAAGTGTCCATGATATGATGATATGGAAAATTAGTTTAATAAGGGATTCTCCCCCAACTCTATATAAACCATAGAGAGTTGGCTTGTGCTAAGCCTAGAACGTCCAGAGACCTTTCCCCTTCTCCTTCCCACATTCACCCACCTCCTATAAGGCTTCTTCTTGTGGGAGTTTGCAAGAGCTTGGAGCGGGAGCTTTGGAGGAAGCGGAGGAGACGAGCAACGCGTAAAAAGGCAGAATCTTCGGTGAATTAAGTAGGATGGTTTTTCCCCTCTTCTCTCTTCTGATTATATGCCATTGACAAGTGTTTTGATTCAGCACCTTAGTGTATTGTGTGGATTCTTGTGAGATGAATGAATTGTGTCATTATTTCTATGCGTACTGCATCATAATCATATGTGCATTAATGTTCCGTTTCTAGATACGAATTCGCACCTAAAGTTTAATGCTTTATTTATTTTCCAGAGATTAGGAGTTCTGGTATTGCTTGATGGACCATGATCCACGTTGAGTTTTGGTGTCTTAAAGTGTGTCTTGCATTAAATGTCTTATTTGAGAGGTATTAATAGTTAAAAACTATGTTATATGTAAATGAACATGAGAAAGGTATGTACTTTAGTAATTCCAGATCATCCTAGGGCCTATAATTGGTCTAGGAGGGGAGTATATGGTCTGTTAAGGATATATTATCATCTATAATGAGTTATTAAGTAAGATAATCAAGTTTAATTAAGAGTCTTAATCTCCGCCAGAACTATTTCTGTGCTGACAGTCGATAGTAAATAATTCATAACTAATTCAAATAAAATCGGAAAAATATAGTGGGGTTAGAAACTAGACTCACGAGGGTATTATCAGTAAAAAATTTAGAGGTTAAGTCTTACTGTACATAGCACAGTAGCCGTCAGAAGAGGACTATTGTGCAGGAGGCAGTGAGCTGATTCAGAGAGAAAACACTAAGTATACAAATAACATCATGTAATATGATATGATAATGATTAATGTGTCAATACCAGTAATTGGACTATATACTTATGAAATATCACAGTAAGAATTGGGTTAGAAGTAATCTAATTAGGAGGGATAGTCCTTTGAACAAGTGATTCATAACTATCTATCTTAAAAGCGTTGATGTCGGTTTGATATTCCACTTGGAATTCAAATCATCTAAGACTCTTTGGTTTTCTTATCTCTGATATTTGTATTATAAAATCCCAATGTGTATAAGGAATTCCTATCTAGGGCTGAGCATGAAATGTATGTATTGATTGTATGGTACTCTTTGGGTGAGTTGTTATTATTCGAAGTGTTTGGGTTGTCTTGTTATTCTATGCTACTCCAATGAGTGAGTTATGTGTTGACCAAAGACTTTGACACTTCTATCCATACTCCGTGAGAGAGTCTATTCTCGTAAGAGATATCTTATGATCTTAAAGTGTTGTGACCTCTATTCCTTTGAGATATTGCTCATATTGATTACATGATTGTTCTTCCACCGGAGATCTTGTGAGACTCTCCCCATGGTGGATTCATAGTATGCTCAATTAAGCCATTGCTAGATCTTGCTAGGTCACTTATATTTATAAAATTACAATTCCATACTGCCGAAGGGAGGCACTATACGTACGTTAGATTGTGGACATTACGGAAGGTCCTCAGTCTCCACCCATCGTGTCCGTAAGCACTGGTGGGGCCAGCATCCTAGACGCATAGTAGGGTTCTAAAGAGAGGACCCCTAAGGTGGTTCTGGTATATTATTTTAGTCACTTGCGAGCGATCAGTTTAGCGAGCAGAAATTGTAACTCCTTTCACTTTAGATGTCTGGAGCCTTTGATATGATGATTATTTTCTCCTTACACATATGTCTGTTCGGAGTCTTATTGATGTTTTCCTATACTTGAGAGTTGGAATTGTTGTTGACTAAACTGGCAGGTGTATCGACCTCGGTTCAGTTCAGATGTTGTGGAATGTCTATAACCTTTGTTATTCTTATTCTCTTCATACTCCTTGTTTTAATTCAGTGGGTTTTTACATCCGACTAAGTGTTTCTATGAAATACTCATGCATCCTCTGATGCAGGCGCAAATGAAAATTGTGATCAGGAAGTACAATAGTGGAAAGGCAGATTGCAGGCACCGAGAAGAGTTTAAAGACTATTTAGTTATTTGCTTTGCTTTTATTGATGCTTATGACATTATTGGCAATTGTGTGCCATAGACTTATAGGTTTATTTTATTTAATTTTTTTAAATAAATTATTATTAAGTAAATTTATTTCATATTATTTATTGATGTCTGTTATTGTATTACACTGATTGCGGGCATAATCGATTACATATTCTTTTGAGATGATTGTAATCGGTGATGAAATCGACTGTTCGGGTCGCGTACCCGGGATCTCTACCTCGAAATGTATTCCATTGATTGGCTTCCGCACTCCGATCGATGTATGGGATTTCGGGGCGTGACAGAGAATTGCATGACATGCTGAGGAGATGGCTCACAGCTGCGTGGCCCCCGCCCCTTATTTCAGGAGAAATTATTTGGTGTCCCTCGCACAATACTCTGGGAATAAAGGAGCCGTCAATCTCCAAGATCAGTGGCGCACACGTTTTACGCATGCGATCAGATCATCTATTTTGGAGAATGACGGCTCCATTTTTGATGTGGCAAGGCTGTTGCATGTAATAATTTCTCTGAAGACTCATTTGCAATCTATTTTTGCTTTTGACGGTACTTTTCAGCACCCCAAAATTTCTAGACGTGGACTGATAAAATCTCATAATTTAATAGTGGCATTCCATTGATAGAAATGACAATTAATGTCCGCCATTTCATTGAGTTTAATACCATCAAATCTTCAATACTTGAGAGTAGAGTTCTAACTACGTGAATGAGAATACCCTGGTGTGACTAAAAAAAACTTTGGATCCTAATAACCATGTGGTGATACTGTAGGGTGGTGAAAAGTCTCACCTTTTGCTTTTGGGCAAGACATTAATCATTGATTTCAGACCGCACGATCCGTTTCAACTCCAATAAAGTCCGAACCGGGAACAATATGGCGGGAAGCTGCTCAAATTCTCCCGCGTTTTCCTAGCTATTCTTCCTCCTCGTGCAAATCACTCCAGAAGGCGAAGAGAGACGATGATTCGGGTCAAGTGTGGCTGCGGCGGCAGCGAGTGCCAGGAGTGGGCAATCCTGGAGTTACAGGGCGTTGTCGAAGCCCAGCCCGGCGTCGCCAACTGCCTCCAAGGCCTCCAGATCGGACGCCTCTGCCACACTTCCTCCCAGGTTTGTTTCTTTATCATTCGCCTTTACCTAGTTGTTCTTTTCCTTTTTTAATTCTCATTTGGCCGTTTTGTTGATTTCACATTTGCAGGTTTTTGGATATATGCTGAAATGTGCAGAATCTCCTTTAAATGTTACTGATTATATGAACTTTGAATTTTTGTTTTCAATAATATTCAGCTGTTTCTACAATAGGCTTCTGAGTTGCGTCTTTTGAAAATTTGATAAATTTGGCCTATTTGATTTTATGCAGAAATGTGCAGTCAAACTATTTTAGATTGACTGGGTATATATCATTATTGTTTCTTCTATAATCTTCAGCTGTTTTTACATTAGTCTTCTAATTTGCGTTTCAAAAATCTAATAAATTCGGCCTATTTGAAAGTAAATGTGCATAAATATAAATTTACTCTTGTGTACAACTTTAATGAAAGTTGGGTACTCTTCTATAGTTGATCTTTCTTCAAAAATGTTCAGGGGAAGTACACATTCACAGTTGGGTACCATGAACTCTCCGGGAACAAAGTAGCCCTCAAAAAGCCCTTGCTGGTTCTGCAAAAGAAGAGAACATCCGACCCAGATGCTCCTCATTCTCCAGGGACAGAGCTAGAGATCATTGGGATCATCCGCCACAAGATTCTCTTCAAAACCAGGCCTAAACCCCTTATATCAAGTTAGTAATTGTTATTTTGGGTAATGAGCGTTGTTCGAGTCCTTATGTATTAGAAGCCGACTAAAAGGGGCAGGGCAACTGGCCTCTTAGAGCATATCCAGTGTCTATCCCCTCAGCCAAGCCATCAATGCACCAGATAGATCGGGTTATAATCTTGGATGGATGGCGAGCACGAGGGGCCGTTTGGACTGGGGAGTTAAAAACTACTCCCTCCTTCTTGTTTTAGATACTCCATATGAGAAATGTTTATTTTTATTGGAAGGAGGAACCCTAACTAATGGAGAAAGAAGTGGTTCTAAATCTACTTAAATTGACCATATGGAGCATCTAAAACAGGTCTGACTATTTTTAATCGACATTGCCCGCAAAACCACTTATCATTTGCTACTTTCCTTTTTGCTAATACTCATTTGTTGCTTTTCTTTTTCTTTTTACTAATACTCATTTGCTTCTTGTTAAGTGCATTTGTGTGTAAATGGATTATTGGTTATAATAACTTTTGCTCCTAAAATACATCTCTTTGTTGTTTATTATCACTTCAGGACCTCAGGTGAAGGAAAAGAAGACTGTAACAAAATAAACAGGCTCACTTGGTTAAGAAGCTGCTCTACACCAATATTCTGCATTTGACTCATGTATTTTCTTTTCTTTTACTAGGCCCAAAATCTGTTAGATGTTTTCAATTCAAATTTAAACGTCATATAAAATTTAGGAAGTTTCTGCAGGAATTGTTAAATTGAACACACTGAGGAAACTTAATGAAATATCTGTTAATTTCCATTCCAGAGTATTGTCTGAAAAAGCAACAAAAAAAGGAGCAACATCCTGGGATTTCTTTATACATATCCCTTCTATACTTGCTTTATGTTGATTTTGCCAAAAGAAACTAAAATCTAGATTATGTAGTTTTAATGTACAACTTCATATACGGCACATCACTTTTGCAGTAATTTTGTTTGTAGCACAATTAATCAAGGATGTGCTATATGAGGTTCCAATCGGTTTTTTTATTCTTTCACTTATTGTGCAAAAATAAGTGGCTTCTGCAATAAAATGTGTTTGGATGCATAAATGTTAAACATCACGAATTAGATGTTATAATTATTTATTTCAAATTTTAAAATAGTGGAAAAAAAAAGAAACCCGCATGGTATCTTTCCAAGTTTCCATAAATTGTTCAAGCTCCTTAGCACCAATGCCAAATACAATCTGATTTTAGTAGCTCCCATTGCGACGCCTCATTGCTGAATGTATATTTGATTAGGATCTGTTGGGTTTTCTTTTGGTTTACAACTTTTTTTTTTAGCTATACTACTTTGGTTCATGATCATACCCATGTTCACCTTGGAATATGTAAGAGCCCGAGTGTGTGTTTCCTATTGTATTGTATTCACCCCTGCATTGAATATATGAATAATAAAAATCGATCTTATAATTTTTTTCTGATCCATTTGTCTTGTGTTTTCTTTAGTTAGGACAATATAGTTTCACAATCATTTTATATTATCCGAGAACACAATTATTAGCTGCCAAGATTTCATTGCTACCTAATTGGCTAAGTTGCTTTACAACAAGCATTTTGGTGACAAAATACATGAACAGATAGTGAAGCAGCAGCAGTCTACTTGGCGACCACTTCTACAAAACCAAAAAACGCAGAACATTTTACAATGCTGGTGGCGCAGAGGTGCATTAAGTCGTTCATTTTACAATGCTGGGGCCTTCTTTCATTTTTCGTGTCCTCACAGTTACCGGAGACTTCACCAGTGATTCTGACTGCAAAAGCAGTCCATTTGGGAGCGGGAGCATGCAGTCTAAAGGAATGGAATCTGTCAAAGTTTTGAATGCAAATTCAAGACATGGGTCCTGCCAGATACCACTGAGCGAAGGATGCAAAAGACAGTCTGGTCCATCTTTCGCGAGTTCAGAGGCCTGAGGCATAATGTTAGTAGTAAGCATTTCTGTACCGACTCCCTCGGGAGTTTTTTCGTGATTTTGAGCTCCTGGTGAAGAAGCTGCTGCTGCAGCAGATTTGGGCTGATTTGGTGCCTTCTCAACTATATTGTCAAAACTTGGATCTAATTCAGCCTTGAGCCCAGCTAACCGCTTTGATCTTCGGCAAGGTGACATAATGGGTTTGCTAGTTTTGCCTTTACTGGAGGAGCCATCCCTCTTACGCTTCTGATCTTCGGCAATTGCTACATGTTTGTTCTTGTTGCCTTTCACTTCAAACCTAGCACTGGTGAGATCTTCGATCTCATCTCTATGTGGATTTCTGTTCTCGTTCAAATTGTTATCTGTCAGAGTCGACAAGTTGGGATCTGAAGACTGATTGGTATATGGATCATGCACCAAATGACTCTCTAAGAGCTTGATGGGATTTGATCCAGTTTTCCCTGCATTAAGTCCATCATTTGATATAATATTCCTATTTCCTAAAAGTTTGTCTCGAGATGCCGCTGGTTGCTTGTTTGACGCCTTTCCCTTGGAATGGTCCACATTTTGACAGACTGAGCTACTTGGTTCAGCAGACTCCCTTCCTGCAACTAGCCCTATTGTCAGTCAGGCCTATTAGAATTTCAATAACATAAGTATAGACTTCCAGTGGGTTTTACAGAGCCTACACAAACTGGATGAGAACTATACAGTTTTTCCATTTCCATCTCCAAAAAACATCTCCTTAACGTCTTCTTTAAGGTTTGAAAACTTGTACTTATATCATAACTGGAAGAGGATCAATTCACTGTTTCTGATAGCAATGCACTCTTACCCGATTTTTGTCTCCCAAAAAGAGATTGTCTTGCTGTTGAATGGTTTAATACATGTCTGCGGGCAGCACTAGCAGGCTACAAATGTAAAATCATTAGTCATTAACTTTTCAAAAAGGAAGTAAGATGATATAGAAATTATTTAAAATTCACATCGCAGATAAATTTTATCAAAAAAGTAAATACACTAGGGATGGAAGAAAAATCAAAAGTGTGAAATTTATTCAAGTTCATTACCACATATTAAACAGTACAATGATGTAATAGCATTATCTTCTGGCTTTCAAGATTAAGATTTGAACACATTATTTTCAATTAAGGCATTCAGTTCAGATCTAAAATTCTATTTGGCCAACATGTAACATATTGAAACACTTAGCTTTGGAACATAACATGTACCCAATCAAAAACAAAAAACAGATATAATTTCCTCTTAAAAGAACAAAGAAGAATTGAAAATACAAGATGACCCCATTTACAATGTTGTCAATTTTCAGATGCATTCCCAAACCAGTAATCTTGGACATGCAAGATGATGGTCATCTGTACATGCACCAATAGGTCCATTTTTTATTGAGATAATATGATGAACCGATCATAGCAAGATGAAAAACACATTGGGCGAAAGTTGCATGTACATTTACTTTTGAACATGAGATTTTTTTCCCCTTTTGAACATGAGATTTAATTCCATAACCACAAGTAGAACTTCTGCAACAAGAGTAAATTCTTCCTGGCAAATACTCTCCCTTCCAAGAGGCTAAACATTATCTACTCTTAATTACCCTATTCCATCCTAAAGTCAGCCAATTGGGTGAAGAAGCTGGTCGAGTAGTCAATCTGAGAGTTAGAGAACTGACAACTAAGAGCATTAAATTACCAAAAAATACTGAAGAATAACAAATACAAGCTGCACCTTCTTCAATAAGTGTTTGCTTGAACATCTTCTGCCATGCTGCTGGCCATTCTTAAGGTAGTCCCACACTTTAGCCAAGGAGTTAAACTTATAGCCAGTAGAAGGATCAATATAGTACTGCAGAATAACAAATACAAGCTCTTCAAATTTCAGTCTTTTCTGACATATTTAATTAGCATGCCCATGTTAATGATAATCATCATCAAGTTTATTAAATAGATTCTCAACAAAATTACTTCCAGTTTGCTGTTCTACTTGTTTCAGAACACCGATTGGCACTGTTTCCCCTAGCACTTTGTCAACAAAAAGGATGCCAACAAAGAGTTAAATGAGGATGCATATAACGATGCCAACAAAAAGGACAACATGTAGGCAAGGCATATATGCGAAAAGAAGACCAAACATTCTACTTTAATTGTACTTGAGTATTTATACATATCACAATACCCTAAATTGCCGCATTTCCAATATGTCCAATTCATAGTTTTTATTACGTCAGGGTAGCAAACCAAAATAGAAGTTTGCCTATGGCGGCTATTGATTGATAAACAATCACATGATAAAGCATATACAAACAGAGAACACAATAACCTAGTACCCATCAAGCTGCCCGAAACTGATTGCCACTGTGCATACTTTTCCCATCAGCATCACTATGTAAACCAATGAGAGAGAGGAATAACAAAGAAAAATAAATAATAACAACTGAGTTTGGAAGCCAATGATAGAGAGGAATAACAGAGAAAATGACAATAAGCAACCAAACTCCACCCAGAGTTACAATTTATTTGGAGAAATAGTTGTATTGCATTGCAATAAGAACTTCTATTTGCAACATATTAGCATCATGAGGCAACCAGTTCACCATAGATCTGAAATAGGAATCATAATCTCATTTCCGACGGCTAAGAAACTTAAATCGAAGACGACCCTGATAAGACATTGAGTTAAATATGACAAAAATGTAGCAAGAGATCTAACTTGAGGAGCCTGAAGACACAAATCGGCAGGAAAGAGAGAAGATCTCGCAATCAGCAGACAGACAACAGACCTTATCCTGCATGCCAGCTGTCGACCCACTCTGCCTCGTCCTCACTTCCACCTTCCATCCCAGTGGCAACCACTCCAGCGGCTTTGCAGTCATCTTTCCCCTATCAAAAATCCCACCTTCTTCAGGATTCATAGTTTCCAAATATCGTAAGACCTCATTCTTGGAACGCAATATGCACCCATCAACTGGACTAGTGTAGTACTACATAACCAGATGAAAATTAATTAGACAATATGGTGAGGTACCACTAATAATTAAGCTAACAATATTCTCAAATTGCTCTTTATTAGACAAAATGATATAATAAAATTCATAAATGCTTTTTATTTTCTTTGAAAATTCAATGGCCCCTATTTTATTAGATAGCTGCTAATTCTCATTGGCAAAAAATGCCTATACTATCGAGTAGCAAAAAATGGGAATTACACGCATCACATTCATTTATAATAGACAATAGCTCAAGTGGTGGAATAGCAAAGCAGCAATCAGCACCACCTCGCTCAAAGTGTCAAGGCAAGGTGCATATAGTGACACCAACAGAAGGACATGTAGACAAGGAAAGCGTATATATGAAAAGAAGGTCGAACTTCTACTTTAATTGTTCTCAACTTATTACACGTACAACAATTTCCCTATATTGCCACATTTCCACCCAATTCACAGATTACAATATGTAAGGGTAGCAAATCAAAGATATAAGTTACATGGCTATTGATTGATAAATGATGACATAAACAACAGCTAACACAATAACCCTCATCAAGGATGCCTGGAGCTCCCCATATAAGAAATACGAAACCACGAGAATTGATTGCCACTGTTCCTAATTTTCTCATCTCCACCGTTGAGTGTGGAAGCCAATGATAGAGAGGAATAACAGAGCAAAATCAAACTAAACTCAACCCATAATTATACTTACACCTGGAAAAATAGTACCATTGCATAGTACTACCCCAGCCCAAATTAATAGTTCTGTTTGGTTTTTCAAAGTGAACTGATTTTAGTTCATTTACACTATTAATATAGAAATGGCATAATTACAACTTCCATTCTCAGGAATTACTGAAATTAAAAAGTTTCCATTCTCAACAGAATAATACTGCCACCAATCAATGTACTCTAAAACCTGATTTAAAGGACTCCTCCACTGATACCAAGTTTGCTTTTTGTACCAAAAAAGAAACCAAGTTTGCTTTCAAAAACTTTGCTTCCATCAAACTCTTTTTTTTTTCAGGTAACGACGGGTTCGAGTCCTTAGGACCCGAAGGGGCAGGGCAACCGACCTCTTAGAGCACCGTATCCTGCCGCCAACCCATCGGATGCGCACGCAGCCCACTCAACATACGCACAGGTTAAATCGGGAATAAATCCCGGTGGCTCTGCTTCAAGGAGCAGTGTCCTGGCCATCACACCAACACCCCGTTGGTTCCACCAAACTCTTCTGTCTCCAAAACAACAGAGCATTATAACAACAATGGAAATAGTTGAAAATCTTGTTATGCCACCACATGCAACCAGCTCACCATAACCATAATCAGATTTCCAACAACTAAGACACTCCAATCAAAGACGACCCATATAAGAAATTAAGCTAAATGTGATAGTAAAAATGTAGAAAAAGATCAGACTTTTGAGACGCATGAACACAAAAAGAAGACAGGAAAGAGAGAAGATCTAACAATCAGCAGCAGACACACAGACCTTATCCACCCTCGTCCCACCCTGCCTCGTCCTCACTTCCATCTTCCAGTCCGGCGGCAGCCACTCCGGTGGTGGCGGCGGCGCAGTCTTCTTCGCATCTATCTTCCTTCTGGGAAAGAATCCACCTTTCTTCATGCCTGATTTCGCCGGAATCCGGCGTCGTCCGACCATCTCGTCTGCAGTGCGGAGGAGCCACTGGGCTTCCTTAGCAAAGCCGAAGGGGCAGGTAAAGTTGGGGGCTTTGTGATGTTTTTATGGTCAAACATTGGGGAGGTGCCACCACTTGTCCGGATAGTGAAATCCACCTGTTCAATTGAAAATGTTGCATTGAAAATAGTTTTTTTTTTCTTTGACAACATGAAAATAGATCTATTGAAACACATGAACTTGTAAATGGGTATGATTATTGTTATTTTTTGGATTGTATTTGATGGTGTAATCTGTGTTTATTGATAGTACTTCAAACAAAAATGTCAGTTTGTTTATTACCAGGCGTCAAAGGATTGAAATAACCAAGGATTTTAGAGCATCTCCAACACCAGCCAGCGGCTAGTTTTAGGTACTCACTTCAGAAAATTCTTGTCTGCACGAGTACCCAAAAATTGACATCGATTTGGGTACCCAGCTTGGTCAAATTTAATTACCTAAAATGTGGATAACTAATTTTTTTACTTAAAAAAATTAAAAACAAAATTAACTACTTGGCTGGAGAGAAAAAAAATAGTGAACTCGAAAATTTGCCTACTTGTTGGGGGGAGAACACAAATTGACTTGAAATTGCCACATGAGAATCTTAACACATGCACTTCTGCTACTATTACCCCAGGAAAGCACTATAGCAAAATTGTTGTCATATCTGTATCTGATATGTATTGGACATAGATACGGGGAGCGACACGGTGGCTAGCATATCCTACCGTATCTGATATAAAATATATATTTTTTTACACATTTATATTTTATAACCTAACGGTAAAGGTAGTGTTTTTTAAGTAAAAGTGGCAGGTTCGAGTTCAGGCAAATGCAATATTATTTTTCTGTGGCATTCTTGCCTGCTAGAAATAATGAATAAAAAATAATTTTAAGTTTGTAAATATAATTTTTACAAGGAAAAAACGTGGTAATACAATACAAAAAATATATTTAAAATTTATATAAATAATATATTTATTGGTTGTGTTGTATCCTATTTTTTGAAAAAATGGTGTCCGTATCGTGTCATATCGTGTTATTGTATTCGAACCCGCGCTTCCTAGATTACCACAAATGGAAAAAGTGTTTATATATAAGGCCATGGGACTATAATGGATGAGTTTGATACGTGTGGCATTATATGATCTTTTTGTTTGGACAATTAAATTTTATATTAAGTGTCAAGAGGAGAAGAACAAGAAAAATACAAGAAACAATCCCTCCCCTTACTATACAAAGCACTTAATATAAAATTAAGGGCTAAAACATCCTCTTAGTACATAAAATATAAACACAAACAACAAAAACATCCTCTTAGTGACTACAAAAATCACCTAAAAACGTGCAATGACCAACAATGTTTGTTTCAATCAGAAGGCCCCATAAACAAATCGCCCTTGCTTGATATAGCCTTAACTAATAGAGACTAGGGCATTATGTGATCTTCCTGCCGACAAGGAGAATAGAGACTAAGGTTGAGTTACACACAAGCGAAATTTGTAAAAACTCCATGTTTTTAAGGCATTCACACCTAACCACGCTATAACTGAAACATCGTGGGAAAAAGTAAAAGAAGAATTAGAAGGTCAATTGCCATAATAAAGGGTTGTTTGGGTGCACTTTTGGAAATTAAGGGCCCGTTTGGGGCGTGATTATAAGTAAATATTCATAGTGGATTTTGGACGTCCACTGTAGCATTAATGTTTTTTCCATATCCAGCGTGAAACACGACATGAGGTGTTTCAGCTAGATATGGAAAAAACATAAATGCTACAGTGTAGCAAAACGTCTACTTTGGATGCTTTGTTTTAATCACGCCCCAAACGGCCCTTGAAGAAAAATCTATTTTCCTTTTTTCTTTTACCTAAAAGCGACACAAAGGCTTTTAAGTTTCCTTCCCTTTTTTTATACTTTCAAAGATAAAATGTTGTTACTACCTTTACTAAATGAAATGACAGAAACGACATGCACCACAATGACTTTAAAAAGATTAATTTATCTTTTCCACTATAAAATTCTTTTTAACCATAGGCCTGAGGGTTCTAGTATAATGAAAAAAACCTTTTAAAAGGGCAGAAAATACCTTTTCTACCCAAAAAAATTTTCACAAGAAAATGTGCAAATAAATACAAACAAAAGTCCATTTTTGCAGGAAAATTAGAAAAATTCTTCCAAACACTTTTCTAACAGAAAATTCCTTACAGCCCCTTAAAAATCCTTTTTTCTTGGGAAAGGGTGCATCCAAATAACCCCTAAGAGAATGCTGAAGGGTAGGGGGCTCACTATTAGGGAATAATTTTTGGCCCTCCTACCTGTTGTGGTGCCCACCAAGGTATAACCTCTATAAGGTACAAAGGTAGGAGTAGTCGATCGTTAGGATTAACATCCATCGTCATCAGGATCAACTCCTACCCTCTTGATGGACATCCTTGAGATAGTCAAGAGTTCATCATCTATCTTGAAAAGGGAGAAAATCCAACCAACACACTTTTTGAAGTAGAATGAGGATTTTGGGGCCTTTTATAGTCATTAGGTTCAAAAATTTTTGGCAGCATTTGAAAATGAGTCCAAGCCTAATCCAGTTATTTAATTTTGGATCCTAAAATTTTCAAATGGAGCCAGGTTTTTTTAATGGAGTAGTATAAAAAAATTATACTAATACTCCCTCTGTCCAACAGCATGTGTCCTCATTTGAAGACCACTAATGAGGACACATATTTTTGATGGAAAAAAAGAGGGTAAAAGGTCATTCTCACCACAGAAAAATTTAGATTACTAAAATATCCCCGCCGTTGTGTTCAGATCGACGTGTCTTTTAAATACCCTTTCCCTCTCCCGCGTTTTTTAATTCAGAAAACTGCATTCCTTTTTCCTGTCCACCCATTCGTCTGATATTTTGCACCATGGCTCTTCTTGCTTCTTCAAACACAAGCGAAAGTATCCATTTTCTGCAACTCTTCTCCACACCCACCTCGAGAAAATGCCCATTTTCAGCCTCTCTCCATCCCCATTGCTTCCAGTTAGCTTCCAATCTTCTAAGAAATCCCTCTTTAGTGAGTTTTTTCATTTTTAAAATTTTCTCCTTCCTTTTTATCTGATTTCTTGCATAGGTAATCTGTTGTGAAATGTTTGATATGGTAGGTGAATTAGGTTTAAGAGTTGGTGGAAATGCTAGAAACTTTTGCTCGGTGACTGATTGTCGGAAAATTGTTTCTTGTGCCATAAATGGGCAGAAGTCAGGCATTGAGCCAGCTACTTCTGGTTTCTCAAGGAAAAGGTTAGTTATTGCTTTTTTCTTTGTATTCTGGATCAAATGTGTTGTTTCAAATTTTCCACCATTTGAACCTGTTTGGATGTTAACAATGTACCCTACATATGCTCTTGATTGTTTATATATTGTGAGCTGTTTTGCTTCAATTGATTGTTGTTGCCCCAATTATCGCTATAATAGGACTATCATAACTCAATACCCGATAGTCATCTAGAGGCTGTTAGCATCTAACTCGCAAATTGTCGTACAATTAATTTCGTGTTCTTTAGCTGCAAGTCATTGTTTTTTTTCAATTTTTGCTGACTATTTACCCAAATTTTATATTGTTTTTATTGGATAATTCAATTTTTAGATTGTTTTAGAGTTTTGACCATGATCCACATTATTACTCACTCTGTCCATATTAAGTGTCCTATTTGGTTTTCAAATGAATTTCGTTTTGAAAAACCAAAACGACAGGGAGTTTTTTAGTACAGGACATTTAATATAGGACACAGGGAGTTTTTAATACCATTTTCCAATTTTTATTTATTTATTACGACTTGTAAATGAATATCTTGCATACTGAAGATCTGGGCCTACTTCAATTCACGTGTGACAGTATGCTGTAGTGGTTTAGATCATATTATTACACTTTAAGATGCTAATCTTATTTTTATCTTAAATTTGTATCTTCAGTTTAATTTTTTTATACTCTTCTGCATCACTACATTTTCAGCTTATCTTGAATTTTTCCATCGTAGAAAAGTTGTAGAGCATATCTATCTCATCAAAGCCAGGGAAGACATATCTGAATATGAAGAGAAAGACATGCTAGATTACCTCTATACCTTCCAATATCATATGAATGGCATTATTGCTGTTTCATTAGGTGAGACCTTATACTGTCCTTCACACTCTCTCTTTCTCTCTCTCAACCATTTGTTATCAATTCTCAAATCTCAACTCATAGTTGATCAATATAACTTTAATCTTCATTACTGTCTCATCAACTATATGAGCCAGTGAGTGAGTATAATATGCACTTTTAAAAATTTTTGATTAGATTTGTTTGTAAATGTATCTTTCAGAAAGCTGTATTAGATGTCCTCATGAGAAGCAACCAATAAATGGAAAGTTATTCTTTCTGCTACATTGTTTCATTATCTTGGTATCATCCTTCAATTTAACTTGATCTGTTTTTGCTCTTTAATATAAAGAACTAGCTGACATTTTATGTTCATATCCCTGCTTAAAATGTCAGTTCATTAATGGTCAACTTTGATTCCTTAATCTCAAAAAAATCACAGCAAAACTAGTTATCTTTATAGACTTTTATTAAACCAAAACCTTTTACTCTGCAGTTTTCTAGAAATTTCTTTATCCATCGCGATTTACATATTAATTAGTACCAAACTAGTGGCTTTCTTGGGTGGTGTGAAGTGGTTAAAAACTCTGTCTTCTCAGGCCGACTTTCAGATCCAAATGTTGATGGGTTCACGCATGCGGTATTCATGCGCTTCCAAAGAAAAAATGATCTTGCTAAGTTCTATCAGAAGTCTAAATCAGGGGTTCTCAAGGAACATGTGATGCCTTACTGTCATGTATGCTCTGCCAAGTAAATACCAGAACTCTGCTTTCTACTTTTTATTTTAAATAAATTGAGCTACATTTGATTGATAGACAGCACGCATACATGATGTGATCTCTTTTAGGGGTTGATTTCTATGGATTATGAATCTGAAGTTGAGGATGATATCCTACCTATTTTCCGAAGAGGAGAGGTTAGGCAACAAACTATTTTACATTATGTTCGTACTGCTTAACAAAATTTTTCCTTCAAGAAAATTTGCAACTCAATAGCACCACCATAGGCCAAACTTGAATTAGATTAGTTTTATGGAGATGTCATTCTCATCCTTGAAACTATAAAATCATACTTTTCTTTCCCCTTCTGAACCTGTTGTGTTATTGGCAGTTTGGTGTATATCTGCGTCCATTACTAAATTATAAGCTAATTGAAACAGGAATTTAACTATGGTGTAGAGTTTGTACTTCTGATATCAGTGATTGAGAATGCACTTGGAAGGCCTGTGGAAGATGCAATGGAAACTCTTGCCACTCTGACCATTGAATTTGGATCCTTAATAGTGCAGGCTACTCAAGGTCTGTTCTAACTGTTCTGTTTTCCCCATCCATGCTTCAACTGATTGCTTCTGAATTTGCAGGTTCTAGTATCAATCCTGACAACAGTGACTACACACATGGAGCAGTCATCCGGTTTTCATCATGTAAGTTCTGCTTTTAATGTTTATTCTGGTGTAAATCTAATGGCACATTCGTCTGGTGTAACTATAATAGGTCTATATCAAACAGACTGAAGAAATTATTCTCATTTATTATAGTTTGGCTGTTGGGTGTTAATTACCTCTAATGTTGTGTCTAACCATACGATTTCACAAATAAGTTACATTTTATCGATCCCAATCAGCTTGAGCAGGTTGTTCACATGTACTCCTTCCATCCAATGAAGCTTGTCTGGATTTGAAAAAAGATGGATCCAACATTACATGGCTGGGTTTGTTCTCTCAAGACCAAAAACACCGGGAGAGGACAGAAACTCTGTTTTTTTATACAGGCCTTAAGAGTCCAATAAATTTCACTTGTTTTGTAATGCAGACGAGTTTTGTTAGACAGAGATTAAAGCCTTTTCAAATTTGATGTGAGATCAAATTGCACATATAAGTTACATTGGATTTATCCGATCAGTTTAAGTAGGTTGCTCGTGTGTAATTAAATTGATGTTTTTTAGTTTTGATATTGAATCAAACTAAAGTTGAAGTTCACAATCATCCTGTTATCTTAACTACTGGAATACTACTCTGTTTTTGCAGTTGATGCATTGGAGGCTTTCACCGGAAGTTCGAAGTACAAGAATGTAAGCAAGTTAAAGAATTAGAAGAACTGGAGCCTGATAGCATATTGTACTTTAATTGTCATTTATACTGCCCATAATTTTCACTGGTTTTTGCACTTGAAATGCAGATGTGGAGGTCCAAATTTGAGCCGATCACAGAAAAAGCCCTCACAGTTTCTTTCAGTGTCGATCCTGTCGGCACTGACATCATGTAGGGAAAATGTCTCTCAGCCTTTGCAGTTGCTAATACCTTGATTGATCATTTGCTCATTCCTTAACTCAAAGCGGGCAGAAACTGTGGAGTACAGCTTCTAATACAAAGAAAAAGCACCTAAATTCTTCCTGAGATATGTCAAAATTAGCTTGATTTTCCTGTTAAGCACAATCATAAATGGAAATCTAGTTTCTTTCATTTCCCCAGATCCATTGCCATCCTACCCATGTCAGAGGATGTAATCGTCACATTGAAAATTTTGCTTGAAATAAGCATCTGAAAATCAGTTTATTTAGCCTTTCAACATTGAAACCTAAAACAAAAACTTAAAAAAAGGCATTGTTTAAACTGAAAACAAAGAAAGGGTAAAAATGGCAGCTTTTTCCCGTCCATCATCATCACCATCATAGTGACAAGTTTTTATGCCAAATGCCTTCCTGGCGCAACCCTCAGGGATGATGATAAGAAGATTCAACGTCATTATATTCATCATACACTTTTCTAAATATGTTGATTGGCTTCATGACACAACGGTTGCAAATGATATTAATATAGCCATCTTCCAGCATGGCACAAGCCTTTTTCCTGTCCAAATGAACATAATTGAAAAGAAGGAAAGGCGGTCAGCAGCATTTTCCTCGAGAAAATATCAAGATTTAAGGTGTGAGGGCGACTATATTTGCAACTTCTCCCACGTTCCAAGCAGCAACCAACGTCCAAATTCTTAGAGAAAAATAGAATAAACAAAACCAACACAGCAATAAGATGAGGCACACCTAGTAAAATAAGATTTATATATTCTAAAAGACAAATTTACTGCAGCATTATCCTCTGTGTATTGAACCGCACCATTGACACCCTATTTGCACAACCTCATTTAAGTGGTTGAAGCCAAATTTACAGAGTGCAATTTGATGCCAGGGCATTTACAACAAAAAGTACACATAAAAGTTAGCGAAGAATAGTGCAATTTCAGCTGCTGCTGTAATAGTATGATAAGCAAGACAATTTTCTCCGTATTAACACATTCATACGCTATTCGAGGCAAAAAGATCAATCAAGTACATATATACGGGAAGCAATGTCCTGAACTAGCCAGTCAAATCCTTCAAGAAGCCCGTCCCCAGTGTATGCACTGCATCCTACAATTTTCCAATGTCTGGTTCTATCAATTCCTTCCAAGTTCAAAACCTATAGAGAAAATGAACATCTGAGTGTCCCAAAGTTTAGGTCGAGTAAAAGACGCATATATTTTCGAAAAAAAAAACATAGATATAAGGAATGCTTCAACAAGAAATCAAGACCATTTTTCCCAGCAATGCAGCATGAACTACGGATTGACCTACAAGTACCAGTTTAAAAACTCATTCTAATTGTCGAATTACTTGACTGTCCCTCCTTATGGTCCAATAGCACTGCATTGTTTAACTTTTTTGTACAAATAAAATCCACCTTGGATTCTTAATAACTGATATCACAAATTTGCATAATTACTGTAGTCATGCTGCTCTAAACAGTACACCCCGCTGATTTATCTCAAAAAGATTTTAGATTTTCATTTTCAGCAGAACAGCAGCAAAAGTATCTGGCAGACCTTTTTTTTATAGGCATAAGATAAGGATGACAATGAGTTTTCTTTTCTTTTCTGATAATGATGACAATGAGGTTGATGGTTATGACGAAAAAAACAAATTATAAGTTTATGACGAATGCAAACAGAGAAAATTTTAACTTAATTCATACTCAATTAAATGCCTAATAAGCTGAAGTCATGTTTCAGGTCGTATATACTTCCTCCTCATATTATATATTTTATTTGACCATCTCAAGAAAAATATCCTATTTGGTTTTTGCTACAAATTTTTGGATGGTATATGAAGAAAAGGAACAAGTGAACAGTAGAAATAAGCTCGTAATACTGCACCTTCGCTATCTCCTCAGGTGTAAGTGCACCGTTTATGTCTTGCTTATTTGCCAATATCAGTAGAGAAGCTCCAGACAATCTCTGCCAAAAGAGCACATAGATTAATCTTTGCAATATGGAACCTTGTCCTAAAGGGCAGTTTATAATGACAGCAACAGTCGCAATAGTGATTCTCACAAAGAAATACATCACCAATTGCAATTGATACTAAAAATCTGCTTCAAAAACTTTTTCTGTAATTAACAAAAATCATCCTTGCTTCCAAATTTTAGAGGCTAAACCGTTAAAGCCATTATCCATCCATGCAATATAAACATCCAAACATGAAATAAATGACAAATGAAATCAAACTACCCACATCTAACTCAAGAGTCAGGATGCACATCATTTAAGCTACGGGGGAAGAATAGAAGTAGGGTTGTCATGAACCGAAAATCATAATCTAGATGGTGGCATCTTCTCTATGTTGGTTTACAATATAGTTTGACATAGAGTGCTGCTTTAGTGTTTGCCAGATAATTCTAGCGAACTTGTTCAAATGAAAAGGCTCCTTAAAAAACCTTCTTCACAACCAGAAGTTGAAAAAAATAATGAAAAAGCATGTCACCGCCCATGGACCCCATTACTAGGCATAGAACCTACGAAGACAGCACGAGTATGTCATAATCATAATCATAATCAAATAGCGCCTTTTCCCAACTATTTGGGGTCGGCAACACAGATATTACTCCTCCATTCAAGCCTGTTTTGGGCTACCTCTTTTGTAAGAGATAGTAAAGTCAAATCCTTTTTTATTAACTCCATCCAAGTTCTCTTAGGTCTCCCTCTCCCTATTTTAGCATCGTTTACATGTATCTCTTCTAATTTTCTCACAAGGGCATCTAATGGTCTTCTTTGCACATGCCCATACCAACGCAACCTACATTCCCTCAGCTTCTCCCCTAAAAGAGCTACTCCTAGGCTCTCCCGAATATATTCATTTCTAATCCTATCTCTCCTAGTTATCCCACTCATCCACCTTAACATTCTCATTTCGGCTACATTCAATTTACCTATATAACTCCTCTTTGGTGCCCAGCACTCCGCTCCATAGAGTATTGCAGGCATAATGGTTGTCCTATAGAACTTGTCTTTAAGCCTTTTCGGAACACGCCTATAAACACAATACTCCCGAGGCTGCCCTCCACTTTACCCACCCCGCATTTATCCTATGCACCGCATCACTATCAATATCCCCTTCTTTATGGATAATGGAACCTAAGTAACGGAATTGATCCTATGCACCACAACACGAGTATTTGATACACCTTTATTTCTAATTTTCCTAGTGCCACTTCAATGAAATCACGCATATTTACAAATCGATCTCAACATTTTGGCATAATGAAGATCACTCCAAGATCTTGCTAAGATGGAATAAGACAACCAAAGATTGGACGTAACATGTTCTAACAAGAAGAAAAGGAAGTATACAATTTAAGAAAGGTATTTTCACCTAAGAAGAAAATATACTATTGGCGATAGACATACAGATTAAACAGAAAAACAAAATCTGTTTGACAAAGAAACTGCAAGGAAGCTAAAGTTAATGTACCTCCTCCTTCATGAGATTGTCCAGCTCCAGTTTACAATCATTCAGCCTTCTGACGTCAGAACCTAATCCCCCACGACCCAAACCAAACCATCCGTCTGTTCAAAGTAGTTTCTCCAGTAAGCTCTAATAGTTTTTTGTCCACCAACATCCCATATATTAAGTGTATACCTGCAATAAGATAATAGCAATTATATAATGTCATTTTACACAAACAAAGGCTCACACATGCTTCCAACTATCACAATCATCCCAGTAAACAATTAAATGGCATCATCCTCGCTAGCACATGTGATCCCAGGGGGCCATACAGGGGTTGTAATTGACCAGCAACTTGAAAATCGAGAAAGCATTACAGCTTATGTGGCTATGATACCAGTCAACCTGTCAAAAAGCACTCTTCTAACCAGATAATACAATTTTTAATTTAAAAAAGAAGCCTATGAAAAGTTTAAAAGAGAAATAATATACCACTACAATAGCTCTCTCATAACCAGATATCATAGAATTTACCAAAAGGATAATAAAAGATTAATACTGAATAGAGCTGACTACATAAAAGATCTCCTAAAAAAGAATTTAAAAAAGGAAAAGTGAACTCGAAACCCTTTCATTCAGACAGTCAAACAATGAATACTAATAGCTCTATTGAATTCTTACAAACAATAAAAATCAGTAATTTTACACATCAGCCAGCCTTTTTCTCCGAACCTTAGTTCTTTCCCATTACCAGTGAAAAATGACAAGCTTCAGAATGATGGTTTGATATGTGGCAGTTAATTCGATCGAAAGAAGAGAAAGACAGAAGAAGACCTTTGATAGTTGATGGTCTTGATGTTGAAACCGAGAGTTGGACTGATGACACTTGTGTCCTCACCATTTATTCGGAGAACAATGGTAGTCTTTCCAGAATTGTCAAGACCCCTGCCAAGTAACGGAAAAATTAGAACCATACTGGATCTGAGGTAAATCTGATTTTGGCCCAGTTCCAAATATCGGCTGATTTATATCCGATATATCGGCAATATATCGGATTGGCCATTTTTTTTTTTTTGCATTCTATTAACTTCAAATGCATGTTAATAGTTTCAAAAAATGAATGCTAATTGTAACATACTATCTACTAAATGCAAAAATATTTTGTAGAGAGCAAGAGAGAGAGGCCTACACCATAAGAATTCTCATCTCCTTCTCCTTCCTTTTGATCTTCCTGATTATGCTGAGAAGTCCCATTGTTCTATCTGCCTCCTACTTCGAAATGTTCACCTCTCTCCACCTTTTCCTGTATCAGGTAAAATTGTCACTCCTACAAATTTCAGAGGCAGGAACATTACAAGGATAGGCCAGTCTACTACAGCCATGAATGAAAGAAGTATGAAACTCAATCAGGCCAGATTTTCATTCAGTTGTCACTCATGCAGAGAAAAACAGACACAGAATTGAGGCATACACTATTCATACAAAGAGGAGATATGCTTTGGCAACTGAAATTTGAACGAGTCCTACAACTTTTCATTTTAAACCGAATAAAACCTTGGTTCTCAATTAGGGAAACCTGCAAACTGTGCTCAATTAATCATACTTTGCATGCAATTCTTATAGTCTGAATGCCTATCTATAGAGTTGGTTTCCACATTAAATTAATTCAATCCTAATCTAACTAGAAATCAATGTCTAAGATCAAAAAAGCTATTCCTTCTTTTTCCGCCATGTTATTTTGATTGCTCTTTCCATGCAATAGCTGATGTATAAAAAACACTATGCACCTGCTTTAAATGATTAATTGTGGAGTTTCAAAAAAATAGCAAAGGATGGGTCTTCCCATACAAGATTGAATAAGGCTGAATTTTACACGGTTGAATATTTGCTTCACCTTGTTCCAGGGATCCTCAGAGACTTCAAACTGTGAGATGCAGATCATTGTTGTTTAGAAATCTTATTTATTGGTACTTGGAGTGCATTAGTATCTACGTATATTTATCTTTATTGTTTAAGGTTCTCGGGAATGGGATGCCAAATAAGATTTGGGTAGACTTTGCGTTTTAAGTGGCAAGCTCTCTGTTTACTATCAGGATATAACTAGGAATATGATGCTAGTTAATAGACGATATTTAACAATGTCAATATCCTCCTTAGAATGCACTTTCCGAATGTGTACTTGCTGAACATATTAAAATGCAGTAATATTACTATCCTGAAGAGATTTACTTCCTAGCTGCATGCAATATACACCAAACTCTGCAAAAAGAACAACAGAACCCATAAATGTTATCCCTCCATTAAGTATCAATATTCCTATTCATTTTTTTAAAAATGAACAGTTCATTTTCAAAAACCAAGTAGGACTATCAATATTGTACGGCTGAAATATAAGTAAAAACGAACAAGATTTTTTGAAAAAAAATAGTACAAACTCACCTAAAGTGTTCACAACATTACGTTTAACAATAATGACGACCTCGATTTAAATAAATCTCTAAAATCTGATATTTGGCATACTGAGCAAGAAAATGTGATAATTAAAAACATAGAAGTACAATCCATCACAAAATTAGTACTCTTCTACAACGCACATGATGATTGGCCAACTACAACTCAAATTCAGCAAAGATCACACTTTCATCAAAGATTCCTTTGCTATATTGATATATAAATTATGCACGGAAAACCCAAATGTTTGCATGTTAACACAAATAAACTCCCTCCATCCAATGAAGCCTGTTTGCATTTGAAAAAAGATGGGTCCATCATTACATGTCTGACTTTGCTCCCTCACGACCAAAAAAAACACGAAAGAGGGGGGAGAAAACATCGTTCTTTTGTACGGATATTAGAGTTCAATAACTTGCTTTGCAATGCAGATGAGCTTCATTGGATGGAGGGAGTAAGATTACTGCCAAGGCAGCGGCGAAGGAAATGGCGACGGCGGCTAGCGGCCTAAAATCCTTTCGGTCGAGACTTGGGCGACGACGACGACGACGAGTGCACAAAGGTTGAGTTTTGGAATCGGCACCAAAACCCACCACTGGATTCGGAACCGGTGTCGGAGTCCACCCCGACAGGAAGCTCTCTCACAGAGGTATCAAACGATTTTTTTTGCATAAATTGAACTGCCTTCACTCATTGAAGTAGTGGCCTTCAATTATCATGATACATCGCTCATTGATAGGAATGGATGTTGTGTGAACCCAGGATACCTTATAGGGAGTAGGGTCGGGAATAGGTTTGAGACCTAAGCGGGAGACAAGTCTCAAAGAAACGGCATTAATACAACTCCCACTGTCAATGATCACTTTACAATATTTTAAGTGTGGAAGATCGCACTCCTACACCAATCATCATTCTCTCGAAGTTGGGTCAGGGCACACCTTATTACATTCAGAGTTGGGGCAACAACTCAGTGTTTGCGCAACCGAATGGAGAAGGAGAAGCTTTAATACAACCTAGGTAGTCAGGTTCTTCTTCATACTCAGCATCAGAGTCATGTATGTCCTTTAGGTTGGGCTCATAGACTTCTTCGAGGCTGCTATCATCAAAGGGCATTTCTTGCTCACTAATAACAAGAATCTTGCACACAACAGCAACATAATCATAGAAAAGATATTACCACCATGCAGTTATCACATGGAAGATTGTTAATTTTAGAAGTTTCCTAGTTTAGTTATGAGTTTTATATAACAGTTGCTTTTATAGAGAATTCTAATTAGAATAGGATTTTATTCCCATTTTTTTATTTTAGGAAGAATATAAGCTGGTTTATATTTCCTTCTTGAAGTAGAACTCTCTTTGTAATAAGCCTATTTAAAGGTCAAGAAAAATAGAGGACAATGATTTGAAGAAAAAACTCTGCATAGTTCTCCGTTAATTGAGAATCTTTGTTCGGTGATGATGCTGAACAACCATAGTGTTGATGCCATGGTCCACCACCCGGTGTTGATTCCGGCGATATTTTTTGGTGGTGATTCCAAAAATATTTATCCATTTTATCCCTCTTTTCTCTCCGTTTCCCCTCCTTCACGCATTGTCCGCTATCAGTTTGGTGGCCCATGCAAAAACCTGCAACTTGAGAACATGGATCCGTGGACGCGCTTTCTTGCTCAATGCAAATCTAAAGTTAATGGATTCAAAGCCGCTCTTGATGACATCAAAGCCTAACTCAAAGAAGTTACACGACTCGTACATCAGATAATCGACACCAAACGTGCACAGGCAACCACGAAAGAATCCACACAGTCAATCACTCAACTGTCCACGACGATCACCACTGAGCAAGTGCAACCTGGACAAGACGATGCGGCGCTATCTCTTTTAACTCTGTCGTTAGATGTTGTCGTGCCGGTCAATAAGCCGTATGCAAAAAAATCACCGGTTACAATGGAACAAGCGCTTGTGCCGCAATGGGTGATTATTTCCCAAACAGAAAAGTCTTGCAAGGAGTCCCAAAACCTGGAAGTGTCTCATGCCTCTCTCCCCGTGCTCTGCAACCAAAGGCCAGTGTTCATTCTTGATATTTGCGTTCCTTCTTTTCTCGATGGCCACAACTTCTATATCGGTGACAAAGATCACACCTTTCATGTTCCCATTGCATTTGCCGCACATAGCCACCACACCACCTCAGATTGGAGGGACTTGAAGGCTGTCGTCGAAGATCTGCTTCATATCTTTCCACCTCCACCCGATCCGCAACCAGACAACAATTTATCGTGACTTGCTAGAGCATTCATATTTAGCTAGATTTGCTAGAGCATGCTCGCAGTCCCATGAGCAAAACTCGAGGGTCGAGTTTCTCCCACCTCGAGAGAATGATGCAGTCATCACATGGAAGATTGTTAATTTTAGAAGTTTTCTAGTTTAGTTATGAGTTTTATAAGACAGTTGCTTTTACAGATAATTCTAATTAGAATAAGATTTTATTCCTATTTTTTTATTTTAGGAAAAATATAAATTAGTTTATATTTCCTTCTTAAAGTAGAACTCTCTTTGTAATAAGTCTATTTAAAGGCCTTAATATATCAAGAAAAATAGAAGACGATGATTTGAAGAAAAAACTCTTCATAGTTCTTTTGATTGAGAATCTTTGTTCATTAATGATGCTGAACAACCATGGTGTCGATGCCATAGTCCACCGCCCGGTGTTGATTCCGGTGGTGATTCCAAAAAAATTTATCTATTTTATCCCTCTTTCCCCTCCGTTTCTCCTCTTTCACGCGTTGTCCGCTATCAGAGTAACTGGGAATGCTATTCACTCCGTCCGGAAAAGGTAGTAACATACTCCGAATTTGAATTTTTCAAGCAGAAGCAAATGCACAAGAGAGGGAAGCGAGATAGAGAGGAAAGGCTTACCGCCGGCTGCCGGCGATTGATCATCAAGGGCGGAGGAATTCGAGAATGCAGAGAATCCTCTGTCGCCGGCGGTGGTCGTCGCCTCGCTGGAGACGCGGTCAGATTCCGGGCAAAAAGAAGAGGAAGAAGGGAAGCTGCACCCTTTTTCGTTGCCCAGCTCTTCCCTACTCCCCTCTCAAAACCCTCTTCCTACTGGGCCTATCTTTTGTCGTTGGATCGAGATCCAATGGCTTTGTTGAGTCGGGTGCATACCGGAATATTCACTCCCCATTTCAGCCAACCTTTAACTCGGACGGTGGTTATCCACCGTTCTGATTGAGTATGGTGAGCTACCCATCTTAAGCAGGACCCTAGAATTTTTTCGTATCACCCAAAATTCTAAGTGATGAATCTGAAAAAAAAAACACCGACTCCGTCAAATTGATTTGAAAAAATACGAGTTCATCATTACATGGCTGATTTTGCTCCCTCATCTTAATTAAAGAGCCTAAAAGGGGAGGATTTTCGTCATGTCAAATCAATCTTCACTTGAGGGCAAAAAAAATATGGCTTCTACCATAATATTATATACATATGAGAAGTGGTTTTATTATGTTTTTTAATGCCTATATTACATGGGAAGGATTTACATGAGATCGTTCTCGTATAAGGAGCATGAGGCCACTCTTTATAGCCGTTGGATTTCGATTGGAGGATGGATATTAAATCAGTGGGTAGGTGAGTGTGTCACATCAGGGAGTGGGTGAGATCATTATGATTATTTGTAGCCGTTAGATCAAGATCCAAGGGCTATGATTTAAAGTGGCCTTATATAAGCTATATGAGAGCGATCTCATTTAAACTTTTCCCAACGTTATATGTTATTCTATATTTATAAAACACCACATTTTCTAGCTTAATTGGATTTCAAAAGAGGACGCAAGCTGGGCAGGCATGTGCTCACAGGAAGGTCCCCGTCTTTAGATGTTACTCTGACTGGTGGCGCTTCTTCATGCCCCTGTGCTACCTTGAATGCTTCTCAAATCACAAGGATGCGCTATTTCTACCCTTCCTCTCCTTCAACCTCTCTTTTGGCCGCCGGACACCTCTTATGGCACTGACGCCCACTTTCAGCGTGAATGTTGATTTTATAATGCCGTGTGCTTTTTTTTTAATTGAAGTTAAATACAATTGTAACATCCACATATTACATTAATACTACATCCATAGAAATGGTTGAAAATGAAAATAAACGTGTAAATTTTTAGTAACATATAAATAAAGATAGGGTACATACCAGCTATAGTTTAACAAGTGGTCAGATCTTGGTCCAGTTCTTGTATCATTAGGAGGAGCCAACAATATTTGTACATGATAAGATGGTGGTGGTTTTATTCGTTGAATTGTCTCTTCAGAGATTTTGGCCCTTTCCTTCAGTTCCAAAGCAAGCTTCCTGATTGGGCAACCAGAGTAAAAACTGTCACTTTATTACACTGTTGGCCCAATTGTTCACTCATCTAGTGATATGATGGGCCTTGTCCTGACCAGCTTTAGGCCTTCTGTTCGCTGTGCGTTTAATTATTCATTTTAAGTTCCAGCACAAAACCAATAAGCAACCAAGATCAGAACAATTAGTAATTATTGATTGTGAAATACAACCTCTGGATATGCGTTTAATGATAATTATCAATCACATATATAGAAATAGTTAAATATGTGCCTAGGTTTTTTTGTTCAATAATAGTAATATGTGCCTAGTTGCATAATAAAAGTATGTGCCCAGTACATCACAAGCCATCAAATCTCAATCGGACGTCTGGCATGTAAGAGCAGGCAGGCATGTGTAGGCTCATAGAGGATTGCTGCCCGCCCTGCATGCCACTGGACAAAATCCAGCAGCCTAGATTGTCTCGGCTCACGAGGATATATACTCCGTCCTGACACTTTTAATAAATATATTTTTCTTTAATAGATATAGATTTCCTTAAAAATTTGTATTTATTAAAAGTGATCGGAGGTAGTACTTCATAATTTCGCACATGTTACCTGTTTGTGTTTGACATACGCCCTTTGATAGTGAACATGGATAAATTTGGCATTTCAATTATTGTAGTATCCCCTAATATTATGATTTATGATATGTATATGCTATCTCTTTGTATCTTCTCTCCGTAGTGAAGATGGGCTCATGTGTTTGTCAGAGACTCAGAGATGGTCTTTCATAATTATTCTATGCAGACCTACGTTGTTTTAGGTATAGCTTATCTGTAGTGAACATGGCCTCATAACATGTTTAGTATGTAACTTCCTTACAATTACAGTATGTAACCTGTTTGTGTTTTGTTTTTGGTTTGAATGAATGATCAAACACTGGAGTAAGCCGTAAGCCTGTAATTGTCTTATGTTATGACATTAGTGCTTATACTTGCATAAAAGCCATTAGGGTTAATAGATAAAGAAAAGAAGCTTAGTCTTTGTTTTTATTCCGCTAGCATAGCATTTGGTTGTTTGATGGGGACAAATTGTATATCTAACAGTGGGTTCAACGACAAAAATACACATTAAGATGCTGACTTTGCCAAAAACTAAGATAAATTTGTGATAAGGGAATAAGAGCTGACGGGATAGGAAAGTTACTTGTTTTCATAATGTAATGTTCATGTTTACTGCTATTGTGCCATACTGCCATGAATGAAAGTATCTTTTGCGGTCTATGTGTAACAGATTAGGTTCATCCTGCACAGGGAACACTATTTATACAAAATGGCTTGTTGTCTGCATTTAGTCAGAATATATTTGTTTATCATGCTCTGTTCATGATATTGCCTTGCTCATACATTTGACACCATTGCAAATTAAAAACAAAAAAAAGGGACGAAAAGACAAGGCAGACGACCGCAAGTCCAACGACAGTGTCCTTGAGTTACTTATCTAATGCAATTTTTTGTTAACTACATAAAAGCCAAGGAGTTTCAAATGGGATCAAAACAAACAAATCAGCATTAAGATAACTTTCTAAGCTCTACTCACTCTCTTTGTTTTTGACAAAAAGAAGGTTTAGTATTGCCACTTAAATCTTCTTCACCTGGCTATTGAGTTAGGTTTAGTATTGGCAAATGGTGAATGACTTTTTTGTTTGTCCACTTAATCCAAACTTCTTCATATTTTTCATTGGCAACTTCTCAGACCGACAATGAGAAATATAAGATATGTACTTCATAAATTAACTCAATAAACTATACAAAGCGTGCTACTTATCTGTTATAATGTCAGAGAAGCGGTTTTTGTTCCTAATGTGGACAAATTGAGAAACGTGCCATTCACACTCACGGATTGTATTGCTCCTTGTTCCAAGAAGAGTCAATCTCTTCTCTCATTTGTTATGCTAGCTGAAAATAAGTTGATCAGGATTTGGTGAGGAAGCTTTCATATTCTTAAGAGTTTGTTTGGACAAGCTTCCTTGGTTGATCACTCTTAAATGCCTCTTCAACTGACATCAACACTTTCCTTTTCAGTCTGATTAGTATTTGGCCACCAGACCCAGTTTTGATATGTTTCACCACCTACTCCATTGTGAATCAATTGTTTTCAGTATTACCAACATTTTCCCTTTCAGATCTAAACAGACCATTTGCAGCCTTACTTCTTTCCTGATTTTGCCACAATTATTGGCCATGATGCTGTTCTAATTGCAGAAATCATCGACCAACTTTATCCGAAAATTAATCAAATTAATTGTAAATTTAAAGAACTGGCAAATTGGCGGATCACCCAACAAATTCATCTACAAATTTGTAAGAAGTACATGTTTGAAATCTGCATTATTTCTTCTCTTCTAATATGAATACACATTTTTCAAGATTCCACTAGAGGTGGAGACAAGGGAAAAAAAACCACACCCATGTAATACTGTTATGCACAGAAAATTTGCTCTCTAAACAATACTTACACTTTGATACAGTATATAAGAACTCACTGAACTACCAAACTGCAAAATTCTGTGTACTCAACCTTTTGTCAATGGTTGACTAAGCTCTAGGCCAATTCCTATCAATTGTGAAGTGGATTTGGTCCGGCGGGCACGGACCGCATTGACTCTTCGAAACTCAGGTCCATCTCGTCACCGACCGGATTCGGCAAGGGCGTTATCCTGGAGGAACTCCATGAAGAGGAAGGTGCAAAGAATAATGCCTCTGTCACCTCACTAGTGAGCTTCCGGCTGGAGCTGCAGCCGGAGAATTGGCCGACGGAGACGAGCACGACAAGGAGGACCACGAATGGAATTGGTGAATTGTAGGAATTCATGATCTGGGTGGAAAGAAGAGAGGAAGAAGAAGATCAGGACATGATCCAGGGTGGGAAGTTGGAGCTTAGAAGTGAGCAGGTGGAAGCAGGAAGGGGAGTTTGAATGTGGCAAACAAAGCCGGTGGGATGAGATTGTTGACTGCCTAAAAGGCAGCCAAACCAGTTCAGTTAGTTATAGTGTAATTACATAAATATCTACAAGATTTCCCTCGATGTCCCTTTGGTATGAATATCGGTCGGCCAAAGAGATAAAATATCCGAGATATTGTGTAAAAAAATATCGGTGATCTAAAACTAGTTTTTACCGTGTATTTTCATAATATAATTTCTAAAATGAGTGACACTAATTTAGACAAGCATAAATTTTAAAATATGCATAAAAATACGTGTATAATTCAAAATATGTGTTTGCGTTTTAAACCTGTATCCTTCCACGTGGCATAGGATGGGAAACAAATGGGAAAGTTGATTTTTTTCTTTTTAATTTTTTTTAAATACTAATATATCGGACCGAAACCTATATATCGGTAATATTTAAAAAAAATCCAAAATCGAGATACATAATATCGTTTTATCAGCTGAAGCCCGATATCGATATATCGACGATATATCGCTGATGCAAATTTCTATGGTATGAACTCAGAAGCTGAATTGGTGAACATGGAAAATCATAGCATAAGTTCTTAATCTATGATCATAGTGCTCTTTAAATCTTCTCATGAAGAGATTCATCAAATTAAGGGGGTATTTGGTTAGTGAATTTAATGAATTTTAAGCTTTATTAAGAGAACTTATTCAGGCCAAATTGGTGTAAAATGGGAATGTTGTTTAGTTGATGAAGTGAAAGTTCACAATTCGGTCTTAATTTGATGAATTTCATTATGAGAAGATTCACAAATTAAGCCTGAATTGGGGGAGAATCCTCTTTTAGGCTGAATTTTAAATTCAGCCCAAATTCATAAACCAAATAGGTTTTAGTTGGTTAACTCCAAATTCAGGCTAAATTTATTGCCAAATTCATGAACCAAACAACCCCTGAGACTGAATTGTGAAATTTCACTTCAACGACCAAACGACATTCCCATTTTATACCAATTCAGCCTGAATAAATGATCTCCTAATTAAGCTTCAGATTCATTAAAATTCACTAACCAAACAACCCCTATATGTCCTCGTACCTGGTTGTCTTTGTGTCCTCTACCTACATTGTCACTAATTAGGTGCAACAAGTGATTAAAATTGAAGAGGACCAAAGGAGGGATGGGATGGAGGATAAGTAGTATCACTCTTAAGTTTGAATCGATTTAAAGACTGGAAAAAACTGAGGAAGCTAGGCTTCTTTTGCTTCTCCACATGTATTAGATGAAGTACGCATATTTGCAAGATGGGCAAATGATTGAAAAAGTGAAGGACTCAATGGAGGACCATAAATAACTCTTTAGACTTCCAATGTTGCATTCTTTGATTTAGTTAGCAGTTCAAATATCTTGTCTTGCATTAGTGTGAATCATAATGTTCCCCACTCCGAGTTCCATATCTAAGGGCAATGCTGACAATTTCCTGAAGATTGTCAGGGCCGATTTGGTAATTTGAACATACATCTATTTTACCAAAATAAATGGGCTAGAAGGGGCCGGTTGTTAGAGTTAGGTGTGCTGACCACTATTTAAACACCTCCTAATTCTTCTGTTCTCATTGGGCTTGACCAAATTAGGGCACTGAATAATTACATGGAGAATAAGCCAACTAATGACCACTACGTGTAGACCGCAGAGTGCGTCCACGTGGATTGCCAGTCTAGACCAAACCCAGTGTGGGCTCGGTCTAAAGGCATGAAACAAATTCTGGTTGTTTGATGATTGCCTCGTTTTACTTTGGCCAATTGATCCGGGTCAACTTTGGGTG
Source organism: Houttuynia cordata (assembly GCA_039654745.1). Classification (NCBI taxonomy): domain Eukaryota; kingdom Viridiplantae; phylum Streptophyta; class Magnoliopsida; order Piperales; family Saururaceae; genus Houttuynia; species Houttuynia cordata. The sequence continues at coordinate 6,645,132 of CM077504.1, forward strand.
GAGGAAAATCGGAAACGTAAATGGGTTGGGCGAGATTTAATTGTTACTTTGTCCGGGTCAGGGCCGACCATGCATCAATTATGTTATGGGAGCTGTGCTGGCTCTAGCCATTTATATTTGTGAGATGATGGTTGAGAAATGACTTGGTTCTATGACGAGTGATTGGTTGGGAATGAACGAAATTATTTAGATAGAGAAATTTCCACTTCACTTGGTCAATGCTGATGAACTTATACAATAATACATGGAACAGTTTTGGAAATGACAAATCACGGATTTTTTTTAACCAAAATATTTCAATTCTGCATATTGTGCAACCAGTTCAACAATAGCATTGCCGATATGACGATGTATCTTTTCTTATCATTGGATCAATTTTACGAATATCCATATTAATATGGTTGAGTCAATTTCGTATTCCAACCCCAACCTTTTCCACAAACACATGGACTACGTTGAGAAGGAAGAGTATTTTGGTCCTAAAACTTAAAGAATTTGATTTATTATTTTACTTATTAATCCAGTTAATATCTAATTCAATATTTACGAGGTAAGCTGAAAATTTCACTTTCGAGTAAGGGGCTGCTTGTTTACCCTTATTAAGATCTGAACTGAATAAGTGGCTGAAAAGCCCAGGTTTTTTGGGTGTCCGAAGGCTGAATTCAAGCTTCATCCCATGTATGTAAAAAGGACTAAAAATTCTGATAAACCTATCTGAATTTTCTAAAAACCTTTTCGTGGGACCCCCATGACCCATTTCTCCCCTATCTTTTCTCCTTCACCGGGAACCACCCCTTGCCCTCATTTGAGTTTCCTCTTCTCAAAAACCCCAACGGCCCCCACGACCACCCGAATGCAGTGACGTAGACTAAAATCAGGACTAGTACGAGATAAGACCAGCCCTGGCTCATTCCGCCGTGGTCGCCTAGCTGCGCCGCCATGACTGCATCGACCATCATCTGCGACACGAACATCACCACCCTGCCGGAAACCTGTCCACTATTAGCATTGATATGAAGGTGGAGATGGCGAAGGCGAGGGTGATGATGGCTGACAACATCAACGAGGCACTCTCACCTAGTCCGATTGTCCGGTACAGGAGTGGTGCATAGAATCCAATAACGTTGATCTCGGTGACCTGCTGGAAGAAGGGGACAACAATGGCCATCACTAGTTGGGGCCGGTACTGGCGTCTAATTATCGTTCTGGTTTTGGACGGTGGCTTTTGATGCAATTGCACCAGCACTAATGATGTCGTCAAGTTCAGCGTCGACGTCGGATGTGCCGCGAACTTGTTGCAGCACGCAGCGGGATTTGTGAGGGGCCATTTCAGTACTGGATGATGTTGTTGGGAGTTTCGGGGAGGAAGACCGCACCAATGGTGAGGATGGCGGCTGAAATGCTAGCCATGGTGAGGGAGATTGCCAGCCGTAGCCGACCTTGATCTTTCGTGTAATAGAGATTGTAATTTTCTATCTTCTCCATGAATGTTTTATGTCAATAAAAATTAATTTTTCAGATTCAGAATTTTACACTCAGATTTAGGATTTCAGATTAGGTATCAAAATTTCAGATCAATGGCTTTTTAGAATTTTCAGAAGGTTTTTCAAATTCAGGTTCATATCAAACAAACAGACCCTAAGACCAAGATGAAAGCCATTAGGCCATTTTCGACCAATTAGGTCCTAATGCTCTTTATAATGTAAGTACCACAGAAATTCTTTGGGAATGAGCTCTAGCTTGCGTGTGCACTGTCGATCCTAAGATCGATTGCTCCTAGCTAATGGAGGATATCGTGGTGGGCACCAAGTAGGAGAAGGGAAAAAAATCTTATAAGCACGGCCTTAGGGAAGGATTACCATGTTGGAGAAGAGTTTTCTAGTAAATACTCATGCACCCTTACACGAGTAAGCATTTTTGTGTAATTGAAGAGTTGGTATTAGGAGGATTCACCTCCCCAACTCACAATGACCTAACCAGTTGGGATAAGCAAAACCTATGTGAAGATAAGTGCTATATATCCTCGTACCCGGTTGCCTTTGCGTCTTCTACATATGTTATCCCTAATTATATGCAACAAGTGATTAAAATTGAAGAGGGCCAAGGAGAGATGGGATGGAGGACATGTAGCACCACTCTTAAGTGTGAATCAGTTGAAGATCGGAATTGACTAGGGTCCTCAAGCTAGTCTCAGATTGCTTTCTCCATTTGTATCGATCTTGATTAGATGAAGTAGGCATTTTTGTTATCTGAGTGAAAAGCTTTATAAGTAATCTGCATCTATCTCTATAGTCTATATCTATATCTATGTCGACATCGATACTACTCTTAAAAGTAAAATGGATGGAACGTACAATTCTCAGTCTTATACCAAAAATACTCCTGGCTTAAAACTTGTAGTATACACGAAGATATCCATCCAATGGACAAAAAAAATGAAAGAAGAAGATATCCATCTAGTGGAGGATATCTTGGTGAGCTTTAACCTGCATGTTTTTCTTTGTAAATTTTCTAAAGAGGTCTCAACGATTCAAAAGAAGTAACTAGGATACAAGACTGTGACTATGCCGACGGAACATATAATTTTTTTATAGACTCTTGTTATAAATTACTTAACTGCTACTGTATTAATGATGAACTGTGTGTACCTTTTGCAAAGATGATAATAAAGGAGAAGAGTTTATGATCGACTCAAGCGAAACACTTTGTCCTTAAGACAGAATTCGCCCTCCCTACGGTACTTAGGACTCTTGGGCGTCTGCCTCCCAGGATAAGACGATCAACCACGCACTGTAGGAGCACTCCAAACAGCACGCGCAGCGAACCACAAATGTGTAATACTTTCACAGAATGAGAAGAGGAGGAAGAAGAAGATGCAGGAAAAATCCGTTTTTTAAAAAAACCCATTTTTTACAAGCTTTATAGAAATCCCGTTAAAGCCCGTTGAAAACACACTGTTTCCCGTTAAAGCCCGTTGAAACCCTTTCCCGTTAAACGGACGCGTCCGTCCGTTAACGGTCATAATAAAACGGACCCGTTTTGGTTGAACCAAAATAAATTAGAAAACCAAACCATTGAATTTGTCCCAAAATAATATTTTCTTGTTGACCCAACCCAACCCAACCCAACCCGACCCGGCCGGCCGCGCGTGCGAACCAAACCGAACCGAGCCGAGCCGCGAGCCGGCCGACCGGACGGACGGCGGCGGCGGCGCGCGCGCGCGCGCGTGTGGGTTAGCCCACCTAGGTGCATGGGTCCAACATCTCTCTCCCCCACAAAAGTGGGGTGGCCCTTGGGCCTAACTTATAAGGCCAACCTTGGACCTTATATACCATCCACAACCCATCCTTGGTGTGGATGTGGGACTTTTCATCCTTCACCCAATTCACTCATTCATCTCATAGTAAGTGGGTTTTAAACATGGGTTAGTTCTCTCTCTTTAATACCCAATTATGGGTTATAACTAACACCCACTTCTAACAACCCCCCACATGAATGAGAATTGGCTGGATAACTTATGCAAAAACTATGCAAAAAAAATTTGTGAAAGCAAATATTGAGAAGATCATGCATGGGGGAGAGGTAGCTTTCGGCTTTGAACCTTCCCTTGTGAAGACTATCGGGTTTACTGGCT